>CM018690.1:90000-661687 GCA_009363875.1 Mikania micrantha
TTAACACCATTTCGCACTTTTAGCAATTGTACACACACATGCAATATGATTTGAGCACATGCAATCATCCACACACTTTATGCACGAATTGTAGAGTGATTTAATCTGAGATTTATGTGCTAAGCCACTGATTTGAACATTTGAATGGATACACTTATGTTCTATGATGTTATTTGGGGTTTTTGTGACCTATATGTTAAGTTATGACCACATGCATCACCACCACTAGCTTGGTCACGAAATTTTGGGGTAAGAATGTGTTATTGAATGATTTTGCTACTGATTTGAAGGTTTCATAATGATCTAAGTTGATCTTAAATGATATGGATGGCTATTTGTTGATTTTACTAAGAAATGGCTACTTTTAACAACATGCATGCATGATCTAGCATGACTCACATGATACTTGGTATTGAAATGTTGCTAGATATGTTAATGATGATGTTCTACATGATTTAGGATGTTGGATGATATCAAAATAGGTTATTTGGGGCATATTGCTAAAAATAGTAACTTTATAGTTACAAAAGGTGCAATATTGATAAAATGACCACATTGGTATGTTTAGATCTATATGTTATGCTAGGAAATGATGTTTAGAAGTTAATATGATGATTATTGATGCATTGGGATGATTAGAATTATTGAAAATATGATTTTTATGGTTATTACTATAAATAGAAACTTTTTGTTACAATGTTGCTAGAGAATGATGAATTTGAGGGATGTTGTATGTTTGGTATGCATAACTAACCTTGTTATGATGTTGATAAATGATTTTAAGTCCTAAAATGGTTGAAAGATGTGTTTTATCAAAAGTTACTATAAATAGTAACTTTATTTTACAAAGTCTATGAATAGCAATATGTTTGTTGTAACGAATATGATTTTATGATAATTTAGGACTAGGGTAATGATCTTTAGAAAAGGCTTGTTTCTAATCTTGGTTAAACATGCTTATTTTAGTAACTTTCCATAAATGGAAACTTTTACGCGCAAACTATGTTAAACCGGCTATGTGTAACTATGTGCTATGTGATAACATGCTCATTTAGGATAAATATGCATGTTAGAATAATCGGAATATGATCTTATGCATAACTTGTCAAATATGGAAACTTTCCTAAAATAGAAACTTACCATAAATAGTAAGTTTCTTCATGGGAATGATTTTTGGTATCCGTACACTTCACACGACACTACACCGCACGTTACACGAGCACTTGATCCAAAACCGTCACCAACGGGTCGTTAGGTCAAACACGATCGATACGGTCAAACACGGTCAACTCGACCCACATAACCACTTAGTGTCGTTGAACACTAACGCGGTCCAGTGAGACCCACATACGCGAACACAAACTCATAGTACCTATGTGATATAGGTGACTACTAGCCGGCGAGCTACACTACTCTCTTTGAGCTAACGCATAACTAAACTCAGGTGAGTTTACGGCCCCACTTTTACTCTTTAACTGGTTTTACTCAACTTTGGGGTGAGAATACTATGCAACTGTTTTAGATGTATGACTGGTATGTTGTAAAACTATTTTTGAGTGTAACCTTTATCGCATAAAGCCCTCACTTATCCTTACCGTCAGTTGTATGACAAACGAGTCGTTATTACGTAGTACTACTGGGTTTGACTAGCCCCACTCGGCAACAACGTTGACTGGATGTCATAACGAGTGTAATATCGATGTTGATGTCGGGTTCAGCGATGACCCGCGGAGGCAAACGGAAACAGTCGAGTTTCGGTAAGATGACATGACACACTCACGGATCGTAGTATCCACAACTAAACTTAACATACCCAGTATATGTCTGTTTACTTTTCAGTCTGTCTAAACCTGTGAACTCACCAACTTTATAGTTGACATTTTTTCGCATGTATTCTCAGGTAACTAATGGAGCTTACGCTAGGATACACACAAGGACGCATTAAGGAGTCTGATCAGCATGTAGACTCGTGTCCTAGGCGTTGTGTGCATTTGATCTATTTTAAAAACAATTTAAACATTTGTAGTGTCTGTTGCAAACAATTACTTTCCGCTGCAAACACATGTATTTCTGATGTTTAAACATTTTCCGCTGCTTATTGAATGAAACTTGTATTGTTTTACAATCTGTGTGAATGCGTAACTCATATAGAGTCGTTCTATATGACCATGAGCTATGATCCTGGCCACGTCACACCCACGTGGACATACACCACGAGTGGGAATTTGGGGGTGTGACAATTTAACAATGTAAATCTATCATAAACATCATAAAATAACTATCTTGTAACTGCACAAGATATACAAAATAATTGTATGATGATGTTTCCAAAAATATGCAGGTCCAAAAATACTAAGTCTTCTATATGAAGTCCTAGTCCAAAAGCATAAGCTTCCTAGTTGACCTGTTCGTCACCTGAGAAGTCATGCAAAAATAAAATCAACACATGGTTGGTGAGTTCATATAGTTTAGTAATTGAAAATGATTTGAAAACCTCTTCCGGTAAAGACCCTAACCTCATTAACTCCACATGTAATATCCGGATCGGTATGCTTATATATAGGGCATATGTAGGGTCGAACTTACCGCCCGCCCAGCCACCGTCCCATCACATACTAATCCGTATATGACACTGTTGTTAATGATAGTTAAGCGTTTTTACCCTTCTCATTAAACCCAAAAATCCATCTGTTCTTTGTCCCTGTAATTACAATCATTTGAAATCCATGTTGATTTCATAAGTTCATCACTCAATATGATCAACCACAGCAATTGTAGAAACAGTTATAAATGCTTAATTAAATATATAAATAAACATTTAATAAAAATCTAAGTCCTAATGATTGGGCCTTGGTCAATCTAGGTACTTAGTAGTTAGGGAATCTGTAAATATCATCAAACATATGACCTACAAATCAAACGGTCTAGCTAGGACTTCTTGAAATGTAGGTTTTTGTTTCGTTCCTGATTCGTTTTGGCATATGTTATCTTTGATATTTCCTAGGCTTTCCCTTGAAAATGATTTATTGATTCGTCTGATTCTGTTACAAGATGTACTTGATTCGTTGATCATAGAATACTAGATTCATTGATCAATTGTACACTTGATTCGTTGTTCAACAAACACTTGGTTTGTTGAACATTGAATATTACCTTTGCAAAGATTGTTTCGTTTGATTCGTTGAAATCCCACACTTGTTTCGTCAAAAATGTTTCCTTTGATTCGTTGAACTCACCCACTTGATTTGTCAAAATGTTTCGTTTGATTCGTTGAACTCACCCACTTGATTTGTCAAAATGTCTAGTTTGATTCCTTTGAAATGTTTTGTTACGTTTGAAATGTTTAGTTTAACCCGATTATTCACTTAATTTATAAGTAAATAAGCTTAGTAAAACCTGCATAAAATCTTCCTAGACATGGTCTAGGATAACATTTATATATGTAAAACATATAAATTTAAAAGTATTTAAGTAAACAATTTAAATAACAGTTTACGCATGCTTCTCAGCCTCGCGTTTTAAAACAAAATGTTAGAAAAGGGGCAATGAACTCACCTGTGTTGATGTCTAATGTACTATCACAGAATGCGCACTCTTGTTTGTAAGCTAAGTATCTTCGGTTCCTGAGTTATTTTATAAGAGTTTGAATACGATAAGTACTCGTAATAGTCGTTGTCCCTAAGGTTTGATCTTGGTGTGTGCAACTAAGTGTCCTAAATTGCTAAGTGCCTCTATGATCTAATCCTACTTAGTCACCCTTGTTATGACCCCAATTTCCCATTTTTAATTAAAGTAACTTACTCTTAAGATTTTACAAAAATTTGGGCAGAGTTTCCTTTGCTTCTAGTCCAAAACCAGACAATAATATTGTTTATTTTCAACAATTTCCCAATCGATTATAATAAACTAACTTTAAAAGAAACCAATGACATTTATAAAATATAACAATGAGCTATAAATTAAAATCATGCTATTTTATTAAAACATAAGATATTTTTGTGAAAATACAAGTTAAGTGTGTTAGAACTTCGAATTAACCAAATTTAGGTCAATTCCAAGTCCTTTGATAGTTCTTTGTTTCCCAACTTGATTCTTGTTCTTCCGAGTTTACAACTTAGCTTGGAGTGCACAATTGAACAATCCAAATTAGCTGTATACATTCGTATGAGATTTCTAGGTGTTAGATGTGAATATTGAGATTTACACCAACACCTTGTGGTATAACCCCCACCAATGCATGTTCCTCAATTCGTTCTAAGTTTCGAGTGCTCGTATGATCATTTCCTTGTTCTTACAACTAAGTTCAATAGCCCTAGGTACTGAATTTCCTTGATTAGTTAACACTTTGAGGTTCTAACCACTTTGGGCAGCGAACTTATTTGGATATGAGTATAGGTTCGGCGAACCTTTAGGGTTCGGCGAACCTTCTGGTTAGTAAAGGTAGGTTCGGCGAACCTTTGAGTGGGACGAACCTCTGAGGTTCGTGTATGATAGAGGTTCGGTGAATCTTTAGGGTTCGGCGAACCTTTTTGGGTTCGGCGAACCTTTAGGGTTCGGCAAACCATTAGGGTTTGTTCGACTAAGATTCGTCAGCTTAGAGGGTTCGTGGCCAGAGGTCCGTTGATTGAGGTTTCGTCTTACTTAGGTTCGTCGATCAAAGGTTCAGTTGATGTAAGGTTCGGCTAATACAGGTTCGTTGCAGGTGGTAACAGGTTCGGCTGACAGACTTGACAGGTTCGGTGCAGGTTCGTTGCAGGCCAACAGGTTCGTTTCCTAGTAGAAAGGTTCGGCGAACCTGCAACAGGTTCGTCTGATCGCATTTGGTTCGCGAACCTGCACTTTCTTCTTCCTTTTTCGATCCAGATCTGTTAAAATTCAGTCCTACAACTTCCTAATCATTCCTATGTGCTTATCTAAGTGTTTCTAAGTGTTCAATGTGATTAAAATTACAAAAATCTACAAGGGTTCGTGATATGCATACTAAACCGAATCTAACTTGTAGATTTACCTCAAAATGACGGATGAAAGCTTAAAATCCTTGTACTTTCTTGATCTACGCAGCATGAAGAACGTTTTGACACCAACTATGCTCGAATCCACCAAGAATTGAGCTTCAAATCTTAGAGAGAAGTGGGTTTTCCTCGAGAGAGTTAGAGAGAGAGAGATGTAAACGAGATTGAGAGAGAGAAAGAGTGAAATGGTGGTGGTTGTGGCATTTAATTGCCACATTAAATGTGGGGAAAATACCCGGTCATTCGATCACGTTCGATTTTGCGTAAAGTGCCGGTTCGCGTAGTTTTCGCGACGAAACGACACGGTTTATAAAAATAGAATTCATTTAATTATTCTAGGTTGTGATTCCTAATAAATTAACTAATATCTTTTATTTATTTTAAATTTTAAAATATTAATTAACTGTTTAAATTGAATCATACGGTCGTCGCGCGTATTCGTTCGAATCGTCACCCGTACGAACACGACGATAACTATACTTTTCAATATTATTTTCTAGTTATCGGATATTATTCAGAACGTTAAACTGTCAGATTTACTCGTACAGATCGTCACCCATATGAATAATCCTTCAATTTAGCATTCACATAACAACATCCGTGTGTTTTGTTCTGTAAATCCTCACATACGGTTATACATAATAAATCTTAACAAGTAATCACATGTTGGTTCTGTGTTACCAGATAATTATCTGACTCAAGAACCATTGTTCTGAACTGTGTTTCTGTTAAATGTTTCTGAATTTGTTCTATGATAGCACAAAATGATAATGATAAATGATATGAATATGAAACGTACTGAAATGTATATGGTTCGTACCTGTTTTACTGTTCATATACTGTAGAGATCACTGTTCCGGTGAGGGTTCCGACACTGATGTTACAAAGGGTTCGCTGAAATAATACCCGATCACTTTTCTGTTGAGGCCATGCAATATTAGCCCATCAGGCCTGGTTCGGCCCAAAGTACTGCATCGGCCCAGCATCAATGGGATTCAGTCCATTATGACTTTTATGACCTAACAGATCAGACCCATCACATGATTTCATGCAATTTGTTTCGGCCCAGTTTAATTGGTACAGCCCACTCGATTTAATTGGCCCATTCACATATGATTCAGCCCACATGAAACCAGCCCAACAGCCCACGACAAGTATAAGGCCCACATCTTGAAATCAGCCCAAGATTTGATTATAAGGCCCACACACACACAAACTTTCGGCACACATACAATCTCATTCGGCCCACTTACATATGTGACCCAACATGAGGCCCACAAGGTCTAATTGTCGTTAACACGAAGAAAACAAAGGATCAAAGAATAATAAACACGGATTAAGTACAACTATATTATAAAAATTTCTAACATAACTACGAGACTAGAGGAGTAATAAGGCAATAAAAGGCTATAACATGTGATACGCAAATCTAGATTATAGTTAGCAATTGCTTGGTCATAATAGTGAATTAAATGGAAAAATTAAGATCAATGATCAACCAAGATAAATTAGGCCTAGTGGGATAAGTGTTGGCAATTATACAACCACTAAATGGGGTCGAATGATGAATCAAGATCAAGTGGTGACAACACAATCAGGAATTATATACACGCGCACAAAATCTTACAACTTATACTCACGGGTTACAAACAACGTGAAATCAATACAGGAACGTGAAAACTACTACAAGAACGACAAAGAGCGCGTGCATTCTTTCTTTTAAGCTAAGTCAACCCTACAACTACAAGGTGAGTTCATATGCCCCTTTTACTTTAATCTTTACTGATTTTAAACTCTCGGGGCTGAGAAACATGTTTACTTTTATTTATTTAAAAGCTTTGCTTAACATGTTATTTATACTTTGATTTAGATAATATTAACTGTTTATTATCGCTTATCATTGTATGCATGCTTGTATGATCATGAGATAACAAGGAAACTCAGATGAATATGATAATGTAATTTCATAATCATCAACACATTTGAATAACATAGTTGTAAGATTTTATCTTATACCACTTAGTTATTCCTACATGAGCAAACATTGAGACAATTCATACACAAACAAACAATGAGAACTATTACAGTGGAACATGGTGACACTTCACAACACATGAATGATTAGAAGATAAAATATCTTCTTGATATCATTTCACATTATAATTGATTGAGTGTGATAAGTAAATCACTTATAACACTTAATCTACACCTTAAAAACATACTATGTGATAGTATGATCGCATTGATACTTCACCACCATACGTTGCTTAAGGGTAATAAGACTTGTTCTTAATACGGCTTAAGGATGTTATGGTGAACATATGGGTTCAAGCGAATGATGTCATGATAACGTAACTTCATGATGACAATATCATTCGTATCATGATTAACATAACGTAATAAGACAAGCTCTTCGACTTTGCTAATCACATTGAGATCAGTAACAACACAGATGTACATCATCCATCGTTACCTGTGGACTAGTAGACTGAAGAATTTATTTTCTCTCGTGTCATATTACTAGTAACAGTTTCGATGAAGGCATTGGGATTCACACGGCGGGATAGAGGTAAATCGGGTGCATTGTAATCTAATTACGTGAGGATCACAATGGACTCCTTTTGGTCTCTATACGTTGCATTGAGATTACATTACAAACAGTTAACTAGCACTTTTAATATTTAAAAGTGAAACAACAGTTAACATACAGACAATAGAATAATACAAGGGACAGATTTAAATAAATCTAATATCCTTCTTACATATATTGGTTATCAATACTTCGGTTTGATAACTACAACGCTATCATTATATTATTCTATACATGAGAACGCAGGTGATCAAAGAAGAGACAAACATGTGAATTGGGAATGGAAATCAATAGTTGTATTACAAGTAGTGTGGTGTTCTAGTGGTGTTGTGGTGGGATGTTGGCTAGGGCTTAGTTCCCTTACATATGCCCTATATATAAGCAAGACTACTATAATGACATAGTACTTGTGACTATAACTATTGAGAAGCCATTGGGTGAACAAGTGAAAAAGACAATCATACAAGTAACATATTTATCATTATGAATGTGCATGTGAATGAATCAGGGTTTTACATTAACTTACTTATGAACTCACCAACCTAGTGTTGACTTTGTTTAAATACATGTTTTCTCAGGGGATGAACAGGTGTAACTACTATTGTGCAAGGATTAGCTAGTGGACTTTTAGAAGACCTAGCTACTTTTGATATTGCATGCTTTTGGTGACGTGAACAATGAATCATCTTTTGTATATCTTGTACATATACAAGATATAGTTACATTGATTCTCTTTGGTAGATTTACTTGATTAAATTATGAACGATACATTGTAATTTAATCTTGTAATTCTATATCATGGATGTGTTAGCATTTCTCATTTATTTATCATGTGTTATGTAAACAATCCGATCTTTTGATTATCACTCAAGATATCGCGCCCCAGGAACCTTCCGCCCGACGGGAAAACCCGATCCGTTCCCGCCGGCCTGGGGTGTGACATCTATGCTATGGAATTCATGATGAAACTATGTGTGGACACCTGAAACTAGATGCTTGAAACTATTGCTTGTGCATGAAACATCGTGCATGTATCTAATCATAGGCTACGTAATTGCTAAACGACTGCTAGTGAAGAGCTTGTACCTATGCATTGAGATACATGTAAAACTAAACCATAACGAGGCTAAGCTATTATCTATATAAGAGACATGTAATTGCTAAACTACTGCTAGTGCAGAGCTTTTGTCTTCTTATATGAGATATGTAATTGCTGGATTGTTTGTGTATGCATGTCTTGTGTCTATATATGAGATACGTAATTGCTAAACGACTGCTAGTGCAGAGCTTGTATCTTGTATAGGAGACACGTAATTGCTAGACTAAGCTTAACTAATTCATGAGATACGTAATGGCTAAACGACTGCTAGTGCAGAGCTTGTATCTATCCGTGAGCTACGTAATTGCTAAACGACTGCTAGTGCAGAGCTTGTACTCACGCATGAGATTAGAGACAGCTAAACTATGTGCGTGTGAAACTATGATTCTTGTTAAACATGCTATGAAACTAATACTTATAAATTCTATAGACTTGAAAACATTGAAACAGGCAACAAAAGCTATAATGAGGAATGGGTAGAATGGTAGGTAAAAGGCTTAATTATTATTAACAACAGTGTCATATCCGGGTTAGTATGTGGTGGGATGTTGGCTGGGCGGGCGGTAAGTTCGACCCTACATATGCCCTATATATAAGCATACCGATTTGGATATTACATGTGAAGTTAATGAGTTTAAGGTTTTACCGAAGAAGGTTTGTTAAAGCTATTTTAAACTTATAAACTTTATGAACTCACCAACCATTGTGTTGACTTTGTTTTCTTACATGCTTTCTCAGGTGAAGAACAGGTTTAAGCTAAGGCTTTGGATTGCATGCTAGGTGGCCTAGATAGAGGACCTAGTTGATTTTGGAAGCACAACTTTTGTTGATAATACAAACTACTTTTGATATCTTGTACAGACACAAGATTGAAGCATTTGGAATTATTTTGTTAGGTTTACTTAGTTAAATTGCAGAACCTTGATATTGTAATTTAACTTTGTAATCCTAGTTTAATGTGTGATTGTGCTTTAGTTATTCTTAAACATTGATGCTATGAAAACAATCTGATCATTTGATTATCACTCACGATATCACGCCCCGAGAACCTTCCGCCCGACGGGGACTCCGATCCAACCCCGCCGGCTCGGGGTGTGACAGATTGGTATCAAAGCTCAAGGTTATAGAGAATAATAGGTCATTTACTTAAACGGTTTGGCCTAGACTATAACTTAGGGACCCTCATGTAGAGAGCATAAGACTTAAGTTTGCATTGTGTTTTCTGCATTCGATCACTGCACTAACCAAGTTCTTTTGGTTATGATCAGAATGCCGCCAAGAAAACAACCGACTCCGATACCTACTCCACAGACTTCTGCACCTCACTCATCGACACCTTCACCGCCAGATTCACCACCGCCACCTCCTCCTCCTCCACATAGTCCTCCTCCGAACACGACTACGGGACCAGTTATTGATCCTGCTACCATCGCCTTGGCAACACTGCTGAGTACTCAACTAACGAGCCAACTGAAGGATGTCATCCCAGAGATGATAAACTGGATTCAGGGACATGGCAACACTTCTGGCCATACTACCGAAGAGGCTAGTGGAAACACTAGTCATACTTCAGACTGCTCCTACAAGTCCTTTGTAGGATGCAAACCCCCTAGCTTCACCGGAGTTGAAGGAGCTGTTGGATTGATCCAATGGCTAGAGAAAATGGAGAACACCTTGGACATTAGCAGTTGTCCAGAACATCATAAAGTTCGCTATGCCGCTGGTTCATTCAGCAAGCGAGCTTTAACATGGTGGAACGCACAGATCAGGGCTAAGGGAAGAGATGAGGAAATGGTGATGCCTTGGGCAGAATTTAAACTTCTTTTGAGGAATGAGTTTTGCCCGAAACACGAACTACAACAGCTGGAGATTGAGCTCTCTAACCATGTGATGAAGGGAGCCGACCATATGACTTTTACCACTCGCTATCATGAATTGGTAGCTCTGGTGCCAGAAATGGTACCAACATTGGAAAAGCTGATTGATCGCTACGTAGCAGGATTACCCTCTTGTATTCAAAGCATCGTGCTGGCTGCATATCCTGCTACTTTGGAGTCTGCTATCTCCCTTTCAGCTAAACTCACCAATGTGATGGTGAAGTCTGGAGTTCTAAAAGATGATGCGGGAAATGCTAAGGAAACAACATCAAAGAAACCAGAGTACCATCAGAAGAAAACGCAAAAGGTCGTGAAGAACTATGCGGCCGTTACACCTTTCAGACAGGCACCTGCTGCACCTGTCAATCCTGCACTCAGGAACTATGGGGGAGAACATCCCCAGTGCACTCACTGCAAGTATCATCATCCTCCTACTGCTCAATGTAGGAAGTGCACTAATTGTGGTCGGTTTGGCCACTGGGATAACAAATGTCGTGTTGCTGTAAATCAGGCTACCAACACTGCAGCAAGAGCACTACCTCCACCACCACCACCACATAATCCAGGCAACAACAACAACAGGGTATGTTACACCTGTGGGGAACTGGGTCATTTCTCTCACGAATGTCCGAAGAGAGTGCAACCTGGAGCACAAGCACCTCGCGGACGAGCTTTTGTTATTGGAGCCAATGCTGCACGCCAAGACCCGAATGTGGTCACTGGTACATTTCTTTTACATGACTCTTATGAATCTATACTATTTGATACTGGTGCATACTAGAGTTTTATTTCATCTGATTTTGCACGACAACTTAGTCTTACTGAGGAAACTTTAGACTCTCCTTACATTATCGAGGTAGCGAACGGAAATCAGGTTACAGTTAGCACCATACTTAGGAACTGCCCACTTACACTCACAGATCACACATTTACCATCGACTTTTTGCCGATGGAGTTGGGCAGTTTCGACATCATAGTGGGGATGGATTGGCTATCACTCAACAGAGTTGAAGTCATCTGTTCTGAAAAGCTACTTCGGATTCCAGTAACGAATGATAGTCTATTGGAAGTTCGTGGGGATCAAGCAAAGCGAAACGTAAAGATCATATCATGCATAAAAGTGCGTAAGTGTCTGCAAAAGAAGTGCATAGCTTTCTTGGCTCATGTGGTGGAGAAAGAGAAAGACAAGAAAACAATACAAGACGTACCGATAGTGAAGGAATATCCTGAAGTGTTTCCTGAAGATCTACCTGGTTTGCCTCCTGTGCGGCCGGTAGAGTTCCGTATTGACCTGATTCCTAGAGCAACACCTGTTGCTAAATCTCCTTACAGGTTAGCACCTTTGGAGATGCAGGAACTATCTAATCAACTACAGGAGCTGCTTGATAAAGGTTTCATCCGCCGAAGCTACTCACCTTGGGGAGCTCCGGTTTTGTTCGTGAAGAAGAAGGATGGATCTTTTCGTATGTGCATAGACTACCGGGAGTTAAACAAACTAACCATCAAGAATCGGTATCCATTACCGAGGATTGATGATTTGTTTGATCAATTGCAAGGAGCTCAATACTTCTCGAAGATCGATCTGCGTTCCGGATACCATCAGCTCAGAGTACAAGATGAAGACATACCGAAGACGGCGTTTCGTACCAGATACGGGCATTACGAGTTCATGGTGATGCCTTTTGGTTTGACGAATGCACTCGCGGTTTTCATGGATCTCATGAACCGTGTGTGTAAGCAGTATTTAGATCAATTTGTTATTGTTTTTATTGATGACATATTGATCTATTCTAAGAGCAAAGCAGAGCATGAGCAACATCTTAGAACGATCTTGGAACTGTTGAAGGAAGAGAAACTCTATGCCAAATTCTCTAAGTGTGAGTTTTGGCTAAAGGAGGTTCAATTCCTAGGAAACGTTGTTAATAGTGAGGGAATACACGTTGATCCTGCCAAGATCGAAGCAATAAAAGATTGGGACACTCCGAAGACACCTACGGAGATACGTTCTTTTCTAGGCTTAGCAGGCTATTACAGGAGGTTCATCTCGAACTTTTCTAGGATAGCTCTGCCACTCACAAAGCTGACACAGAAAAGTGAGCCATTTGTTTGGGAACAAAAGCAAGAAGAAGCCTTTCAGACCCTGAAGCAAAAGCTATGTGATGCTCCGATCTTATCTCTCCCAGATGGTTGTGATGACTTTGTTGTGTATTGTGATGCATCCCATCAGGGACTCCGTTGTGTACTTATACAGCGAGACAAAGTTATCGCGTATGCGTCGAGACAACTGAAAATTCATGAGAAGAACTATACTACTCATGATTTGGAACTGGGAGCTGTGATATTTGCCTTAAAGATCTGGAGACATTACTTATATGGCACTAGGTGTACCATGTTTACCGATCACAAAATTCTGCAACACATATTTGATCAGAAGGAACTCAACATGCGACAGCGACGTTGGGTTGAGCTTCTGAATGATTACGACTGTGTAATAAAGTACCATCCGGGCAAGGCAAACGTTGTAGATGATGCCTTGAGTCGGAAGGAACGAGTCAAACCCTTGCGAGTCAGAGCAATGGGAATGACTGTGCAGACAAGCTTACACGACAACATCATACAAACACAACAAGAGGTTATTGAACGTGAAAACATGAAGAAAGAACTTGATTGCGGTGTGGAGAAACATTTGGAAACAAAACCCGATGGACTTGTTTACTTCAAGGATCGTATCTGGATTCCTGCAATAGATGAGTTGAGAAAACTTATTTTTGATGAAGCACACAAAACCAAATACTCGATTCATCCCGGTGCTGATAAGATGTATCAAGACTTACTGGCGTTTTATTGGTGGCCGGGTATGAAGAAATACATAGCTGAGTATGTTGGTCGATGCCTTACGTGTGCTAAAGTAAACACCAGAAAACGTCATGTTTACTGGAACAGCCTGAAATTCCACTCTGGAAGTGGGAACAGACAGCGATGGACTTTGTTACTAAGCTACCCCGCACTTCCAGTGGACATGATACTATTTGGGTTATCGTTGATCGATTAACCAAGTCTGCTCATTTCTTGCCGATGCGAGAAACGTACACGATGGATAAACTAGCGAAACTTTACATCAATGAGATAGTGGTACGCCATGGTGTGCCATTGTCTATCATTTCGGATCGTGATAGCAGATTTACATCAAGGTTCTGGCTATCATTGCAGAGATCTCTGTGGACGCAATTAAACTTGAGTACAGCTTATCATCCACAAACGGATGGTCAAAGCGAACGTACTATTCAGACCCTGGAGGACATGTTAAGAACTTGTGTTCTAGACTTTGGTGGTAATTGGGACTCCCACTTGCCACTAATCAAGTTCTCCTACAACAACAGTTATCACAGCAGCATCAGTTGTGCCCCATTCGAGGCTCTTTATGGTCGAAAATGCCGGTCACCGATCTGTTGGTCGGAAGTGGGAGATAATCGAATAACAGGGCCAGAACTTATTCAAGAAACTACAGACAAGATTGCTCAGATACAACAAAGACTACAAGCAACACGAAGCAGACAAAAGAGCTATGCCGATAAACGGCGCAAGCCGTTGGAATTCCAAGTGGGAGACCGTGTCATGTTGAAGGTTTCTCCATGGAAAGGTGTAGTTCGTTTTGCAAAGAAAGGCAAACTAACACCACGATACGTGGGACCGTTCAAGATCATCGAACGTATTGGTCCTGTGGCGTATAGATTAAGCTTACCGGATGAACTTAGTGGTGTACACGACTTGTTTCATGTCTCAAACTTGAAGAAATGCCTTGCAGATGAAACTCTTATCATACCAGTTGATGAAATTCAATTGGATGAACACTTACGATTTGTTGAAGAACCTTTAGAGATTATGGATCGCAAAGTTAAGAAACTGAGGCGAAGCCGTATTCCTATCGTTAAGGTTCGTTGGAACTCAAGGTGTCACACCCCCAATTTTTCAACTAAAGGAATCATACCGTTTGGGACGTGACAAACCAGGATCTCAGATCATTAGACATAACGAAGACCTCTATATGAATTTCAAAACATACTTTGGTCTAAAATTGTAATATCAAAGTTTTCAAGGTTTGCGGAAGCGTTTTAAAACAATAACAAACGTAACAGTTGTGAAATGTAAATTACAAAACAAAATCCCAAATGTTCAATTCAAACAACAAAAATGTAAAACATGCATGCGACTCGATCTCCTAGTCCATGCCCGCTTTCTTGTATACCTTAGCGTCCTGAGAAAACATGTAAATCAAGTCAACACAAAGGTTGGTGCATTACACAGGTTTAAGCATTCACAATGTTTAAAACAACAGTTTGAATATAATGTTTGCAGATAACATAATCACACATGCATAGTCATGATAGCTAGTCATTTATACTATTTACATAAGTGGTCGACACCGAAGCTGACTGTTGCATGCTATCGCATGTTTTTCCTTGCCACTATTGTCTAGCACAAACAATAGTAATGTGTGTTTGGTCAGTCAAACACTTGCGTAGATCCCATCTACCAAGTGAGGTTTGTCAAACCTAATAGATCTATTTCCAACTACCACGCTTTGCGCTACGGCAAACTAAACGATTCGGAGTGTAAGGACTTGTAATGCTATGTTTGCACTTAATGTAAACAGCTAACTCATGCAAGTGATATGTATCTAAAAGTATTTGTTGCACATGTTTTCTCCCCCAAAACAGTTAAAATAATAAAGGGGCCGTGTACGCACCTTTGATTGTTGCAGAATGATCAAACACACTTAAACTCGTGTAAAAAGTCCTCCTACGAAGAACCTGTGTTGTAACAATAACCTAGTGTTATTCGGATTGTCGTTTTGTGCTTGAAATCACATACGTGTCAACACACGTATGTTTGACTTGTTAGAAATATGCATACGAAAGTACGCGTGCCTTTGAACTCGTTTAAAGAAAACCATATATGATTTTATTTAAATAAACGTAATTGTACGCGATTACGTTTTCGATCTAAAATGTGAATTTTATTACTCAAATGTGTTCGGGATTCCGTTACGATTCCAACGAAATTTGAACGAGAGTTAAATCGGAGTTAAAACGAGCGAGTTACGAGTTAAATACTAGAAATGATTTAAAATCCAAAAACCAGTAAAGACCGGGTTCGAACCCGCGACCTCTACCTCCTAACACACCTTCCTTACCATCTCATCTGCGCCCAATTTCATTAACAGAATCCCTTTCAAATGGTTTTAATCAATAAGAATCAGGTTCCCCTTTGATTAAATCTTAACTGAACCATTTGGGTTCCCAATTGACCCACAATTCGACCAAAATCGACCTTAGGATCATGGGGCTTTTGTCCTATGGTTTTAAACGAGTCTACCCATGCTTCTAATTTGGTTAATACCAACCCACAGTTGTTTTAATTTGATATATTTAGATTCGAACATGGTTAACAAGAACCATCATTCTAATTTGAAGAATTCGATTATGTTTAACCGTAATTTCTTAGGGTTTTCATTAAGCAATAAGTTTCGAAGCTTCCTATACCTTTTAATTTGAAAATCAAGTCGATTTAGATTTAAACCCTCAAAACCATTTAACCGACGAACCCTAGAATTAACAACCACAGAATTCGTAAGCATTTTTTGAAATTGATGCATGGTTTTCATTACATAGTGAGTTTCGAAACTCTCTGTGTATTTTAATTCGATTTCTAAACTCATTCAGATCGAATTCCCCAAAACGTTTACATTCAAGAACCCTAGAATTCGTTCCCATTCAATTCGCTATTGCTTCACGAAATTGACTCAGGGATTTTTATAAAAAGAGTGTTTCGAAACCCTCTGCACCATTTGATTTCATTCTTAAACTCAATTGAAAAGAAACCCCCAATTCAGTTCTTGAGGTAAGCCCTAGAATTCAACCTTATACAATTAGACCTTCCCATCCGAATTTATGATATGGTTTTCATAGAATGCATTATCACGAAACTGTTAGTATGGATTAATTTGATTTTTGAACTGATTTTGTTAAAAACCCCCAAAACCGTTTCTAATAAGAACCCTAGAATTATCATTCATAGTATTCGATGTGATAAACCGAAATTGACTTAGGATTAGTCTTAGTCGGCATGTTTAGAAGGTGTAGGAGTGTTTACTTACTTGATTTGATATCAAATTGAAGAAGATCAACTTTAGACTTGATTTCGCCTTGGTTCCGGATCAAATCGTTTATCCACAGCTTGATGCTTCGAATTGGTGTATGGAAAAACTTCTGAATATGCCGATTATAGGTTCTGGAAGTTCAATTTGGATCGGTGTAACCGAATTATATGGTTTTGATATTGAATAACCACGGTTTTTAACATTCTGTAACGTTTTTATCATAATTCGACTAATTAATGCATCAAGAACGTGTATTAGCTGTTACTGATCATCAAATTGATGATTACAACCGATTTATTTCAGTAATAACTGATGATTGATGTGTAATTCGAATTCAATTGCCACTCAAATCCGAATTTTGACTCACAAAAGTCAAAATTGATACTTCTATTCTTTTACAAGATAAAACCTTATAATTTAAGTATTCTAGACCATATCTCACTTGATTCTAATCCCTTAGAATTGATTGTATTCGGTTTTTGCCAAAATTCTGATGTTTTCAGACTAACGAGGTTAATCCGAACTTGCCGGATTGTCACAACCCATTTGCAGCCCAACATGATCATAAATGGCCCAACACTTCCCTTGGCCCATTTCCCAAACGAAGGCCCAGAAATATCGAGTTGTCACACAAGGCGCGGACCCGAGTTTACTTAGGAACGTGAAGATCACATGAGAAACAAGTATCCCCAACTCTTTACAGAGGAAGCCGTACCGAATAACGAGTCTTACATTTCGAGACGAAATTTCTCTAACAAGGGGAGACTGTAACATCAGTGCCGGACGCGTGCCGGAACAGTGATCGCAATAGTAAACCGTATAGTAAATCAGGTACACTTTACGCGAAACTATGTTTATACTATTTGTCACACCCCCAAATTCCCACTTGTGGCAAATGTCCACGTGGATGTGACGTGTCCAGAATCACAGCTCAAGGTCATATAGAACACCTCTATATGCGTTTACAAATCCAGTGTTTGACACATACACAGAATAAAATAGTTTGCAGCGGAATAAAAGTTATCATAATATATTGCAGCGGAAATCAAATGTTTGACATGTGCAGCGGAAATAATTAATTGTTGACATAACATTGTTTAATACATAAACCAAACAAAATAGTTTTCAAAAGTTAAGCAAAAACAGGAATGCATGATGACCCTAATGCTCGTTCCCCTATGGTGCATCTCTGAATGTCCATCAACTCCTCAGTTACCTGAGAATACAAGTTAGAAAAGTGTCAACACAATGGTTGGTGAGTTCACAGGTTTTGATATACATATAGTAGTGGAAAGTGTGTCATGCTGTTTATCAATGTTAGTACCGAGCCCTAGGCCCAAAGTGTCAGTGCGTCACTACCGAACTAGACTTGTTTGCTCTTGCCTCCGCTATGCCTCGTATACATAGCAAGTTAGGTCAGAATTTGCACGGGTTATGACACTCAGTCAACATGGTGCCCCGTGGGGTTAGTCATTCCCTAATGGATCCATCCAAACCTACCACGTTGTTCGTACATTAACGGTAAGACTTTGTGAGGGCTTGTAACGAGTTCAACACTTAATGTTTGTCCAATAAACCAGCATACACAATAGTGTTTGTACAGTAATAATGTTTGACTCGATGCAACTAGTATTCTCCCCCTATTTAAAAGCATTTGAAAAAGAGTAAAGAGGGGCCGTAAACTCACCTTAGTGATGAAGTAGTGTGTAAGCGTAAGCTCCTGAACGTCAAGTAGCACGTCTCGGTCACCGGCAACCTATATCGTATACCGTACGTGAGTTCGTGTAAGTGACCGTGCTAGTGTTCGTGTCAGTACTCATGTTTGTGTCCAACAACCCTTGGTTGTTCATGTTTGCCCGTGTCGGTCCACGATGACCGTGTTTGCTCGTGTTGGTCCACATTGACCATGTTTGACCATGTTTGACCGAAGTTGACCGTGTTTGACCAAGGTGGACCGTGTCAAGTCAACGACCCGTTGGTGAACCGTGTGACGGTTTGTGACTCTTGTAGCAATCGTGTAAGTGTTTGTCGTGTGCAAAACGCGTAGGTCGTGTTTATGGACAACTTACTATTTATAGTAAGTTTCCATTTTTAGAAAGTTCACAAAGCATGACGGTTTTATAGTTCTAGCATGTTCAATAGCCCTACGGGATCATGTTAACACATAGCACATCATCATACGGATTCACATAAGTCGTTTACAACATGTTAGTGCACAAAAGTTTCCTAAAATGGAAAGTTTCCATTTTTAGCATACGTGACATCGGAAACCATCTAACTTAGCATCTAATCATCATGTTATAACATATTAAGCCATTTAGCAAGCTCAAATCATTCAAAACGTTCATAAGTTGGTTCTTGTAAAAATAAAGTTACTAAATATAGTAACTTTCTAATTTTGCATAGAAATGACCATTTAACATTTCTACACCAATTTTTATATCACCAATCATCATAATAAACCACTTAACACCATTTAATCATGTCATCTCATCCCAAATTATCATTTAACAACATTCTAACTAGAAAAGTTACTAAAAATAGTAACAATGCCAAATATGACTACAAACATCATCCAAACCATTTTCTAACAACCCAAATCATCATATTATCATCCTAACAACAATTCTACATACATGCATGTCCATAATTTCCATCAAATCATCATCTTGTAAAATAAAAGTTACTATTTATAGAAAGATTCATGAAAATCATAGTTTTACCCATTCTAACATCATCTAAGCATGAAATCCTCTTTCAATATCATCAAGAAATATATCTACATACTCATAATCATTCTAACCATCATGGATCATACATGCATGGCAATATAGTATCACAAAACATCATTTTAAGCATCAAGGTTCATACCCATCATCTTAGATCATCATAGATCATCATCTAAACACTTTAGATCATCAAGAAACATAGTGAAATCAACAAACCCAGAAGCTAAACTCGTGCATGTGCTTCAAAGGTGCTTGCATGTGTGAATGTAAGCATGCATGTGAGTGTAATAGGTGAGAAAATGGGTTTCAAGGATATAGCTACCTTCTAGAGCTTCAAAATCGTGGGGATGATGGCAAGAACAGCTCTCAATGCTTCTGGAAATGGTCTCACGACAGGTGCAAGCGAGTGATGGGTGTTTTAGGTGCTTCCCTTAACTCCTTGGGTCTCCAATCCTTCAAGATGAGCTTCAAACCTTCAAGGAGAGCTTCAACAATGGAGGTTTTTGAGTTGTGACATCTCGCAAATTCCAAGTCAGCATTTATATTACTTTATTAATAATGTGTATTATTATATCATACGTGGCACTAGAATGCATGCATTGAGTGTGACACGTGGCACAACAAACTGAACATGCCGATAATCTAGGGAATTATCGCACAACACACGCACGTGTCTTGAATAACGAACGTTGGTGAACGGATCAAACCACAGTACACTTTCACTGCACAATTAGGTTCCAGAGAACCTGAGTTAGTAGAACAACGCTTAAGTGTCGAGAAACGATGGTCGTATTCGAGAAATACGAGAAATTCGCTTCAAAACTATGAAGATGGGCTTATTGGGCTCAGCCGGGACCCATCGCGGTACGCGATGGGCACCCAATTGGGCTTTCGCGGTACGCGAAGCCTGGGCGGGAGAATTTGAAGTCTCCGAAAAGCGTCGCGGTACGCGACGACTGATCATCTTCCACTTCCGCGGTACGCGACGTGATTCGGGAACCAGATGATTATTTTAATCGCCGCGATACGCGGAGATGATTTTTGGGCGGTGTCGCGGTACGCGACGAACCCAGTTTCGCAGAATCTTTATTTAACCAAGACTTAATCATTTTTGCCGATCCTTCACACCATCTTACGACTGAAACACTTCATCTCGACCATCTTTCACTCTGCAAACCATATTCTAACTTCTGGAAGCCATTAGAACTCTCTAAGGAAGCTTGTGTTGAGGAGATTAAAGCATAGGAACACCATTCATCAAACCACACAAGTTGGAGCTGCTGTGAAGGATACTCCAGATCTTCTTGAAGTCTTTCCTCTCTGTTCCAGCTTCATCTCAGTCTTCTTGGGCTATCTTGAGGTAGTTCTAGCCTCACTTCGTGTTTTTGGCACTTGAAATCACACATGCAAGGGGAAATACTCACATGCATAACCATCACACACCTAATCACGAAATGTTGATGTTGTGGATCTGTTTTTGATGATGTTACTTACTGATTTGATGATTTAGCTATGATCTATGATGATTTTGATAAGATTAGATGGTTATGTGTTGATGTTATCACAAAATGAGTACTTTTGGGTACATGCATGTATGATCTAAGTGGATTTACACGATTTTGGATATTGAAATGATGTTATAAGTGTTATTGATGATGATTTGCATGATTAGAATGATTGCTTATGGTCAAGAAATGTCAAAGACATGATAGTTACCATAAATGGTAACTTTAATGTTACAAAAATGTGCATTCTTGATGAAATGACCACATTGGTATGTTTAAATCTATAAGATATGTTTAAAATGATGTTTAAGAATTAATATGATAGTTATTTGATGCATAGGAATGTTTAGAATTGTCAAAAACATGATTTTCATGAATGTTACTATAAATAGTAACTTTTTATCACAAGTTTGCAAATGGATGATATGTATGATAATGTTATGAGTCTAACATGATTATTGGATGATAATATGATGATATTGATAGATTCGAGTTGTTGAATGATTGTATTTTGTGTATTTTTCACAAGTTACTAAATATAGTAACTTTATCTTGCAAAGTCGGGAATAGGAACATGCTAGCTATGATTTGATGGCTAATTATGACTAAAATTGTAATATTATATGATATTAGTTGTTAACTTGGTGAGATATGCTTATCTGTGCCAGCTTTCTAATTATAGAAACTTTTACGTGCAAACTATGTTAAATCGGCTATGTGTAACGAAGTGCTATTTGATAACATGATCCTTTAGGATAAATATGCATGCTAGAATAATCGGAATGTGATTTAATGCATTACTTGCCTAATGTGGAAACTTTCCTAAAATAGGAACTTACCATAAATAGTAAGTTTCCTCATAGGAATGATTTTGGTGTCCGTACACTTCACACGACACCAAACCACACACTACACGATCACCTGATCCAAACCGTCACCAACGGGTCGTTAGGTCAAACACGGTCAACACGACCAACACGGTCAACCACGGTCAACGTGACCCGCATAACAACCAGGAGTTGTTTAGACATGAATACGGTCCTGTGAGACCAACACAAATATGATCGCAAACTTATAACACCTATGTGATATAGGTAACTACTAGCCAGCGAGCTACTCCGTTCTCGTAAGAACGCACTCAAGCAGACTCAGGTGAGTTTACAGCCCCACTTTTACTCATTGAATGTTTTACAAATCTTTTGGGGTGAGAATGCTATGCAACTGCTTTAGATATATGACTGGTATGTCACAAAACTATTTTGAGTGTACTATTATCGCAACAAGTCCTCTCTACCCTTACCGTTAGTTGTGTACAAACGAGTCGTTATTACGTAGTACTACTGGGTTTGACCAACCCCACTCGGCAACAACGTTGACAGGATGTCATAACGAGTGTAATATCGATGTTGATGTCGGGTTCCGCGATGACCCGCAGAGGCAAATGGAAACAGTCGAGTTTCGGTAAGATGACATGACACACTCTACGGATCGTAGATCCAACAAAACTACTTACATACCCAGTATATATAACTGATTTATTGTTTTCCAATACTTAAACCTGTGAACTCACCAACTTTATGTTGACACTCTTTAGCATGTATTCTCAGGTAACTAATGGAGCACACGCTAGGATGCGCACAAGGAAGCCTTAAGGAGTCTGGCTTGCATATAGACTCGTGTCCTAGGCATTGTGTGAATTGGAAATGTTTTAAAACAATCTGAACATTGTAGTGTCTGTTAAACAGTTTACTTTCCGCTGCAACTTACTTATTTTATCAAACTATTTCCGCTGTTTATGTAATGATTATTCCGCTGCTTTGATTAAAAACTTGTTTGTCTTGAAACTGTGTGATTGTACAACTCATATAGAGTCGTTCTATATGACCATGAGCTGTGATCCTGGCCACGTCACACCCACGTGGACTGACACCACGAGTGGGAATTTGGGGGTGTGACAGACTGGTATCAGAGCCTTGGTTATAGGGAACTAGGTTTGCATGTAGTGAACTTAGACTATAGCCACTGCTCTACATTAGACACTACACTAGTTTCACACAACACATTATGTGCTTAACTTAAACAATATGCTTTGTGACTTGATCTAACTCTTACGAACATGCATCCGGCACCCTTAGTGGGCGTTAACCCTCAACTCCACATATGACCTATGCAAGGGAATTAGAGAAAAGGCGAACTCTAAACCGAAGAGGAAACTCTTCTATGCTATGAAGAAGACTCCTATAGCACAATCCAACTCAAATCGAACGCCTTTTCCAACCTCTTTCTTGAGTGTAAACCCAGTCAAATGACGCATGTTTAAGGATTGTAACCTTAGTATCGACTCTCAGGAAGCAAAACTTCGAACCCGAGATTGTTAAGTAGCTTGAGATTGAATGAACTAGAATGACTGTGTAAGATAAATTGACGATTATGGTGGCCAACGTAATCGTGAATTTATAGGTACATACAAATTCTGGCAAGTTGAATTGATAAGCTACAACCATCAGGGAAACTGTATAGTACACCTCTGGAAGTGGAGATTCGAGCTCCGCTGTTTCCACCGAGTAGTTTATTTCTTTACTATATGAGTATTGTACTATTGTTAGAACCGAGATGAGCGAGTTGTGCTCATACAAATCATTTTGGGTAGCAGTAATCTCGTCAAACCTATGATCCTACTTTTGAAATGGTATCTTAAACTTATGATATATTTCCTCCCTACACATGCTTACACGCAATAACTCTAACAGTGAGTAATACAATATCTATTGTATATAGATACCAACAAATGGATGGTCAAGGAACGTATGTGCGCACTGACAACCCGTCAATCGATTCTGCGACTGTCGAGGCTATGGTAGAACAACTGGTTAACAAAGCCATTACGGATTACGAGGCTGCATGCTTAAACAATGAGACAGGAAGTGAGATTCACAACAACAGCTCAAGAGGATGCACCTTCAAAACTTTCCTCAGCTACCATCCTCAACCATACACAGGATCAGAAGGAGCGGTAGGACTGCTCCAATGGGTTAAGAGGGTCGAATCAATCTTCCACATGTGCCAGTGTTCTGAAGAAGACAAAGTGAAATTTGCTACCGGGACTCTAGAAGGACAAGCCCTCACTTGGTGGAATTCGCATGTCCAGACACTGAGTCTGGGACTGCTAACTCAATTCCCTGGGAAAACTTCGTCAAAATGTTGAAGGAAGAATACCATCCACAGAACGAAATCAAGGAACTGGAGCGGTTTTGGAATCACAAAATGGAAGGATCTGAAATCGAACAATACACCACTCGATTTCACGAATGGTGTAAACAATACCAGAAATGGTGACTCCGGACTACAGAAAGATCGATCCATACGTTAGTGGATTACCTAAACAAATCCGAAGCCTGATTACCGCGACAGACCCCACACTCATTCAACCCACTATTTGTTTGGCTTATCATCTGACTAACCAAGCGGTAGCACAGGGTAAGCTACCCAAGAAGGGTGAACACCTGAAGCCTCAGGATCGCAAGCGCAAGTGGGAGCCTAGTCACAATCAAACTCCTTCTTCCCAACAAATGCAACTCCATAACCAGTCAGCAACAACTAGCGACTGTACTGCTACGCCATCCAGTACCAAGGGCAAGAATGCCTACCAAGGGAAATACCCTAAGTGCAAAAGATGCCCATATCATCACAACGGCCAGTGTGAACGCTATCGATGTCGGAAATGCGGAAGAAACGGTCACATGGCCAAGGAGTGTAGAAGCAAGCCAGTTGGTAGCAAAGACAACCAGAAAGTCGTTAAAGGATGTTATAAGTGTGGCAAGCCTGGGCATTGGCGCAGGGATTGCCCACAGCTGAAGGAAAAAGAAAGCGTGACAATGGCCCCTGCATTTGTAAATGACTCCAAAGAAGCAAAAGATGATCCTATCATTGTGACTGGTACGTTCCTTTTACATAATGCCTATGCTAGTATGTAATGTGATATCGGTGCTAAGAGTAGCCTGATGCTTAGCGAATTTAGTAAATGCTTAACATTACCCTGACATCCTTAGACTATAAGGGTTAACCGACTGTAAGCTGATTGAGACACAACACATTTTCAAAGGACGCGCCTTGGTGTTGACGGGTCACGAATTTGAGATCGACCTAATCTCAGTATCTCCCGGAAACTTCGATGCAGTGGTGGGGACATACTAGTAACTACAGACCAAGCAGAGAGTGTGTGCAATAAGAAGATAGATCAATGTTACGTTGTCAAATGGAAATCAGATCCCTATTCAGAGAGAACGACGGAGGATAACGCAAAACACCCTGTCATAGGCTGGCAAGCACCTACAGAAAGGATACTCAACGATATTAGTTCGTATCACGAAACAAACATAGAAGGAAATAAAAATGGAAGATATTGAAGTTGTTTGTAATTATCCCAAAGATCTACCTGGACTACCCCAAAGCGACAAGTGGAGTTTCAGGTAGAACTCACACCGTGAGCCGCACTAACCGTCAAAGCGCCATACCACTTGGCCCAACTAAGATACAAGAAACTGACTAATCAATTGCAAGAGTTGTTAGGCAAAGAGTTAACCAGACCAAGATTATCAACATGAGGAGCACCAGTCCTGCTTGTGAGAGAGAAAGGTCTTTCCGAATGTGTATCGACTACCGGGAATTAAGCATGGTGACAAACGGGAATCGATACCATTACCACGAATGGGCGCGCTGTTAGACTAGTTGTAAGAGTCAAGCTATTACCCAAAAATCGCCTTGAGAACCGATTACCATCAAAGGGGGATACAGGAAGAGGACAAACCCAAGACAACCTTTAGGACACGAGATTGACATTACGAATGTTTGGTCATGCCCTTCGGACTGACCAACGCACCAGCCGTATTCATTGACCTTATGAATCAAGTGTGCAAACCATGTCTCGATAAATTCGTAATGGTACTTATTGTCGATATCCTGATTTACTCCAAGAACCAGGAGAAACAGCTGAGCACTTGAGGCTTGTCTTGGGGCCACCGAAGACCGAGCAACTATACGCGAAATTCTCTAAATGCGATTTTGGATTCGCAAAGTCAACTTTCTTGGACACATGGTTAACAAGAAAGGGATACCTGTAGACCCAGCCAAGATCGAGACCATTAAGAACTGGACAGCACCAAAGACTTCGACTGAGGTGCGACAGTTTCTGGGATTGGCCGGGTACTACAGGCGATCTATTGAGGGATCCTCGAAGGTCGCACAAATCATTGACTTCCCTTACGCACAAAGACAAGAAATTCGAATGGGGTGAGAAACAAGAAGCTGTTTTCGACTTGTTGAAGCAGAAATTGTGCAGTGCACCTATTCTATCACTACCAGACGGGTGCGAAGACTTTGTAGTTTATTGTGACGCGTCAAAACAAGGACTCGGTTGTGTATTGAAGCAACGTGAGAAGGTGATAGCTCATGTGTCACGACAATTGAAAGTGCACGAAAAGAACTACACGACTCATGACTTGGAATCGGGAGCCGTAGTGTTCGCACGAAAGATCTAGTGACACTACCTATCCGACACGAAATGCACAATATTCATCAATCATAAGAGACTGCAACACACCTTCGACCAGAAGGGACTGAACATGAGACAACTCAGATGGGACTAGCTGATAGGAAATTGTGATTGTACTATCAAGTACCACATTGGAAAAACTAACGTAGTAGCCGACGCGATGAGCCGGAAAGAAACAACCAAGGGCGTATGTGCACTACAACTTACGACTCACTCGGAGCTACCCAATCAGAATCCGAACTACACAACAGGAAGCTCTGAGGGTCGAGGACCTCACTCATTTACCCCTGCGTGACACGGATAAACAGATGAAGGTGAAGGCCGACGTAACCTACTATCTTATGGATCGGAACTGGATTCCACACTACGGAGGACTGAGAGGCGTAGTGATGGATGAAGCTCAAAGGAGCCAACATTCTTTACATCCGGTCCCTGACACAATATACCGTGACATAAAGATGACCCATCGGCGGCCGAGCGTGAAGGCAGAATTAACAACTTACGTGGGTAAGTGGTTAACGTGCTCAAAGGTCCAGATGGAGTACCAAAAGCCATCAAGGCTGTTTCAACAACCCAAGATACCAATGTGGAAATGGAGGAAGAGTCCTATGGACTTAATAACTAAACTGCCAAGGACGGCAAGTGGGTGCGATACTGTTTGAATAATCGTTGAACGACTAACGAAGCCTGCACACTTACTACCCATCAAGGAGACCGACTAACTAGAAGAACAGGATCGAATTTACCTGAAGGAAGTGGCCACTCGACGTGAAGTGCCAACCTTGATCATCTCTAACCGCGACAACGGATTTACGTCACATTTCTGGAAATCCTATCATCAGACATTGGGCACAAGATTTGGGTATGAGAACCGTTAACATCCGCAAACTGATGGGCAGAGCGAACGAACTATACAGAGATTGGAAAACGCACTTCGAGCATGTGTCAATAACTATGACAATAGCTGGGAGACTCGCTTACCGTTAGTTAAGTCCTCGTACAACAATACTTATCACACGAGTATACAAGCTGCAACGTTCGAAGCACTCTAGGGACGTAAGTGTCGATCATTCATTTGTTGGGCAGAAGTTGTGAAAGCCAACTGACAAGCCTCGAACTTGTGCACAAAACGACCAAGAAAATCGCGCAAATACGTAACAGAATGGCAGCAGCTTGAGACCGACAAAAGAGCTATGCCGACAAGAGACGCAAACCTTTGGAATTCCAAATGGGAGACCGAGTACTTCTTAAAGTCTCGCCTTGGAAGGGGGTGATTCGATTCGGGAAACTGGGAAAGCTAAACCCTCGTTACATTTGTCCATTCGAGATCACAAAACAAATAGGCCCCGTGACCTACGAACTACAGCTACCGCAAGAATTGAATAGTGTACACAACGTGTTTCACGTTTCAAATCTCAAGAAATGTTTATCAAACGAAACGCTCGCAATTCCAGTAGAGGAAATCCAGATTGACGAACAACTGCACTTCGTTGAGGAACCGGTGGAAATCATGGACCGGGAAATCAAGAAGTTGAAACTTAGTAAGATACCCATTGTGAAAGTCCAATGGAACTCACGGCGAGGGCCTGAATACACATGGAAACGATAGGACCAAATGATGGGAAATATTTTCACTTGTTCACAAACTAGCCAAACACCGACAACACGAACTGAATTTCGGGACGAAATTCCTATTAACTGGGGGATGATGTGACATCTCGCAAATTCCAAGTCAGCATTTATATTACTTTATTAATAATGTGTATTATTATATCATACGTGGCACTAGAATGCATGCATTGAGTGTGACACGTGGCACAACAAACTGAACATGCCGATAATCTAGGGAATTATCGCACAACACACGCACGTGTCTTGAATAACGAACGTTGGTGAACGGATCAAACCACAGTACACTTTCACTGCACAATTAGGTTCCAGAGAACCTGAGTTAGTAGAACAACGCTTAAGTGTCGAGAAACGATGGTCGTATTCGAGAAATACGAGAAATTCGCTTCAAAACTATGAAGATGGGCTTATTGGGCTCAGCCGGGACCCATCGCGGTACGCGATGGGCACCCAATTGGGCTTTCGCGGTACGCGAAGCCTGGGCGGGAGAATTTGAAGTCTCCGAAAGCGTCGCGGTACGCGACGACCGATCATCTTCCACTTCCGCGGTACGCGACGTGATTCGGGAACCAGATGATTATTTTAATCGCCGCGATACGCGGAGATGATTTTTGGGCGGTGTCGCGGTACGCGACGAGCCCAGTTTCGCAGAATCTTTATTTAACCAAGACTTAATCATTTTTGCCGATCCTTCACACCATCTTACGACTGAAACACTTCATCTCGACCATCTTTCACTCTGCAAACCATATTCTAACTTCTGGAAGCCATTAGAACTCTCCGGGTCTGGCGTACCGCCTGGCCCATCCGTAAGGCCCAATAAGCTTGTTTTTGTTGTTCTGGCCCAATCTTGCCCGTTTCTCGATCATAGAACGTCGTTCGAGCGTCGTTTGGACTCTATCGGTCAATTGTTAGCCATAATTGTCTTGTGAGATGTTCCTGTGCTTAAGTGTTGTGATGTTCACCAACGTTCGTGTGTTTTGACACGTGTGTGCTGTTCGTCGATAATTCCACGAATTAACTAGTCGTATGCCAGTGTTCATACTGTCGTGCCACGTGTCACACTAAATTAATCTAATTCTAGTGCCACGTGTACATAATGCATTTAAATAAACATTTAAATAAAATCAAAGCTGACCTGGAATTTACGGGGTGTCACACTGCCCCCATGTGAAAAACAATGGTGACGAAGTACCGAAGAGTTGCTTCGAATGTGGAAATCCAGGTCACATCAAAAAGGACTGCCCGCATCTGAAGAACAACAACAATAACGAGAACAACAATGGTCCGATGGGACAAACCCTCGTGATCGGGACTACTGAATCCAGAAATGATCTTAACCTTGAAACGGGTACGTATCTCTTAAACGGTCATTGCACTTTTGTATTGTTTGATACTGAAACTAAGGAAAGTCTTATATTTAAGTACCTTAGTAAATACTTGTCAAAACCCCCAATATCCTTAAAGGCTAAATACACCGTGGAATTAACTGATGTTAAACTGATTGTAACTAAGCACATTCAAAGAGAATGCACTTTAAGGATAGCAAACCATAAATCTTAAGAACGCCCTCATGCCAGTTACATTAGGCATTTTTGAGATAATAGTGGACATGGAATGATTGTCTAAAAACTAAGCTAAAATCGTTTGCCACGACAAGGTTGTGCGCATACCTCTCCCTAGTGGAGAAACCTTAGACATCAACGGTGAATGGAACAACACTCCTCTGCCCCCATGTGGAAGTGGGAACAAATCTCCATGGACGTCATTACCAAATTACCACGTACTCCTTGTGGAGGTGACACTATCTGAATAATCGTGGAAAGACTAACTAAGTCAACAAACTTCCTTGCGATTAAGGAAAACGGCAAGATTGGAAGAGCTAGCCAGAATCTATGTCAAGGAAGTGACCTTGCGACACGGAGTGCCGACCCCCATCATTTCGGATCGAGACGCTAGATTCACTTCTAATTTCTGGAATTCACTGCCAAGGTCGCTTGACACTCAGTTGGACATGAGTACAGCATACCACCCACAAACTGATGGCCAGAGCGAACACACCATACAAACTCCTGAAGACAAGCTACGAGCGTGCGTAGTAGACTTCGACAATAGCAAGGAAACTCACCTACCGTTGGTAGAGTTCTCCTACAATAACAGCTACCACACAAGTATCAAGGCGGTGCCTTTTAAGGCCCTTTATGGCAGGAAATGCCGATCACCTATCTGTTGGGCGGAAGTGGGCGACAGTCAGCTCACAGGCCCGGAACTCACACACGAAACAACGGAGAAAAATGGTGCAAATCAGAAATCGCATGGCAGCAGCTCAGGACCGTCAGAAGAACTATGCCGACAAACGCCGAAAGCCACCGGAATTTCAGGTAGGAGACAAAATCCTTCTGAAAAGTTTCACCTTGGAAGAGCGTCATTCATTTCGGTAAACGAGGCAAACTGAACCCACGATATATTGGACCATTCGAGATCCTGAAGAGGATTGGTCCGGTAGCATACCAACTCAACCTTCCAGCGGAACTCGATGGAGTTCACAACATATTTCATGCCTCAAACTTAAAGAAGTGTTTATCTGAGAGACACTCATAATTCCACCAGATGAAATCCAGGTGGATGAACAACTACGGTTCGTGGAAGAGCCGGTAGAAATCATGGACCGAAAGGTCAAACAACTAAAGCAAAGTCGGATTCCGATCGTCGGAGTCCGATGGAACTTGAAACGCGGACCTGAATTCACGTGGAAACGTGAAGAGCAGATGATACGCAAATATCCCCATCTCTCCAAACAACGTCGAACACCGACAACAACGAATAAATTTCGGGACGAAATTCCTTTCAACAAGGGGATGATGTGACAACCAGAAAATTTTTGTTTCTCAACCACTCTTGCTTCTCAAACACTATCAACAACAACCAAATTTCGGGACGAAATTTCTTTCAACAAGGGGATGATGTGACACCCGGCAATTTCAGGTAAATTGCAACTCTTGAACTCTACGTATTTCACATTCACACTTGTTGCATTTCATTTAATTAAGTTTAATTAAATGAGCTAAACACTAACACAAAACAATAGCTTGGACTATTATTGTGCATTACACGTTGATTAAGATTAATCAAGTGTGCAAACACTTCGTAGAACACGAACACAAACTATCGAAGATAATTCAAGGAATTATCAAAACACACACACGAGACTCACGAACGTTGGTGATCAATCAAACTTATGTGCTATTTGTATTTACGTGCTTAAACGAGCATTAGATGCTTTAGATAAACGTTAGGAATCATGTATGAGCGAAATCGTTTCAACGAAATCGAAAAACATAGAAGTGGACTCATCGCGGTACGCGATGGCCCCTCGGCGAAAGGCTTCGCGATACGCGAAGAAAAGCGGGAGCCGAGACTCCCGAATACTATCGCGGTACGCGACAAACAATTTTGATCGGCCTCCGCGGTACGCGAAGGCCATGCAGATCAAAATTTTCTATAAATCAATTCCATTCTCCTCCTATCCGATCTTTAACCATTTTCTTCGAACAACCTCGGCTATACTCGACCAAAACCCACCTGAAAGCAAGCTTAAACCTCTGCTAACACCATTAGAAGCTATTGTGGGTGATTGGAAGCCATTGGAGCACCAAAGGGAGTTCTTGGAGGCCACCAACAAGCAAGACGATCAACACCAGCCTTCATTCGAGCTTCCAGAACCTGTCACACCACGGATTTAAGCTTCTAAGGTAGTTTCTTGTGTTTATCTATAGTTAGATTGCACATGCAATGGGTAAAAACCCACATGCAACTCCGTTTAGTTATTGTGCTTGAAATCGTTGGTGATTTGATGAGTACTTGTTGTAGATTTACTGATTTTAGTGTTTAGTAATGTTAGAATTGAGTTTTGGTTAAGTTAGGTTTGATTTGATAATGTTTTGGTGCACTTGCCATAAAAGGAAACTTTTATGTTGCAAGTCTTCGATTTGTGATGATCTAGACATGTTAGACATGTCTAGATATTGTTAAATGTGTATTGAAGTGTTTAGAAACACATTGGGATATTTGATTTTGTCAAAAACTTGGTTTTATAGAAACTTACTAAAAATAGAAACTTTTATAAATCAAAAGAGGGCTTTTGATGTTTTAAAGAGTTTTGATGAACTTAGATTGTTGAAACATGTTTAGAAATGATTTCTAACATATTTGGAAACCTTGATTTGTGAAAACGAGCTTTTTAAACAAGCACTTACTATTTTAGGAAACTTTATTTGGGCAAAACGGCATAAATGATGGTTTATGCGCAAACGATGTGTTTTAAGTGTATAAACGTGTTTTTACAAACATACTAGAGTTATTAGTTTTATGAAATGGAATTTCATAACCACACTTTCCTAAATTGGAAGCTTTCTAAAAATGGAAACTTATGTGACTAGAGTCATAGGATGCATATTAGTGTCTTATGTGCGTCAAGGCACATAAACACAACAATCGTGTCACCAACGATTCGTCGAGTCAACACAAGTCAACACACACATACTCGGTTGAGCACACCGACACTTGGAGTTGTATGGAATACAACGCATCACAAAACACATACTTACACCTATATGATCATAGGTGCTTACTAGCAGGTGCTAACTTTCGCAGACGCGAACACACGAAAACCGGAAACTGCACTACCAGGTGAGTTCACGGCCCCTTTTTACTTTTCTAACCTTTGGGGGAGAAAACACTGCACTACAACTGTTTTAGAACAACAAATCATTTTATGGACATGCTTTATCATTATATGTATATGTGTGGGCCCCTATCACAACTAAAAGTCCTCGCGATACTCCTCGGACCGTTAATAGCATAACGCCTAGCGTGGTAATCTTGAATAGTACTATTTGGGCCTGACAAGCCCCACTACACCCGACTGGAGGTCGGAACAGTGCAATATTGACCAACACTTTGCCATTGTCTCGTGATAACATGGCGGGAGGCACAATCTGTCAGCTTCGGTACCATCCACAATATAATATAACTGTATTGACTAGCTATCAATCGATACTGCATTGTATGATATGTAAATCTGCAAAACTCTTACTTTAAACATTTTGATGTTTACTGCTTACGAAAAACCTGTGCTCTCACCAACCTTTGTGTTGACCCTTTTACTCGCATGTTTTCTCAGGTAGCTAAGGCACGCGCACAAGGATAGGATGCTAGGATGGAGTCCCATGCATCAGCTTTAGTGTCTTAGATCATCGATAACATTTAACGTTTTTACTTGGTTATGTCTTGTATTGATAAACAACTTTCAATCGCTTCCGCAAACCTTAAATTTATGATGTTCTGAAAACTGTTTTAAAATAACGCTTCCGCAACTTACGAACTGTATTTGTTTTGAGATTGTATAACTTCCGCAACTCTGATTTTGCAAATCGATTTATCCATGTAATTGGATGTACGTATATAACCAGACATGTAGGTCTCGCATGTTGTGTGACCGGAGACTGCGATCCTGACAATCTGCCGTCGCTCGCGCCCCAGGAAGGGACGGGATTTCTCGGGGTGCGACACCACCTCCCCCGGAAAACTCAGTAAATCACGCTGAAAATGGAGAAAACCCCCTGGAGGGCAACCCAAATGCAGGAGGAAATGAAGGAGATCGAAACAGGGAAGACAGAATGACTGATCTTATCACTAGGCATATCCAGAATGCAATACCAACTATTGCAGCTCAAATCAGGGCAGATATGAATATAGAAAACCAAAACGAAAATGCTCACGAAGCTAAAGGGCCAGAGATCGAACAAGTAGAAACAGAAGAACGAAAGGGATGCTCATACAAGACCTTCATGGCCTGCAAGCCCAAAGATTTTGAAGGAAGGGATGGTGCTGTAGGAGCAATAAGATGGTTGGAAGATATGGAGGCAGTGTTAGATATCAGTGATTGCAAGGAGGATAACAAGGTGAAATATGCAACTCACTCTCTTAAGGGGTCTGCGTTAACTTGGTGGAACACCATTGTCAAAACTAGGGGACGAAACGCCATTAAGGCCATGAAGTGGAAAGATTTTAAGGATATTGTTACTGAAAAATTCTGCCCGATTAATGAACTGGAAAGAATCGAAGCGGAATTTCTAGAACATGAAATGGTTGGTTTGGACCATACCAAATATATAAATCGATTCAATGAGATGGCGCTGCTTGTACCACACTTGGTTACCCCTGAGACTAAAAGGATCGGAAGGTACATCTGGGGTTTAGCACCACAAGTTAGGGGATTTGTCAGGACAGCAAGACCAGCTACTTTTCAGTCCGCAGTAGAGCTAGGAGGAACGCTTACTGATGAAATAGTGTGATGTGGGAAGATAAATCAAGAAAAGGTGGGAGATAAGAGGAAGTGGCAAGACAACAGGAATGATAGGAAAGGGGATCAAAAGTTTAGGAGATTTGAAGGTAAGAGAAATGACTTTGGCAAAGCAAAGGAATCAACTGTACCCAGACCAGGGAGAAAGCTATACCTAGGAACTAGTCCTTGGTGTGACAAATGCAAGATACATCACCAAGGAGAATGCAACCCAAAGTATTGCTACAAGTGCAAGAAAGCAGGACATCTCCTCAAGGATTGTAGAGTCAAGGATGTAACTAGATGTTATGAATGTGGAGACACTGGGCATTTGAGGAATGTGTGCCCAAAACTGAAGAGAGATAAGCCACAGAAGGCAACAGGAAGAGCATTCGTACTTACCGCAACCGAAGCACAGAAGGATCCGGAAATGATAACGAGTACGTTTCTTTTAAACAATCATGTAGCTAGTATATTGATTGATACGGGTGCTACATTTAGTTTTATATCAACAAAATTTCAATCTTTGCTCGATAAACAACCCACGTATTTGAAAGATATATGTGAAGTAGAGATAGCCACTGGAAAGGTGATAAGTATAAAAGAAATGTTGAAAGACTGTGAATTAGTTATGGAAGGACAAAAGTTTAAGATTGATTTACTGCCTATTGAATTAGGAGGCTTTGATGTAGTTATTGGAATGGATTGGCTAGCCATGAATAAGGTAGAACTTAACTGTGAACATAAGACTATGACAATTCCCTTAACTAATGATAAGAAAGTAATAGTGATTGGACATAAGGTTAGAGAATTACCGCAAATCATTTCATATGCAAAGACGGAGAGGTATTCAAGGAAGGGGAACATGATTTATTTGGCCTATGTAGTCATCAAGAAAGAAGAAACAATACCCAAGGAAATACCAATTGTATATGAATATACGGATGTATTCCCTGAAGAGTTGCCAGGAATGCCGGCACCGAGACAGGTGGAGTTCCGAATTGATTTGATACCAGGAGCAGCACCAGTAGCTAAAGCACCTTATCGCTTAGCGCCCTCCGAGATGCAAGAAATGGTGATTCAAATACAAGAGCTGATGGATAAAGGTTTCATAAGACCGAGCTTCTCTCCATGGGGAGCCCCAGTACTATTTGTGAAAAAGAAGGACGGGACGTTGAGAATGTGCATCGACTACCGAGAGCTAAACAAAGTCACTATAAAGAATCGTTATCCACTCCCCAGAATCGATGATTTGTTTGATCAACTTCAAGGGGCAAGCTATTTTTCAAAGATAGACTTAAGATCGGGATATCATCAATTGAGAGTTAGGGATGAGGATGTTCCTAAAACCGCATTCAGAACTCGTTACGGACATTATGAGTTTATGGTAATGCCCTTTGGGCTTACAAACGCACCTGCTGTGTTTATGGACCTCATGAACCGGGTGTGTAAACCATACCTGGATAAATTTGTGATAGTATTCATTGATGATATACTAATATACTCGAAAAATGCGAAGGATCATGAAGAGCACCTACGAAAGATGCTAGAACTCTTAAGGAAGGAAAAGTTGTTTGCTAAGCTGAGCAAATGTGAATTTTGGATGAGAGAGGTACAGTTCTTGGGGCACATTATAAACGAAGAAGGAATACAAGTAGACCCTTCAAAGATAGAGGCAATTAAGGAATGGGAGACACCGAGAACTCCTACCGAAATAAGACAATTTCTGGGATTGGCCGGTTATTACAGAAGATTTATTGAGAATTTCTCAAAGATAGCACTACCGTTAACTACGTTAACTCAGAAGAAAGTGACTTTTGAATGGGGAGAAAAACAACAAGAAGCATTTGACACTCTTAAGCAAAGGTTATGTAGTGCACCCATATTATCCTTACCAGAAGGGAACGAAGATTTCGTGGTGTACTGTGATGCTTCTAGAATGGGACTAGGTTGTGTGTTAATGCAAAGGAAGAAAGTAATTGCATACGCATCACGACAATTGAAAACACATGAGAAAAACTACACCACCCATGACTTAGAATTAGGAGCTGTAGTGTTTGCTCTAAAGATATGGAGACACTACTTATATGGAACGAATTGTGTAATCTATACTGATCATAAGAGCTTACAACATATACTTGATCAGAAAATACTGAATATGAGGCAAAGGAGATGGGTAGAATTGTTAAGTGATTACGACTGTGAAATCCGGTATCATCCGGGAAAGGCAAATGTGGTAGCAGACGCCTTGAGTCGAAAAGAAAGAGTGATTCCACTAAGAGTAAAAGCCCTGAAGATGGCAGTAGGGATTGATTTAAAGGAAAAGATACATAAAGTGCAACAGGAAGCCTTGTCCAAGGAAAACTTAAGGGAAGAATCATTGACAAAAAGTGAGAAACAATTTGATGAAGAAGATCAAGGTAGATTAAAGGCATATAAAGGGAAGATATGGATACCTCTGCATGGGGGTATGAGGGAAGTAATTTTAGAAGAAACCCATAAGTCTAGATACTCAGTGCATCCTGGTGGTGACAAGATGTACCATGAGTTAAAAGAAAAATTCTGGTGGCCTGGATTAAAAAGATCAATAGCAGAATATGTCAGCAAATGCTTGACTTGTGTAAGAGTAAAAGCAGAGCATCAAAAGCCATCTGGATTGTTACAACAACCAGAGATACCTGCATGGAAATGGGAACAAGTTACTATGGATTTTGTAACCAAGTTACCTCGGACCACCAGTGGTCATGACTCAATATGGGTAGTCGTTGATAGGTTAACAAAAACAGCACACTTTTTACCCATAAGGGAAGATTTCAAGATGGATAAGTTAGCAAAGATTTATATGAATGAAATTGTGTCGAGACACGGAGTGCCAACATCAATAATCTCGGATAGAGATAGTCGCTTCACCTCAAGATTTTGGCAAACTCTTCAAGAAGCTCTGGGAACCAAATTAAAACTAAGTACGGCTTACCATCCTCAAACGGATGGGCAAAGTGAAAGGACTATCCAGACATTGGAAGACATGATGAGAGCGTGTGTAATAGATTTTGGAGGAAGTTGGGACACCCACTTGCCATTAGTTGAATTCTCCTATAATAACAGCTACCATACTAGTATTCAAGCCACACCGTTTGAAGCATTATATGGAAGAAAGTGTAGATCACCGCTGTGTTGGAATGAAATAGGTGAGAACAAATTAACAGGGCCTGAGATTGTGCAAGAAACTACTGATAAGATTCATAAAATCAAGGAAAGGATGAAGGCTGCTCAAGACCGACAGAAGAGTTATGCAGATAAGAGACGAAGGCCGTTGGAGTTCAGTGTAGGAGATAAAGTCATGCTAAAGGTATCCCCATGGAAGGGTACGGTATGCTTTGGCAAACATGGGAAGTTGAACCCCCGGTATATTGGACCCTTCAAAATTTTAGCAAGAGTGGGACTTGTAGCTTATCAGCTAGAACTTCCATTGGAATTAGAAGGAATACATGACGTGTTTCATGTGTCAAACCTCAAGAAATGCTTAGTGGACGAAAGTTTGATCATACCTTACAAAGAGGCAAAAGTCAATAAACAATTGCAATTCATGGAGGAACCTGTAGAAATTATGGACAGACAGATCAAGAAGCTGAGGCATAGCAAGATACCAATTGTAAAAGTACGATGGGATTCCAAACGAGGGCCTGAGTTTACTTGGGAAAAAGAATCGGAGATACGTAAGAAGTACCCTCAACTATTTCAAACTACAAGTTAACTATGACAACTCAAATTTCGAGGACGAAATTTCTACAAGTAGGGGAGACTGTGACAACACGCGAATCAGGTTTATATTAAAACTTTAAATTACGATGCATTTGTTAATATGTTTAGATAAACACACTTCTTAGAAACATTAAGTAGAGAAATTATGTCATTAGTTGAGAACAATAGAACACCCATGCCATAAAGTTTAGAAACAAGAATCCTTCTATGAAACATAATATATCCTTGTGACACAACGAGTGAAAATAAAGCGAAACAATGATTTCACATATTCATATATGTATATATATATATTTATAAGCATGTTTGAATTTATGATAATTATATTATCTAATGCTAAATTACTTCTAATAAATAATTATCATATTAAAAATTTGTATGTATGTCACGACATACACACACATAGTAATATATATATATATATATGTTCACATTTCGTTTATACATACATGCATAGGGGTATTAATATTAAGGCTCAACAAATAAAAACCTAATATATGTGCGACACCCACATATATCCATACATGCCTAGATTATTTAGATAAATCAAATACAACCCTTTTACACTATCTACATATATTATACTACAAGACACAAATATATAGTATATACATACACATACACGGTTACACATATATATAACCACAAAACAACAAAAACCTTACACCACCTTTAAATTACCCAATCCCTCCCCCATGCATTACCATCAAATCAAAACATATATATATATTCTATCTTTATTCTTATACATCTCGACACACATACATATATACACATGCATATACACGATACATATATATATGATATGCATGCATATATACGTATGATACACATACACATATATATATATTTTTTCTCTCTATTCTTGACATACATACATAAATACACACGGCATATATACACTTATACATAAACCAAACACTAAACAACAAACTTCTCTTACACCACCACCCTAAACTCACCAATCCATAACCTCCCTCTTTCCCACATCTCTTACCCACTCCTCTCTCCTTCTTTTCTTACACCATCACCGCCCAAACCCCCTCTCTCCTCTCCCCTTTATTCGGCCAAACCCACACACACCTACACACTCCTCATTTGAATATCACAAACACAAGAAAACATTCTCTCTACTCTCCTCTCTAATGCTCTACTCGGTTCCAGCCCCTTTCCACTAAGACTTGACGATTAGAAGGCCAAGCAAAGGGAACATCACGAGTTTAAGAGTTTCACTCGACACAAAGGTTAGCTAGTGAGTCTCTAAAGCTCGAAAATCTTGTTCTATCTACTCCTTTTCCCCTACAACTCGTAAACAGCCCTAAAACTCTTTTCCTTGACACTTTGAACCGTTAAAAATGATGGTCAAGAACTTCTAAGTTGCGAAAACGCACATGCATGTACATGCATGTGTGCAAATTCGACATTTTCTTAACAAAAGCTATGATTTTCGTTAAATGAACCTTTACACATTCTTAGAATCGATTTCATCATAAACAAAAATACTCACAACTATGGGAGATGAGTACCTAGACGTATCCATACACATGCAAGTTTTGCATGTGTAATATCATGATCTTGGAAACCCATAACTTCCATTTTCGTATGTAGCATGAACTCTAAATCCATTCTATGCTTTCTACATTTCTTAACAGCCCACAACCATCTTGGAAACGTTGAACACAAGTGTTAAGCGCAAGAGTAAGAACCACACCCCTTAACAAATAGTTATATGTGCATGCATGTATGTAAAAATGAAAACTACAACTTTAAAATGCTAATGTGTATGTCTCGAAATTTTGATCAGATCTAGATGTGATTTTATTGTTGGAAATATTTTATAAAAGATTGGGTTTTAATGATAGGAATGTTATATTGTTAATTTTGCCCCAAAAACCCAATTTCTAAGGCTTATAAGTATGTAAAATATCAAAAATTATGTTAACAGTTTTCTGGACAGAATGTATAACTAAAATAGGCCCTTAATAATGTTAAGCTAACACTCAAAAAGTTTGAGTATTTATTGTTATGTCAAGAATAAGTTATAAATTTATTAAAATCCCTATAAATCTTGATAAAATCATCAAAAATAGCTCCTGAGTGATAAAAACCCTAAGTACAATTTATGTCGGTATGAATATAGTTAGAAGACCTGGGAAAAATATTGAAACTAAAAATTTATAGTTTAAACTAATTATTTGCCATTTAAAATGTATGTAAAGGCTAAAAATACGAATTAAATTTTTTACTGTCCAAAATATGAAGTAAATATTTTTCCCAGTATTCTAATAATACTGGGAGGTCTCAGTAAAAATATGGTAATTTTTAGTGACTGTTAAGTATTTATTTGTTATTTAATATATTAAATAGTGCAAAAATCATTTTTTATATAGTAAATGACCTCCTAAAATTCTGAAATTTCTACAGTAGCCTAAGAACACGATTTTTTTACTGTATCAAAAGTTTAGTAATTTTTACATATCGGGAAATATTTATTATAATATTAATGGTATTTAAAATGTTTAAAACTATTTAAAATAGTAAACGAGCTTTAAAAATTCTGAAAATTTTACAGGAGTTAAATAACACCAGTATGAGACTATATAAATATTTTCGGAATTTTTAGTGATCAGAATCATTATCTGGGAATTTTTGAGGATTTTAAACATATAAAAACAATTTTTGATACAAGTGGTTAATATAAAAATAATAGGGAATGAGTAAATAAAAATTTACCCAGACCCTTTACTGATAATAAGTAATGGGGAAAAACATATAAATATGTAAACCTATACCCATGTGTAATTGTTAAACCCGAAAGATTTTGAATACTTGAAAATAAGGTTAAATGAGAAACAATATCACATCAATATTTATGGCATGAATATTTACTAAAATCTAAACATACACTAGGCAAGTGAACCAATCAAGATTTACCATCAATCCCTCCAATCGACAGATAACCAAACATCAGTTGCAGGTGAGTTCATGTGATCCCTTTTCCTTTTACTGTTTTGGGATACTGAAAGTATGCTCTAAAAATTGTTTACTAAACTTATATTTATGTGATAATGAACGTCCGTTTCAAATGTAATTGCTTCCCCTAGACATGAAACATAATTTGCAACCATTAACTCATAGGGAGAGCCGGTGAGTATATGGGTAGTACTACTTGGAGAATCCCCCACGCACAGTGGCCCGAAAGGGTGGCCTTGTAAAAGTAAGGTTGAAACCCCACTGAGGTTATTGTCAACCGTTGTGGCATATATTCTTTATGATACATGAATGACCGAGAGCAGGAACGGGTCTCGGAATTGGGAAGTAAATTGGAATTGACCATGTTGTGGGCTAACAGTGTATGAGGCAAACGCCCGAGCATGGGACAGGGTTGGTTGTATTATTATTGAATTATCACATGTTATACTTATTGTTACTATTGTGTCATATTATTAAACTCATGTTCTCACCAACTATTAGTTGACGTATTTTAGCATGTCTTTCAGGTTGAATTGGTAAGAGTAAGAGAACCGGATGAGCTTCTAGAGTAATAGTGTGGCTTTAGAATGGATTTGATTTAAAAACAATTTATGTTATTGAATTATGTTTTATTGGGCCCTGCGTGGCAACTTAGACAATTGTGGTGTGTTTGATACTTTATTTGCTTTAGTTTGATTTGGGCTATGGATTATTTAAACTATGCTTCCGCAAAGTTAGTTAAATGATTTGAAATCAATTGTCATGCCCTAATCCCCTCGGGTTGGGGTGTGACAAATTTGTTATTGTTTTTATTGATGACATATTGATCTATTCTAAGAGCAAAGCAGAGCATGAGCAACATCTTAGAACGATCTTGGAACTGTTAAAGGAATAGAAACTCTATGCCAAATTCTCTAAGTGTGAGTTTTGGTTAAAGGAGGTTCAATTCCTAGGCCACATTGTTAACAGTGAGGGAATACACGTTGATCCTGCCAAGATCGAAGCAATAAAAGATTGGGACACTCTGAAGACACCTATGGAGATACGTTCTTTTCTAGGCTTAGCAGGCTATTACAGGAGGTTCATCTCGAACTTTTCTAGGATAGCTCTGCCACTCACAAAGCTGACACAGAAAAGTGAGCCGTTTGTTTGGGAACAAAAGCAAGAACAAGCCTTTCAGACCCTGAAGCAAAAGCTATGTGATGCTCCGATCTTATCTCTCCCAGATGGTTGTGATGACTTTGTTGTGTATTGTGATGCATCCCATCAGGGACTCGGTTGTGTACTTATGCAGCGAGACAAGGTTATCGCGTATGCGTCGAGACAACTGAAAATTCATGAGAAGAACTATACTACTCATGATTTGGAACTGGGAGCTGTGATATTTGCCTTAAAGATCTGGAGACATTACTTATATGGCACTAGGTGTACCATGTTTACCGATCACAAAAGTCTGCAACACATATTTGATCAGAAGGAACTCAACATGCGACAGCGACGTTGAGTTGAGCTTCTGAATGATTATGACTGTGTAATCAAGTACCATCCGGGCAAGGCAAACGTTGTAGCTGATGCCTTGAGTCGGAAGGAACGAGTCAAACCCTTGCGAGTCAGAGCAATGGGAATGACTGTGCAGACAAGCTTACACAACAACATCATACAAACACAACAAGAGGTTATTGAACGTGAAAACTTGAAGAAAGAACTTGATTGCGGTGTGGAGAAACATTTGGAGACAAAACCCGATGGACTTGTTTACTTCAAGGATCGTATCTGGATTCCTGTAGTAGATGAGTTGAGAAAACTTATTTTTGATGAAGCACACAAAACCAAGTACTCGGTGCATCCCGGTGCTGATAAGATGTATCAAGACTTACGGGCGTTTTATTGGTGGCCGGGTATGAAGAAAGACATAGCTGAGTATGTTGGTCGATGCCTTACGTGTGCTAAAGTAAAGGCTGAACACCAGAAACCGTCAGGTTTACTGGAACAGCCTGAAATTCCACTCTGGAAGTGGGAACAGATAGCGATGGACTTTGTTACTAAGCTACCCCGCACTTCCAGTGGACATGATACTATTTGGGTTATCGTTGATCGATTAACCAAGTCTGCTCATTTCTTGCCGATGCGAGAAACGTACACGATGGATAAACTAGCGAAACTTTACATCAATGAGATAGTGGTACGCCATGGTGTGCCATTGTCTATCATTTCGGATCATGATAGCAGATTTACATCAAGGTTCTGGCAGTCATTGCAGAGATCTCTAGGGACACAATTAAACTTGAGTACAGCTTATCATCCACAAACGGATGGTCAAAGCGAACGTACTATTCACACCCTGGAGGACATGTTAAGAACTTGTGTTCTAGACTTTGGTGGTAATTGGGACTCCCACTTGCCACTAATCGAGTTCTCCTACAACAACAGTTATCACAGCAGCATCAGTAGTGCCCCATTCGAGGCTCTTTATGGTCGAAAATGCCGGTCACCGATCTGTTGGTCGAAAGTGGGAGATAATCGAATAACAGGGCCAGAACTTATTTAAGAAACTACAGACAAGATTGCTCAGATACAACAAAGACTACAAGCCACACGAAGCAGACAAAAGAGCTATGCCGATAAACGGCGCAAGCCGTTGGAATTCCAAGTGGGAGACCGTGTCATGTTGAAGGTTTCTCCATGGAAAGGTGTAGTTCGTTTTCCAAAGAAAGGCAAACTAACACCACGATACGTGGGACCGTTCGAGATCATCGAACGTATTGGTCCTGTGGCGTACAGATTAAGCTTACCGGATGAACTTAGTGGTGTACACGACGTGTTTCATGTCTCAAACTTGAAGAAATGCCTTGCAGATGGAACTCTTATCATACCAGTTGATGAAATTCAATTGGATGAACACTTACGATTTGTTGAAGAACCTTTAGAGATTATGGATCGTAAAGTTAAGAAACTGAGGCGAAGCCGTATTCCTATCGTTAAGGTTCGTTGGAACTCAAGGCGCGGACCCGAGTTTACTTGGGAACGTGAAGATCACATGAGAAACAAGTATCCCCAACTCTTTACAGAGGAAGCCGTACCGAATAACGAGTCTTAAATTTCGAGACGAAATTTTTCTAACAAGGGGAGACTGTAACATCAGTGCCGGAAGCGTGCCGGAACAGTAATCGCAACAGTAAACCGTATAGTAAATCAGGTACACTTTACGCGAAACTATGTTTATACTATTGACACATTATGCTTAACATGAAACTATTATACGATTGTCTGAATTTGACTGAAACCTTAGGGTTTAACAGTCTGAAACATGTCAGACAATACAGTGTTGAAACATAGACACTTGATTTGATACTATTGTGTATAAACGTGTGTGAGGAGAAACAAAACAAAGACATAACGGTTGTTGTTACAGAATGCTAAACAGACAAATTATTCGTATGGGTGACGATCTGTACGTATGATTCTGAGAGTTTAACGTTCTGAAATAATGACTTAACAGTAGAAAACAAGAATCAAAAAGCCAAACCATCGTCGTGTTCGTTCGAATGACGATTTGAACGAATACGCGCGATGGCGACGCGTTCTGACAAAACGAAAACGATCACGAAACGAAACGAACGATAATAATTTCAAGGAAATATAATATTTACTATTTTACAATTTTGAAACTCATCATAAATAAAATTAAATTAAACTATTTTATTAAATCGCGAACAAATTAACGAAACACGTAAAATATCATAATTCGATTAAACTACTGCTAGTGCAGAGCTTTTGTCTGCTTATATGAGATATGTAATTGCTGGATTGTTTGTGTATGCATGGCTTGTGTCTATATATGAGATACGTAATTGCTAAACGACTGCTAGTGCAGAGCTTGTATCTTGTATAGGAGACACGTAATTGCTAGACTAAGCTTAACTAATTCATGAGATACGTAATGGCTAAACGACTGCTAGTGCAGAGCTTGTATCTATCCGTGAGCTACGTAATTGCTAAACGACTGCTAGTGCAGAGCTTGTACTCACGCATGAGATTAGAGACAGCTAAACTATATGCGTGTGAAACTATGATTCTTGTTAAACATACTATGAAACTAATACTTATAAATTCTATAGACTTGAAAACATTGAAACAGACAACAAAAACTATGATGAGGAATGTGTAGAATGGTAGGTAAAAGGCTTAATTATTATTAACAACAGTGTCATATCTGGGTTAGTATGTGGTGGGATGTTGGCTGGGCGGGCGGTAAGTTCGACCCTACATATGCCCTATATATAAGCATACCGATTTGGATATTACATGTGAAGTTAATGAGGTTAACGTTTTACTGAAGAAGGTTTGTTAAAGCTATTTTAAACTTATAAACTTTATGAACTCACCAACCATTGTGTTGACTTTGTTTTCTTACATTCTTTCTCAGGTGAAGAACATGTTTAAGCTAAGGCTTTGGATTGCATGCTAGGTGGCCTAGATAGAGGACCTAGTTGATTTTGGAAGCACAAATTTTGTTGATAATACAAACTACTTTTGATATCTTGTACAGATACAAGATTGAAGCATTTGGAATTATTTTGTTAGGTTTACTTAGTTAAATTGCAGAACCTTGATATTGTAATTTAACTTTGTAATCCTAGTTTAATGTGTGATTGTGCTTTAGTTATTCTTAAACATTGATGCTATGAAAACAATCTGATCATTTGATTATCACTCACGATATCGCGCCCCGAGAACCTTACGCCCGACGGGGACTCCGATCCAACCCCGCCGGCTCGGGGTGTGACACGTAGTGTGCAAAGCGTGCAAGTCGCGTATATGACAACTTACTATTTATAGTAAGCTTCCATTTATGGAAAGTTCACAAAGCATAACGATTTTATAGCTCTAGCATGCTTGTTAGTCCTACGTGATCATGTTAACACATAGCACGTTATCATACGAAACCACATAAGTTATTTTCATCATGTTAGCACACAAAAGTTTCCTAAAATGGAAAGTTTCCATTTCTAGCATATGTGATATCGGAAACCATCTAACTTAGTATCTAATCATCATGTTATAACATATTAACCTACTTAGCATGCTTAAATCATACCACATGTTTATAAATTGGTTTTTCTAAAAATAAAGTTACTAAAAATAGTAATTTTGTAGTTTTTGCATAAAAATGATTATTTAAGCATTTCTAATCCACTCTTATGCCACAATTCATCATAATAATCCATCTAATCACCATTTAATCATACCAACATAACCCAAATTATCACATAACAACATTTGGTCCACAAAAGTTACTATATTTAGTAACTTTGCTAAAAATGTGTTGGGTTTTGTAGATGTTTATCAAAGCCATATTAACCATTTAACATGAAAAACGCAGCGGAGTTTATATCCAAAACCATTTTGATATTTAGTTAGTTTATGCATCATATACACTTGTTAAAACAAAACCCATGAACAAGGATCTTTATATGGAAGAACATACTATCAAATAACCATTCAAAAACATCATATACTACCTCTTAGAACTCGTGTAATACAAGATGAAGATGATGATGTTTGAGAGCTAAATCTTCAAGCAAGAAGACCTCAAATCCGCGATACCCCAAGCCACCAACAAACACCTTGAATGCTAGGTTTCCAACACAAGATTTCAGCCCTAGAATCCACTTGTTTCCAGCTGAAAATCAGCCTCTTAAAACCCACTTTTCTTCTGTGAAAATGGAGAAGAAAAAGGGAGAAAAGGCTTAGAGATTCTTGAGGAGAGAGAGAGTTTTTGCATGTATGTATATCATCAAATGAATTCAGCTCAATTAAGTGGGTGTGGCCTCCCAAGACCACATAAGGGCCAAATTTTTTTGGTCCAATGGGGTGGCTCCCTTTCAAATCTTCCCACCTAATTTTTTAAACAAGATTTTAATTAAAACCCCTTTTAATTAAAACTTGTAACACATTACAAGTCATGTTACATTTTATAAACTTTAATAATGTTACTTAACCATTAAATAACAATTAATAAGTAATCTCTCATAAATAAATAAACCCATGTTGTTTATTAATTTTTCAAGTGCATCTATTTAGAAAACCACTTTCTAAATGTCTTAAGTGTTATTATTTATTTAATTGATCAAATCAATAAACAAATATAGTAGGTGTTTGTCTAGCTTGTTATTGGGTATGACCCGACTTGGATCATATCACATTAGCCACATCAAATTAATATGTATCTTAGGCAGATCGAATTCTTCAATCTCCCACTTGCACAAGATTCATAGAAGATTGATGCAAGCAGCAAATAACGCCTAGCAACGGTTTGCTACCCCTAATGTATATGACTAAGTGCCATTCAGTAACATCATCCTCTTCAAGTACCTTACTTGAATATGATTTAGGTGAATCAGTCATTTATCCTTTTGTTACAGATGTCATGTTAAATCCTGGAGACATAGAGTTGTCATTCTCTGACGATTTAACTTTAACAGGCCTTAGACATCTTACTCTCAACGAATAAGAGGAACAAATTCCATCTTGACTACATACGTCTCTCACAATCACCTTGTATCATACTTGAACTCAGCCTTATGTACTGCCATGTTTCAGAACAGCAAAGTACTAAGTCAAAGTACAATACTTGGTGAATATCAAGACCCAATATGTATCTCAGGTCTGAGGACACAATGATATTCGCCTTTACTCAATATTTCTTATGACTAATCACAAAGATTCCATGAAGAAATATTTGAGAGCGGGCCAGTCCTATATCTATATCCCATAGATATCAATGAACCTTGGCAGCAACCTCTTGCTCTATATTCCTACCTTGTGAATATCAACCAATCCAAGTTTATAATAGTCTTACATTCATAGTTGTTCCCACAAATATGATCGACTACGGACGTTTAGAATAACTCATTTATTCATGGATTTAAACATGCTAAAATGGAACAGTAAATGAAAATTATAACCATATAATCAAGTCAAATTACATAAGTTCCGATATCCAAATACAAAATTTAATCAACTCCAGTCACTAGAATATTGAAGTCCTAAGGAACAAGTATGACTTTCATGCTTTGTCCTTTGAAGGAGCTTCGTGAATGGATCCGCAATGTTTTGATCGGTGTGAACTTTGCGAATACATATCTTTCCCTTTTCAACTTCATCCCTTATGTAGTTGAACCTCCGTTCAATGTGCCGAGTCTTTTGATGAGCACGAGGTTCCTTGATTTGAGCAATGGCCCCTTCGTTATCACAAAAGATCTCTAGGGGGTCCTGAATGGTAGCAACAACCCTTAGATCGGCAATGAACTTCCTTAGCCATGCAGCTTCTTGAGCTGCCAATGAAGCGGCGATGTATTCTGATTCTGTTGTAGATAGTGCCACTACATCTTGCTTTGAGCTCTTCCAAGAGACCACTCCTCCATTCATAATGAAGACATATCCCGACTGTGATCGTGAATCATCTCGATCAGTTTGGAAACTCGCATCCGTGTAACCCTTTACAACGAGTTCCTCCTCACCAGATCTATATATTAAGAACATATCCTTAGTGTTTCTAAGGTATTTCAAAATACTTTTAACAGCCATCCAATGACTATTACCAGGATTCTGTTGATATCTACTTGTCATGCTTAGAGCACATGACACGTCCGGCCTTGTACATATCATTGCATACATGATGGATCCTATAGCAGATGCATACGGGACTCCATTCATTCTTTCTTGCTCAACCTTTGAACTAGGGCATTGAGACGTGCTCAATATAGTCCCCTTTTGAATAGGTACTAAACCTTTCTTAGAATTTTCCATCTTGAACCTTTTCAAGACTTTGTCAATGTATGCACTTTGGTTTAAACCTATCAACCGCCTTGATCTATCCCTATAGATCTTTATTCCCAAAATATAGGCGGCTTCACCAAGATCCTTAATGGAAAAACAGCTTCCAAGCCAGGTTTTTACACCTTCCAAGGTTGGAATGTCATTTCCAAATAGTAGAATGTCATCGACATATAATACAAGGAAAGTAATGATGCTCCCACTAGCCTTTTTATATACACAAGCTTCGTCAGCGTTTTTGATGAAGCCAAATTTCTTTACTTCATCATCAAAACGATGATTCCAACTTCTCGATGCTTGTTTCAATCCATAGATTGACTTCTTTAACTTACATACCTTATTAGGATGTTTTGGATCGACAAAACCTTCAGGCTGTTCCATATGGACATCTTCCTCAAGATATCCATTAAGGAAAGCGGTTTTGACATCCATTTGCCAAATCTCATAGTCATAATATGCAGCTATGGCAAACAATATCCTGATAGACTTTAGCATTGCCACAGGCGAGAAAGTTTCATCATAATCAACGCCTTGAGTTTGAGTGTAACCTTTTGCTACAAGTCTAGCTTTATAAGTATCCAAGTTTCCATGCATATCGGTTTTCTTCTTGAAAACCCACTTACTTCCAACTACCTTGGATTTAAGAGGTGGTGTAACCAATTCCCAAACTTGGTTATCATACATGGATTGCATCTCAACGTTCATGGCTTCTTGCCATTTGTCAAAATCAGGTTTTGACATTGCATCACGGTATGTGGTTGGTTCATCGGAATCCACCACATAGCATCCATCCATGAAAAATCCATATCTCTTAGGAGGAACACTAATTCTACCAGATCTGCGAACGTTTTGTGTATCTTGATCATCCACATGATCATTCTCAACATCCCATGTTGATTGCTAGTATCAACCAAATGTGTATCGTCTTGTGAATCTTGAACCTCTTCAAGTTCCACTGTTCTTCCACTAGTTCCTTCCGAAAGGAACTTAGTTTCCAAGAACTCTGCCTTTCGAGCAATAAACACTTTCTGCTCTGTTGGATCATAGAAATAATATCCCATACAATCTCTAGGATATCCAACAAAGATACACTTAGTGGATCTGGCTTCCAGTTTGTTTTAAGTGTATTGCTTAGGATAAGCCTCACACCCCCAAACTTTTAAATATGACAATGATGGAACCTTTCCATGCCATATTTCGAAAGGTGTCCTTTCCACTTTCTTGGTTGGGGCCATATTTAAAATACGGGCCGCGGAGAGCAAAGCGAAACCCCAAAATGATAGAGGTAGTGTACTTCTAGCCATCATAGATTGAACCATATCCAATAGAGTCCGATTCCTCCTCTCAGACACACCATTATGTTGTGGTGTTCCAGGTGGAGTAAGTTGTGAGACAATCCCACAACTTCTAAGATACTCTTGAAATTCACTACTTAGGTATTCACCTCCTCTATCGGTACGAAGAATCTTGATCGTTTTGTTGAGTTGATTTTCTACTTCATTCTTGAAGATTTTGAACATTTCAAAAGATTCATGTTTGTGCCTTAACAAGTACACATACCCATAACGACTATAGTCGTCGGTAAAGGTAATGAAGTATCTTTCACCATTCCTAGTCATCGGTTTAAAAGGTCCACATCATCCGAATGTATGATCCCTAATAAATCTTTTGCCATTTCATTAGTCCCACTAAAAGGGGCCTTTGTCATCTTACCTTGTAAACAAGACTCGCATACATCAAATGAATCATTTTTATTTGTTTTTAAAAGACCATTCTTTTGAAGTTTTTGCATGCGATTTTTGTTTATGTGTCCAAGGCGACAATGCCAAAGATAGGAATCACTCAAATCTAATTTGAGCCTTTTGGTGGTAGCTTGGTACATTGAGCTATCATATGTTGTGTTATCATGAACCAATTCATAAATACCATTGCAAGGCATAGCCTTAAAATAAAACATATGATTTAAAGAAACATGGATATCATTGTCAACAAACTTGAAATTAAAACCACATTGTCTTAAACGGGAAACCGAGATAATGTTCCTAGTCAAACTAGGAGCATACAAAACATTCTTTAAAAGAACTTCCAAACCACTTGGAAGCTTCAAAATATAGTCTCCTTGGGCTTCAACATGAACCATTGCTCCATTGCCCATGAAGAGACTAATTTCCCCTTTGCTGTAATGCTTACTTCTTTTGAACCCCTGCAACAAATTGCAAATATGAGTTCCACATCCGGTATCCAATACCCATGTGTTAGAAGAAATAATATTTAGCTCAACATGTATCATAAAAGTCATACCTGAGGTTTGCCCCGCATCCCTCTTGGTTCTCAACTCTTTGAGATAGACCGGACAGTTTCGTTTCCAATGGCCTATCTCACCACACTCAAAACACGGATCATCTTTAGCAACCTTTTGCTTCTTTTCTTTGGGTTCCACTTTAGCCTTACCCTTCCCTTTCCTTTTAAAGTGTCCCTTCCCTTTGGCAACACTTGCCTTGGGGTCGGGGTAGTTCCTTTTCTTACTACCACCCTCATTAATCGTTAGGACCGGTAAAACCTTTTTACCCATGCCCGCCTCGGCCGTTTTGAGCATTGCATGAAGCTCACCAATGCTCTTGTCCCATCCAATCATATTATAATTCATAACAAAGGTTTCAAACCTTTTGGATAGGGAGTTAAGGATCAAATCCGTAGCTAACTTAGTGGAGACACGGCAGTTAAGTCTCTCGAGGCGATCAATGTGGCTTTTCATCTTGAGAACATAAGATGAAACTAATTGGGTCTCGTCCATCCGACATGCATGAAGTGCTCGAACTGTTTCGAATCGTTCCACCCTAGATTGTTGTTGGAACATTTCCTTCAACTGGGTGATCATATCATAAGCATTGTGGTTCTCAAAGTCCTTTTGTAAATCGGGAGTCATACTCGCCAACATTAGACATGAGACTTGCACGGAGTCCTCGACGTACTTGACCCAATCGTTAAAGGCCTCCACGTTATCCTCATCGGGTTGATCGGGAATGGGATCGTCTAACACATAGGACTTCTTTTCTTGTTTGAGAACGATTCTCAAGTTTCGGTACCAATCCATGAAGTTCCCATTGTTAAGACGTTCCTTCTCGAGGATGGTTCTTAGTGATAAGTTATGGACGGTCGGGATTGCGTTGTTGTTGTTTGCCATCTACAATTTTACAAAGTTCAATTTTAGTATTTTTAATATCAATGTATTTTAATTATTAATACCCTTTTATATCTCATAGACAATTAATAATTAAAATGTAGAATCCAACGTTATATTTAAATATCGGTTAGGTGACCTTTATCCCTTTATTTAAATTAACAAGGTAGTCAACGTTTGACAATTGTAACCTATTACAATTTCTAGTGTATGGGATCGGTTTTAAACATCTTATGTTTTGTTTGGCATGTTTATCCCATCAACACCATTTGTACGTCATGCTTCGGTGATCCTAATGCATGATTTCCAAATCAAGTCGTCCTACTTAAACACACGTGTGATTTTACAAATACAAGTGGTTAGGTGACCTTTATCCCACAAATACGGTAATTTCACCTCAACTTCACAAGTTTCGGCATTTATGGTTAGGTGACCTTTATCCCATAAACGAGTTACAAGTGAATCGAGTGTTGTTTAAAAGGATGGTGTTAAAACTTGTTTTGTAAAGGGTTTTTATAGTTTCTAAAATTCTAGTTTTTAGAAAAACCTTTTATACCATACTATTTGTATGCATTCAAATGCATGGTATTTTATGAAAAAAAAATTTTATGATTCCTTTTAATAAAACTCATTTTTATTAAATCATTAACCCTTAATAAACTCATTTTATTAATTCCTTTAATGATTTTTATAGAACCATTTTTATGCTTGTTTTATTTTAGTTGTTTAACAAGTTTAAGCAATTTTTCAATTAAAGTCAAACTCATCCAAACAACCAAATAATCAATCAAACATAAAATATAAGTGCATAACCATAGCCAACTATTTTGACCACACTTGCTTGCCATAACAAGTGTGTCAAAAGGTCATTCCTAAGGGTAAAACATGACACAATGTTGTGTTGATGAACTCCCACTTGAACTTGCATCCAAATGCTTCAAGTGACCCTTTTGTGTTGTGATTTCTCCATCTTCTTTAGGCACCTTCTTGGTCATCCAAATCAGCCCCAAAGTACAATTACATAGAAAAATCCTAATACATTTTTCTAGAAAAATAAAGTGCAACTAATCTATTTATTACATGCCAAATGAAACAAATAAATTACATGCCTTTATTTCAACCAAATAAAATCACAACCACAAATATTCAAACACAAGGTCATGGCTAGGTTTATGCACTAAAATACATCCAAATACATAAAAAAAACGTAAACATGGTCCCTTTTCTAACCCAAAATTTCGGCCAACATAAACCAAATCCAAGTGGGTTTTTGTCTAAACAAACAAACCATCTCATGATTTTGATTTTTCAAGATTCTTACATGCATATAAAATAATATCTTGAAAAATAAAGGGATTTCCATGTGTGAAATTTCCAGCCCACTTTTTATTAAAAAAGGACCCGAAAATTTCGATTTTTGAAGCATGTATCCATATAACCGGCTCTTGATGCCATTGTTGGGTTTTGTAGATGTTTATCAAAGCCATATTAACCATTTAACATGAAAAACGCAGCGGAGTTTATATCCAAAACCATTTTGATATTTAGTTAGTTTATGCATCATATACACTTGTTAAAACAAAACCCATGAACAAGGATCTTTATATGGAAGAACATACTATCAAATAACCATTCAAAAACATCATATACTACCTCTTAGAACTCGTGTAATACAAGATGAAGATGATGATGTTTGAGAGCTAAATCTTCAAGCAAGAAGACCTCAAATCCGCGATACCCCAAGCCACCAACAAACACCTTGAATGCTAGGTTTCCAACACAAGATTTCAGCCCTAGAATCCACTTGTTTCCAGCTGAAAATCAGCCTCTTAAAACCCACTTTTCTGCTGTGAAAATGGAGAAGAAAAAGGGAGAAAAGGCTTAGAGATTCTTGAGGAGAGAGAGAGTTTTTGCATGTATGTATATCATCAAATGAATTCAGCTCAATTAAGTGGGTGTGGCCTCCCAAGACCACATAAGGGCCGAATTTTTTTGGTCCAATGGGGTGGCTCCCTTTCAAATCTTCCCACCTAATTTTTTAAACAAGATTTTAATTAAAACCCCTTTTAATTAAAACTTGTAACACATTACAAGTCATGTTACATTTTATAAACTTTAATAATGTTACTTAACCATTAAATAACAATTATAAATAATCTCTCATAAATAAATAAACCCATGTTGTTTATTAATTTCTCAAGTGCATCTATTTAGAAAACCACTTTCTAAATGTCTTAAGTGTTATTATTTATTTAATTGATCAAATCAATAAACAAATATAGTAGGTGTTTGTCTAGCTTGTTATTGGGTATGACCCGACTTGGATCATATCACATTAGCCACATCAAATTAATATGTATCTTGGGCAGATCGAATTCTACAAAATGACCATATTCAATATCCAAATCACATTCCTAAGCTTCTAATCATCATATTATCCGTCAAACAACATATTAATATACATGTATGTTCATCATATTCACCAAATCATCAACTTGTAACTAAAAAGTTACTAAAAATAGTAAGTGTGCTATTTAATCACATTTTAACCATCAAGATCATGATCTAATCTTGCAACAACACTTTTACACTATCAATAATCATTTCTATATAATCAAATCCATTCACAAGGCTTTAGATCATACATGCATGCAACTATCTCATCACGTTAAGACCAAATCATGATATTTATACAAACACATCATCATAGATCTTCATAAATCCTTACAAAATCATCATAGATCATCAAATATAGTAGGTTCATCAACAAACCCAGATTTAAAACTCAAGAAATCCGTGCATGCAAGTCCATGGGGCTTGCATGTGTGTTTGTGAGCGTGCATGTGCGAAATATGGTGGTTTTAAGCTACTATAGTGATAGAACTACCTTCTATTGCTTCAAAATCTCTGGGATGATGCTCTCAACAGTTTCTAAGGCTCCTGGATCGTGAGGTTTTGCAGAGAAATGATGGTGATGGTGGTGGTGTGAGCTCCAACTCCTCCTCTCAAGCTCTCAAAGCTTCAAGGTGGCTCCAATGCCTTCCAATGGGACTTAGGGAGTGTAGAAGGTGATGGCAGAGGTTTGGGGAAGGTAAAATCGTGCTAGATTGTGTCTGGTATCGACCAAAATGATGAGGATAGAGTGTATGATGGTTTTGTGTTGCTCAAGAATATTATAACCTGTCAGGGATGTCAGGCGCATCTCCTGGCGTGTGTTGTTAGCCTCCAGTCGTTGCACGCGGGTGGCCAGGCATCCGATACTTCTTTTGTGTCTCGCGCGCATCGCCCATCGTCAAGACATCGGGTCAGGCGTAGCGCCTGGCCCATATGTTACGCCCAATAATCCTATTTTGTTGTTCTGGGCCCATTCTCGCCCGTTTCTCGACTGTAGAACATTGTTCGAGCGTCGTTTGGACTCTAATAGTCAATTATTAGCCATAATTGACATTGTGAAGTGTTTCTGTGCTTAAGTGTTGTGACGTTCACCAACGTTCGTGATTTTTGACACGTGTGTGTGGTTTCTGATAATCCCTTGGATTATCATGTTGTGTACCAATGTTCGTACTGTCGTGCCACGTGTCACACTAAATTAATCTAATTATAGTGCCACATGTACATAAATCATTTAAATAAACATTTAAATAAACAATAAGTTGACATGGAAATTACGCGGTGTCACAAAACCCAATAGATCTATCTTAGCACACACTCCTTACCATCTCATCTACTTCCCATTTCATTAACAGAGTTCTTTTTTAATTGTTTTAACCAACAACCGATCGGGTCCCCTTTTGTTTTATTAAGCCGAACCAAAGAACCCCCAATTGGGCCCCAATCGAAACCAATCAACCCCAAAACCTTAGGGGTTTTATTCCAGTCATCTAAACCAACTTGCATATGGTTTTAATTTGAATTTAAGTTTAGTTTTAGTGGTTTAATTCGTCCCCGAATAGAACCGAACTCTTGTTCGTAATTTCTAGATCCAAATCGATCAAATTACTTAACAAAAGATCTTGAATCCGTAGGTTTTCATTTTACAGCAAAATTTCGAGTCTATCTGTGATGATTAATTTGTTTAACAAACTCATTTGAGTTAAAAACCCCAAATCCTTTTATGTCACGAACCCTAATGTTCTAATTACATCAATTCGTTGTGATTTTCTGAAATTAACTTAGGGTTTTCATTAACTACCATGTTTCGAACCCATCTGAGTTGTTTAATTCAAAAACGAAGTTTATTCCCATCAAAATCCCCCCATTCGTTACTTTCTAAGAACCCTAGAATCAAAATCGTTTAATTATCAATTGTTATATGAAATTAACATATGCTTTTCATTAAAGAGAGGTTTCCGAAACTCTCTGTGTATATAATTTTGATTATCAAACCTATTTGGACCGAAACCCCCAAATGGTTTTTCATTAAAAACCCTAGAATTGAAAACCTTCAATTCGTTATAATTGCATGTAATTAACATATGGTTTTTGTTACTTGATAGATTCCGAAACTACCTATATGGTTTAATTTGATTATCGACTTCATTTTGTTCGAAATCCCCAATTCGTTCTTATTCAAGAACCCTAGGAATCGAAATCATATAATTCGATGTTAAGACATGAAATTAACATATGGGTTTGCTTAGTCGAGGGATTTAGGATATGTAGGAACAAATTTTTACCTGTTTTGATATCGAATCGAAGTAGTTCGACTATGAGCCCTAGTTTCGGCCACCACTCGATCGACTTCTTCTATCTACGGCTTCTTGGATCGAATTGTTGTACTCCCCAGCTTCTAAAGGTGCCGATTAAGGTGTGTAGAGGTTCAATTATGCGATCTTCGATCGTATTGTAGAGAATTGAGAGCCATAAGTGACGGTTTCATCGTTTGGTTATTATTTGGGTTTAATTCGACTAGTTAATGCGTTAATAACGTATGTTCGGTGTTAATGATCGTCAAATTGATGATTACAACTGATTAAATTCTGTTATTACTTGGTTTTAATGTAAAATTCAAATTCAATTGATTATCAAGGTCGAATTTTGACTTCTAAAGTCAAAATTTAGCATATTATGTAATTACAATTTTAATCCTTATATTTTAAGTGTTTTATAAACTTGTTTTGTTCAATCTTAACCCTTGTAGTTTGTTTTTGTTCAATTCATATCGTTTCGGTTAGTTTTTGTTAACGGGGTTAACCCGGAAATGTCGTATTGTCACATCATCCCCTTGTTGAAGGAATTTTCGTCCTGAAAATTGTTAAATGTTAGAAGTAGTTAGGAAACTACTTGCGAGTTCAAATTATACGTGTTAGTGTGATATTTGATCATTCTGTGCACTTGTGTATATTTGCACACAAGGTTCAACGTTTGCAACATCACACCTAAGTGTGATCGTTCTATGTAACTGTTTGCGTGCACACTAGTTAGTACACCTTACTGTGTATGTTTGTGTTTGATCATACTGTGCTATGTAATCTTGTACATAGTGATTGTTCGCAACTGTTTGTACTATGTAACCTCGCACATAGTGTTTAAAACTAATCATGTTTGTACTACCATAACATGTAACATATGAAATGTAGCATATAAAATGTAATGTAGCACAACGTTTGTAACAAAACCGATTGTATAAAGTGTTTGTGCTTACCGTTTGAAATATTGAAGTGTAAAGTGTTGATGTGTGAAGCATCACGTCATCCCCTTGTTGAAGGAAATTTCGTCCCGAAATTTAACGTGTCTTCGCAGTGTTCGCAGTTGTTGTTTTGAATAGATGAGGATACTTCTTCATCATTTGGTGTTCCCTTTCCCATGTGAATTCAGGTCCACGTCTTGAATTCCACCGGACTTTGACTATCGGAATCTTAGTTTGTTTGAGCTGTTTGACCTCTCGGTCCATGATTTCAACTGGTTCCTCGATGAATCGTAATTGTTCGTCCACTTGTATTTCTTCCAGTGGTACAATCAATGTCTCATCAGAAAGACATTTCTTTAAATTTGAAACGTGAAACACATCATGAACTCCGCTGAGTTCATCCGGTAGTTGGAGTTGATACGCAACCGGACCAATCCTTTTCAGGATCTCAAAAGGTCCTATGTAACGTGGGCTAAGCTTCCCGCACTTGCCGAATCGTATCACACCTTTCCAAGGTGATACCTTTAGAAGAACTCGGTCTCCTACTTGAAATTCCAACGGCTTGCGATGTTTGTCAGCGTAACTCTTTTGTCGTTCCCGAGCCACTGCCATACGGTTCCGGATTTGTACTATCTTCTCAGTCGTTTCATGTACTAGTTCAGGACCTGTAATCTGACTGTCACCAATTTCAGCCCAACAAACAGGCGAACGACATTTACGACCGTATAAAGCTTCAAACGGTGCTGCCTGAATACTTGTATGATAGCTGTTGTTGTAAGAGAATTCCACTAACGGTAGGTGGGTTTCCCAGCTGTCACCAAAATCAATGACACAAGCTCGTAACATGTCTTCGAGTGTCTGAATTGTACGTTCACTCTGACCGTCGGTTTGCGGATGATAGGCAGTACTCATTTCTAAACGAGTTCCCAATGACTTATGGAGTGATTTCCAAAAGTTTGAAGTGAATCGAGCGTCTCGATCCGATATGATGGAGATTGGAACGCCGTGTCGCGATACCACCTCCTTAATGTAAGTACGAGTCAACTTCTCCATTTTGTCAGTTTCTTTAATTGCCAAGAAATGTGCAGATTTCGTTAATCGGTCAACAATTACCCATATCGTATCACAACTACTTGGTGTACGGGGTAACTTAGTAATGAAATCCATCGAAATTTGTTTCCATTTCCACATAGGTATTTCAGGTTGTTGCAGTAAACCAGATGGTTTCTGATATTCAACTTTGACTTTAGAGCAAGTCAAACATTTGCTAACGTACTTAGCAATGTCAGCTTTCATGTGAGGCCACCAATACAGTGCCTTCAAGTCATGATACATCTTATCTGATCCCGGATGGACTGAATATCTGGATTTGTGCACTTCATCCATCACGAGTTCCCTTAAACCACCATGCAAAGGTATCCAAAGTCGATTCATGAAACAACGAGTTCCATCAGGCATGACATCCAATTGTCTTTCCATCCCTCGTAAGGATTCATGTTCCAAGTTATCCTTTTCTAAGGCTTCAAGCTGAGCACTGCGTACCTTGTCAGGTAAGTCAGTATGTATCGTTAACATAAGTGCGCGAACCCGTCTTGTTGGTGTTGTATCATTCATGCTTAAAGCATCAACTACCACATTAGCTTTTCCCGGATGGTACTTGATTGTGCTTTCGTAATCATTCAATAACTCGACCCACCTTCGCTGTCTCATATTGAGTTCCTTCTGATCAAATATATGTTGCAGACTCTTGTGATCAGTGTAAATGGTACATTTGGTTCCATATAAGTAATGCCTCCAAATTTTCAAGGCAGATACCACTGCTCCTGGCTCCAAGTCATGAGTAGTGTCATTCTTTTCGTGTGGTCGAAGTTGTCATGAAGCATAAGCAATCACTTTATCACATTGCATCAACACACATCCCAAACCTTGTGCAGATGCGTCACAATACACCACAAAGTCTTTTGTTCCTTCCGGTAAGGACAGAATCGGTGCACTGCAGAGTTTATGTTTCAGTAGCCGGAATGCAGCTTCCTGTTTATCCGTCCAGTTATACTTCATCCCTTTGTGAGTAAGGGCAGTAAGTGGTTGAGCGATCTTTGAGAACCTTCAATGAATCGTTGGTAATAACCCACCAAACCAAGGAATTGTCGTACCTCGGTAGGGGTCTTTGGTGCTTCCCAATTCTTAATCGCTTCAATTTTTGTTGGATTAACATGTATGCCCTTTTCATTGACTATATGACCCAAGAATTGAACTTCTCGCATCCAGAAGTCACATTTTGAGAACTTAGCGTACAATTGTTCTTGTTTCAGTAATTCTAATAGCAATCGAAGATGTTCAGCATGCTCCTCCTCAGTCTGAGAATAGATGAGGATGTCATCAATGAAAACAATGACAAACTTATCAAGATAAGGTTTGCAAACTCGATTCAGGAGATCCATGAATATTGCTGGAGGGTTTGTCAACCCAAATGGCATGACCAAGAATTCGTAATGGCCATAGCGTGTTCTGAATGCTGTCTTTGGAATATCTTCCTCTTGGACTCTGAGTTGATGATAACCAGACCTGAGATCAATCTTCGAGTAGTAACTCGAACCTTGCAATTGATCGAACAGATCATCAATTCGAGGTAACGGATACCGATTCTTGATGGTAACTTTGTTAAGTTCCCGGTAATCGATACAGATCATCGTTAATGCGTTAATAACGTATGTTTGCTGTTATTATTTGGGTTTAATTCAACTAGTTAATGCGTTAATAACGTATGTTTGCTGTTAATGATCCTCAAATTGATGATTACAACTGATTAAATTCTGTTATTACTTGGTTTTATTGTAAAATTCGAATTCAATTGATTATCAAGGTCGAATTTTGACTTCTAAAGTCAAAATTTAGCATATTATGTAATTACAATTTTAATCCTTATATTTTAAGTGTTTTATAAACTTGTTTTGTTCATTCTTAACCCTTGTAGTTTGTTTTTGTTCAATTTCATATCGTTTCGGTTAGTTTTTGTTAACGGGGTTAACCCGGAAATGTCGGATTGTCACAGTTGAGAGCTTCGCGTGGGCACCAAAACACACAAGATTTCATCAACAATTGGAGGAGTTATGGTGATTGGAAGATGTGGATTTTAGAGAGAGAGAGATTCGTGGGTTTTGGTCTAGAGAGAGAAGAATATGAAAGAAAATGAGGTGAAAGCCTCATTTATGGCTTTAAATACCCCGAGGGTATTCGGGTTCGTTTCGGTTGTTCGGTTTTCGTCTCCGTTGAGTTTCCGAATCGTAACGCGCGTAATATACATGTTTTAAATAAAAGGACTTTTAATTTATTTTTGACGAGTTTCAAAATTGTAAAACGTTAAAATATTATATTTTCTTAATTTATTTTCGTTCGTTTTTCGTTTCCGGTTCGTTTCGTCAGAAAACGTCACTTACGCACGTTTTCGTACAGAGCGCTAACTGTACGAACACGATCGTACGTTTCACTTTCTGATTTTGTTTTCTACTTTTCAGTCATCATTGCAGATCGTTAAACTATCAGATTTATTCGTACATATCGTCACCTATACGAATAACTCGTCGGTTTAGCATTCTGTAACAACAACTGTTATGGTTTTGTTCTGTTTATCCTCACATACGTTTATACATAATAGCATCAAATCAAATATGTGTATACCTGTTCAGCGTTGTCTGATGTGTTTCTGACTGTTAAACCATAAGGTTTAAATCAGATTTCAGAACAATTGCAATATAGTGTAGTGTTTAGCATCAAGTGCCAATAATATGTACTTAATTCACATAGTTTGTACTTGAGTTACTGTTCAATTTACTGTGCAACTTACTGTTCCGCTAACGATTCCGGCACATATGTTACAGTTTGGATATTGAGTAGCTGAAATCAATATCTCGTTAATAGTTGTTATCACATTAATAAGTATTATATTTTTAATTGTTTTGAATTTTGAATTTCCTAACTTCTAGGCTTTCTTTGGGCTTAGAGGCTAGTACTTATTTGGAGTTTTGTTTTATTTAATGGACAATTTTTGGTATTAAAAATTTACTGATAAATCCGATTCCAGTTTTGTTTGAGTTTTTCTTGATTCCTCAAATTGTTTTTTTTAAACAGCAAACGTCTAGTCACACATGATCACCTTGTCAAATATATCACCCTTTCGCCCGAATAACAGAGTATGGCGACGTCACTCACTCACTCAGGAGGAAACCTAAAACTAGGAAAACCTTTGGTTTAACCAAAAACAACTATACTCTAGGTATATTCCAACTCAGGACCTCTCATAAGAGAAGACAAGGAATTATCACTAGACTATAATCCTTTTGTTGATTCCATAGATTGCTAGCAAGGTAATTTGCATCACTCTGTGTTTGTAAAAAAACAAGTCGACTTTGACTCGAGCCATAACATTTAGCTGCGGAAAAAATGTATGCTGGTTCAGCTCAAAATTTTTTGAATCTGGCCCTCCCTCGGCATATTGCTCCATGCCAAACCTAAACCGAAAGCCAAACACAATAATGCCCAAACCCAGTGTTGTCAGAACCGGACCGGACCGGGAACCGGACACTCGACCGCCCTAAAATAGGCATGGGAACCGGCTTCAAGCTAACCGGCCGGTTGAGCCGGTCACCGGTTCACTGGTCAGACCGGATTTCAGTTTTTTTTTCTTTTTTTTAATTAAAGTCTAAAGAATAAAACATTAAAACCAAATCCCATATTTTTTTAACATGATTATGCTTGTTTAAACATTAATTATATTTGTTTAAATGTGTTTATAATTGTATAATTTTTTTGAAATATATTATATATTTATTATGTTATCCGGTTCTTAAATCCAGTCCGACCAGTAACCAGTAAAACGTACAGTTTGACGTCCGGTCCGGTTATGAAAACATTTCCCAAACCTACAAGGTGACCAATTAAAGCCATTTCTTTTCCTTTCTCATAAGCTGTCTCAGCAATTTGTAAAAAACCAAAATCCCATTTGACGTCCAATCTTATCTTACCGTCTCTCTCTCTCTCCCGTCCGATCGCCGTCGATACCTCTTCCGGCATGGAAGCCGCATCGGAAAACGGTACCGGTGACATTTCTACTGAATCTGCGTTGGTCGATGATGACGTCAAGTTCGGATTCCAGCGGCAGGAGATGTACAGCGAGAATCTCTCCGGATCCGTTAATCCCTACGCACGTCATGTTTTTCTGTGCTACAAGTCTCATGAAAACTGGCCTGCTCGTGTTGAATCGTCCGACTCAGATCCGCTTCTTAAGCATCTTGCTGGAGCCATCAAGGATCGTAAGAACGATATAGCTGTTAAGGTTAGTCTCTATTAGTGGTATTAATTATCATAGACGTGTTTGTGATTCTGATTAGGCATTGAATGTTTTGTAAGTGTTGTTGAGTGATTTTGCTTTTGTGATCTGATTTTTGTAGACTCTGTTGACGATATGCGAGAGCGATTGTGGTACAGGTTTATCAGATGGAGATGTGTTGATTTTTCCTGATATGATCAAGCACAGGTATTGTGAAACTCGCTAGGGTTTTGACATTAGTGTATAATTTGTTTGCGTTATTGCATGTAAAATTCGCTCTTTCATGTTTGTTTGACTGTTTTTCTCTAATTTTAAAGAAAAATAGTTGTTGATGTCATGTGCAAATCATTACGAGAGTTTTACCAAATGCTCCTAATTTATACAAGACTATTAAAAATTTGCATTGCCCGTGCCCGACGGGAAAGGTCCCACCAGGTCTACCTCCCATTTTTGAAAAGGCCAAGCAGCAGTGACCAGTATTAAATCATTTTCTGGGCGTGTAAGAGAAGGTGCGTGCTTCTGGTAGGCTTGGCATTTTCTGATTTCATCTAGGAGTTCTCCTTTGGACAAATAATTTACAATGGAGTCCATCCAAGTTAATCTTCCTCCCTGTATGGTGTTAACTGCCTCAATCTTTACGGTCGGTCTTTGGAGTTCTCCACCGAGATTTCTTTTACTCGGTCTTCAAAAGTAGAGGCTAGCTTACTTAGCGCATGTGCCTTCTTGTTTTGGCCTCACGGGACGTGCATCACAATGCAATCATTGAACTGATTTATAAGGCATTTGCAAACTGCCAAGTACTGCTTCATTCTTTCCTCTTTCACTTCGTATGTTTCATTTATTTGGTTGGCTATCAGGAGGGAGTCCACATGTGCAGTGACCTTTCTTGCCTGTAACCGAAGCGCCAACTTCAAACCTGTTATCAGGGCCTCATACTCCGATTCATTGTTAGAAGCTTTAAAGTTTAACTTTAATGCCCGTGCTGTTACATTTCCGCCAGGATCCGTTACTATGATTCCTATCCCTGCACCTTCAACACATGTGACACCATCTGTGTATATGTTCCCAGTTTCATCTGCTTTTTTTTTTCTTTTTGTACTCCTGTGACTTCATCCATGCCCTCTGGTATCTCAGCTATGAAATCAACAACGACCTGCACCTGTATGGCCATTCTTGGCTTATACTCCAAATCAAACACCGAGAGCTCGATGGCCCACTTTTCCAGTCGTCCAGATAATTCTGGCTTTCTTAAAATTTGTTGCAATGGGAAAGAAGTCACCACCTCCACATTATGCGTCTGGAATTACCGTCTCATCCTTCGTGACTAATGTACTAGCACAAGCACTAGCTTTTCTAGGATTGAGTAATCAACTTCTGGTGGCATGAACACCTGACTAACATAAAAGGAAGGGATCTTTCCGCATATCGCGCTAGGAACCTGTTGATGGCCGCTAAACGCCCGTTCAGTGTTTGTACATCCTTGACTGTCTTGGGAGCTGGCGTGCTTTGGATAGCCTCGACCTCTTCGGGGTTTGCATGTATACTTCCTTCGTAGTAACTACTCCTTAAAACAATGGTTGAAGAAATCGCTAGTCGCTAGTCGGTCGGCGAGGTAGGGACTAGGGACTAATCGAGATTAATTGGGATTAATTGGATTGGAATTTTTGTATAGAATTTTTCAAAATTTTGTATAAATGCATACAAATACACACATCAATATAAATATAATACTTCAGATTTAAATATTTTTTCTAATAAACTTAAAGATAACAAACAAAGTACTTAAAAATTCAAACATTAACATAAGCATCCTTGGGAGTCGACTGAGACCGATCGTGCGCAGCTGCTTTTTGACTGATCAATCGTGATTATTGTCACACCCCGAGCCGACGGGACGGATCGACTTTCCCGTCGGGCGGAAGGTTCTCGGAGCGCGATATCGTGGGTGATAATCGTGATGATCAGATTGTTTACATAGCATCAACATTGAGAATAACTAAAGCACAGATAACATTAACCTAGGATCACAAAGTTAAATTACAACTGTTAATGTTTGATAATTTAACTAGGTATACCTATCAAAAGAAACAAATGTTACTATCTTGTAACTGTACAAGATATCAAAAGTGATTCACAATGATCAACAAAGGATGTGCTTTCCAAAACTACTAGGCCCTCTAACTGGCATCCTAGCATGAAATCCTGAGCCTTAGCTTAATCCTGTACATCACCTGAGAAAAACATGTAAGAAAACAAAGTCAACACAATGGTTGGTGAGTTTATATGGTTTTAGTATTTGAAAATAGCTTTGCAAACCTTTTAGGTAAAACCTTAACCTCACTAACTTCACCTGTAATATCCAGTTCGGTATGCTTATATATAGAGCATACGAAAAGGTCGAGCCTACAGCCCACCCAAACGCCATCCCACCACATACTAAACCACATATGACATTGTTGTTAATGATAATTAAGCATTTTACCTAACATTCAATCATGTTCCCATACCAGCTTTAAGACATTCTGTTTAAGACACGCACACAACAGCATTGACAAACCTCCTCGGTAACAACCTTAACCTCATTAACACTACCTGTATCATCCAACTCGGTATGCTTATATATAGGGCATACGAAAGGGTCAAGCCTACAACCCGCCCAGACGCCATCCCACCACATACTAAGTCACATAGGACATTGCTGTTAATGATAACTAAGCGTCTTACCTATCATCCATTTCCATCATAGCTTTAGCGTTCTGTTTAAGTTTACAGCATGAATGGACAATGAGGAATCACTGTATGGCAAGCACTGAGAGACCAACAGTCTGCTACTCAAAGTCCTGACTATGAAGAACACCCTTTGGCAAGCACTGAGGGGCCAATCGGTCCGTTCTACAATAGTCCTAGCTACAAAGAACACCCTATGGCAAGCACTGAGAGGCCAGTCGGTCCGTTCTATAATAGCCAATAGCTTTAGCATTTTGTTTAAAGTTTACAACATGAGTGGACAATGAGGACTCACTGTATGACAAACACTGAGAGGCCAACAGTCTGCTCCTCCACGTCCTGACTATGAAGGTCACCCTATGGCAAGCACTGAGAGGCCGACGGTCTGTTCCTTCAAGTCCCAACTATGGAGAACACCCTATGGCAAGCACTGAGAGGCCAATTCAGTATGTTCTACCATAGTCGATAGTTTTAGCATACAAGTTTTTAAGCATTCTGAGCATTTTAAGCACTTCGATTATTCGAGCATATCAAGCACATAAGTCTTTTTGAGTTTGAGCATTCAAGCTTTCACAGTTACTTTATAAAGGCATTTAAACCAGTTAGTCTTTGCATTCTTTACGTATGAAGAGCATCCAGTATTTTAAGTAACTAGTTTAAAAGCAAGTAGTCTTAGCATATCGTCTTAGCATATCGTCTTAGCATGTAGCATTTAGCATTTAGCATTAGCATGTAGCATTTAGCATGTAGCATTAGCGTTTAGCATCAGTATGTAGCATTTAACATGTAGCATTTAGCATATAGTATTATCATGTAGCATTTAGCATGTAGCATTTAGCATGTAGCATTTAGCATATAGTATTAGCATGTAGCATCAGCATATAGCATTTGCAATAAAACCTTAGCTTTTAGCATTTAGAATAAAACCTTAGCTTTTAGCATTTAGAATAAGTGTAATAAGCATTAGTATTAGCATTATGACTAAGTATAAAAACATTTATGAATCATTTAAAACATTTGTTTAAAATGTATAACATGCTTCTCAGTCCCGAGGTAAAATTAAAATAGTTTAAAAAGGGACAATGAACTCACCTGTGTTGCTAAGTATGACTCACGACAGATAATGCGCGCTCGTTAGTTGTAGCTTAAGTATCTCCAACACCTGAGTTGTTTTAAGAGATTCGAATATTATAAGTCGTTATAATAGACGCAAACTAGGGTTTTGGTCTCGGTGTGCAACTAAGTGTCCTATGTTACTAATGTGTTTCTAGAATTTCATCTAACTAGTCTATAACTAATTACCCATTCGTAACCCTTATCCCACAATCAATTATTACAAATCTTAAATTAAAGTGTCTTTAGGTTTACTCAGTTTAAGTTAAACATTTATTTAGAAAATCCTTTAATTAATTTAATAAGATTTATAAGTACATTTTCTTGTATTGAAAAAAAAACATAATTTATTTAAGAGAAAGCATAATTAACATGATGATGGGCTTAGGTTAATCTCATTAAATTAACCTTGGGCCCATTTACTAGCTTTTTGATTGTCCATGATTCTTTGATCGCTTCCTTGCATAACCCCAGTCTAGGTAGTTCAATGAACCATCCAAGGTAGTTATGTGTTCTTATAAATTGTCTAAGTGTTAAGTGTTAATAATTAAATCAACACTTATAGCATTAGACCATTGTTTTTGGTTCTCAATGAATTCTCAAGCTTGCTGAATTTTCCATAATGTTGTCAATCAGGTTTAGACATAATTAGGATTTTAAAATAACTATCGTTTAAAGAAAACCCTAATTCATATTTTATTTAAAAGGATTTATGCATCTTAAATCACCCCCATGTAATCATTCTTTTGTTATTGCACCTCGTTTACGCCTTAGATATCCTAAGTTGGTCTCATATTATGAAACCCTAATAAGTTCCAATGCACACACACACACCATGCATGCATGAAGTGTGTGTGTGTGTTTAAGCATCCCACATGATCCTTATTGTTATTTCCATCTTCTTGTTCAAGCCCCATGAACTAGCTCGATTAACAACTACCATAAGACCTTAGGCCGAATAGGTTATCACATGAAGCTATGGCCGAATGTGGCTTTGCCGAAGGGGGCTTGGCCGAAGGGACTTAGCTGAAAGGGAGGGTATCACCGAATGACCCTTTGTCGAATCACTTAACCCTTGGCCCGAATGTTAAGCCGAGCGAATAGGTTTGGCCGAATGGGGTTGGCTCACGAATGAAGGCCCGATCGAATGAGCTATGGCGACTGGACAGCTGGCCGATCGAATGAGAACTCCTTCGGGGTTTAGCCTTTCGGCCGAATAGAAGTTCATTCGCCGAATGTGGCCATTCGGCCCTACTGAATCTTTAGGCCATTCGGCCATCCGAGTAGCAGCCCCATCCAATTTGGAGTTCGATCTAAACAGCTATGGTTTGGCCAACACTTGTTCCTACACTATCTTATAATGTTGGTGAGTGATTTTCCTAGGGTTTTGAGGTGTATTGGCTGGAAACAAGGTGGGTTCGAGTATAGGGTTTTAAAACCCTAAAAACGCATCAAAAAGCTTGATTTTACCTCGAATCAAACGGTTTTGAGCTCCAGATCCTTGTACTTTCGTAATCTACGTGATGTAGTGGTTGTTTAGACACCAAGATCACTCGATTTGGTTGAGAAATGAGAGAGATCGGGTATGGGTTTCTAGAGAGAGAAGGTTAGAGAGAGAGAGCTCCGGATTTTGTGGTGTAGAGAGAGAGAGTGAAGAGTTTCAAAATGAAGAAGATGATATATTTGGGGTATTTATACCCCGGGTGAGTTCGGGTTCGTTTCGGTGGCTCGGTTTCGTGTAAAACATCGGTTTCATTTCGTTTTCGAAACGAAACTTCTCGGTTTTAAAACAAGAGTTTATAAAATTATTTTAGGTGGTAATTCCTAGTAAATTAACTAAATATCTTTCATTTATATTAAATTTATTGAAAATATTTAATTTACTGTTTAAATCGAATCGCATAGTCGTCGCGCGTATTCGTTCGAATCGTCACCCGTACGAATACGACGATAACTATACTTTTCGATATGGTTTTCTAGTCATCGGATATCATTCAGAACGTCAAACTTTCAGATGTATTCGTACAGATCGTCACCTATACGAATATTCCGTCAATTTAGCATTCACGTAACGACATCCGTTGTTGTTTTGTTGTGTAAAGCCTCACCTACGTTTATACATAATAGAATCCTAACAAGCATTCATGTGTCAGTTCAGTGTTGTTTGATATGTTTCAGACTGTTAAAATGTGAGTTTGAATCAGTTTTCAGAAACAATTTCATAATAGTTTTGTGTCAAGCATTACACGATAATAGCATACAAATAGTTCACATAGTTTGTGCCTGAGTTACCGTGTAAGTTACTGTGCATGTTACTGTTCCGGTTAGGATTCCGGCACTGGTGTTACAATTATGGTAGTCGACTGAGACAGGGAAGAAGAAAAACCACAATTTCTTTGGGCTTGGACCGAAATTTTTGGCTTAGATAAAATTATCGGCCTGTTCATGTTGACTGATTTTTTGCCCTCTTGACCGAGTTTTTACCCTTGGACCGATTAGTCCGACTAGCCCCGACTTGGTCCAACTAGCATCGACTAGCGATTTTTGAACCGACTAGGCAAATTTAATCGGCTTAGGTCCGACTAGTGATTAATCTCGATTAATCGGCCGATTAATCCTGATTTTTACAGCACTGCTTAAAACTTTCCTTCCATTACTCCAAATGAGCATTTGGCGGGATTGGGCTTGATATTGAACTTACGCAATTGTATTAGGATCTTTGCCACGTTTGCCAACATTATCTTTTCGCCTTTACACTTTACAACCAAGTCATCAACGTATACCTCTTGATTTTTTCCTATCTGGACTTTGAAGACCATGTCCATCATTCTTTGATATGTGTCCCCCGTGTTTTTTAACTCAAAAGGCATTTTGGTGTAATAAAAGATACCTATGTCAGTGTGGAATGCGTTTTTCTTTCATCATCCTTCGCCATTTGCACCTGGTGATGCCCTTTGTGTTAGGTTTCGTAGGCCTTTGTGAGGTTTAGGGCAGCGGGCCCTAATCTTGGCCCATTAGGGTTAAACCTAATTATTTTTCTATTTAAGCATTGTCATATAATTGTAATCTTTAACACCTAATCAATAAAAGAATCCCTAGTTGCAACCCGTGGACGTAGGTCACATCGACCAAACCACGTTATATCTTGTGTCGTTTATTTTCTTTGCTTTCGTGTGCGTGTATGAGTTAATCGGTTTCTGCTGCGCCTCTTTGATTCCTAACAAGTGGCATCAGAGCTTGGTTCGTTGATGATTAATATACGGAATGCACTGGACGATTGCTGATAAAGAAAAAAGAAGAAAATCAGAGGAGAGGTTGTTGTCGTCTAGCTGGGATACGAATTAGGGTTTTGTAACCCTTGAGTTCGTCATCTGTGATTCAGCCGTCATTTTAGGGTTTCATCCCTTGGAGCCGCCGCCGTCACCACCACAGCCGCCGCCTCCGCGATTAGGGTTCCACCCTAGAGTCGCCGTCTGCCGCCGCCGCTTGTTTCGGCTGTCTCCGCCGCCGGTCGACGTTTCTGCTGCCGGAACCGCCGCTGGAGAAGGGTTTTCTGGCCGATTTGGAGTTCCAGGTCGCGATTAGGGTTTTAAACCCTTGGAATCGTTGATTGAGACTGTTTTATGGCCGATTTTGAGGTTTCATTTCACGATTAGGTTGTTTCAACCTTGGATTCGTCGATTGAACATGTTTTTTACACAAGATTGGTTTGAATTTCATGATTAGAGGCTGATTAGGGTTCAATTGAGCCTAGGATCGTTGTTGCAGAGTTTGGGATCACGTTTGCTGTTATTATTGACTGTTATTGGACGATTAAGGTTACAAAATTGAACCCTTGAGTCGTCTTTGTTGATTTTCAGTGGGTTTCGGGTCTGGTGCAGCTGTTATCGATCGTGGATTTTTGATCTGTTGGGATTTTTGATTGGGATTGGATTGATTAGAAAGGTGTTCTTGTCTTTTGTTGGTTTTATCTTGTTAACGGGTTCAAATGGCTGACGAGGGGAAGATTCAGATTGAGAAGTTCAATGGAACTGATTTCGTCTGGTGGAAAATGCAAATAGAAGCATTGCTCAGTCAGAAGGATTTGGATATGGTGCTGGAGGATAAACCTGAGAAGATGGATGTAGCTGCTGAGTCTGCATGGAACTCAAAGGACAAGAAAGCCAGAGGAGCTATTACATTGGCTTTGACGAGGAGCGTTGCATTCAACATCATGCACGAGACTACTGCTCGGGGAATGATGTCAGCTCTGTCGAATATGTATGAGAAGCCCTCTGCTGCGAACAAGGTGTTCTTGATGAGGGAATTGTTCATGACAAGAATGAACGAAGGAAGCTTAGTTACAGTTCACATAAATAATCTGAATTCGATTCTATCCAGATTGTCATCTATGGGAATCAAGTTTGATGATGTGACGAAAGCTGTGTTACTGTTGTCTTCACTACCTGATAGTTGGTCTGGAACAGTGACTGCTGTTACAAGTTCTGTTGGGACCACTGATATGACATTTGAGGGGATCCGTGATATTGTGCTAGGTGAAGACGTTCACCGGAAGAGTACTGGTGCAGGATCATCTTCTGAGATATTACATGTTGGTAGGGGTAGAGGGAATAACAGAAGCAGTGGGAGTCGGGGAAGAAGTCCGTCTAAGACTCGGAAGACTGTAAAGTGTTGGAGCTGTAATGAATTAGGGCATGTTAAGAGTCAATGCCCGGGTACTTCGAAGCAAGTAAACGCTACTGAGGGCGTTTATGATGATGATGCTTTGGTATGCAGCATTGAAAGCTGTGTAGACTCTTGGGTCATGGATTCAGGGGCTTCGTTTCATGCCATGGACAGCGGGGAAACGATGCTGAATCTGAAGAAAGGAGATTTTGGGAAGGTTCGACTTGCTAATGACGAGTTGCTTGAAGTCACGGGCATGGGGGATGTTGATCTGGTTACTTCATTGGGAACTACATGGAACCTGAAGAATGTCAGGGTTATTCCGGGGCTGAATAGGAAATTGATTTCTGTGGGTCAGCTGGATAAACAAGGAATGAAAGTAAGGTTTGGTAGCAATGAATGGAAGGTGGTCAAGGGAAATCTCGTGATTGCTCGTGGTATGAAGCATGGGTCGTTGTATTTGGTTGATGAACTTGCTGAGGGATGTATGACCGTCCCGGTTAAGCAAAACAAAATCTGGTTCGCTAAATCTCGTGCTAAGAGAGTTCATTTTGCAAACGTGAAGTCTGGAGCCAAGGAGATGTTAGCTGCACGTGTTCAGAAGTTTAAACCATTCAGGGGATTCGGTGACAGTGGGAGCAAGGGTTGTGTTCCGGGTACAGTTACGAAGAGCCGTTGGGTTTTGAAGACTAGAACTGAAGAATTCTCTCCTGTGGGTAGTTTGCTGTGCTTGGAGAGTGTTGGTGGTCCTCGGTGTATCTTTGGATCTGGTGGAGTGTCCATACCAGTTGAGATAGAGGATGAGTCGTTGACGGGACTTGTCACGACTGAGTTGGAGCTTGGGGGAGCTCCAACTGGCCCTTCATGTACTTGATGATTGAGGGGCGGTTTGCATCTAGGGGGATTTGTCTGGATATGATGAAGTCTTAGCTTATTCTTGGGAATAGAGGCTTGGAAGACTTGTTATTGAAGATTACTGGATTTACTGGATGACTGGATTGCTTATGTTGGATGCCAGGCTTGATTCTATCGCAAGGCCTCCGAGTGGGAGATTGTTAGGTTTCGTAGGCCTTTGGGAGGTTTAGGGCAGCCGGCCTAATCTTGGCCCATTAGGGTTAAACCTAATTATTTTTCTATTTAAGCATTGTCATGTAATTGTAATCTTTAACACCTAATCAATAAAAGAATCCCTAGTTGCAACCCGTGGACGTAGGTCACATCGACCGAACCACGTTATATCTTGTGTCGTTTATTTTCTTTGCTTTCGTGTGCGTGTATGAGTTAGTCGGTTTCCGCTGCGCCTCTTTGATTCCTAACACTTTGTATGCATCAAGGAAACACTTAACATGGAACGCTGCCATTGAATCTACTTCTTGGTCAATCTCAGGCTGGGTAACGATCCTTTGGACATTCTTTATTGAGGTCCTTATAATCCACACACATTCTCCATGTTCCATCGGATTTTTTTGACCATAATTGGGTTAGCCATCCACATTTGGTGTTGTGTTTCGCACATTATACCTGCATCAACTTACTTTAGTATTTCTTTTATCACAACCTCTCACTGGTCCGGACCCAAACTCTTCTTTTGCTACTGGCTTCTTAGATGGTGAATTTTTAGTTCATGCTCAATGACCTCCCTCGGAACTCCAGTCATATCGAAATGGTGGAATGCGAAAACATCCATATGTTTCTTTAAGAGACCTTTAAGATGCACGTGTACATTTTCCGTTACCCCTTTCAAAGAGCATCTGATCTCCTCGTATCGGCGGTACCGTAAAAGGGGTGCACATCCATGACCCAAGAGAATTGGCGAGGCGTTTCAACTTTTGGCGGAGATCTGCACGGTCGTCTTGAATAGCGTGTATTTCATGAACAGTTTTCCCGTCTTGTTCATGTTTGGTCGTATTTCAGGGCGCCTCACTTAACAATTGTTCATGTTTGGTCGGATTTCAAAGCTGATTTTGCTAATTTAGGTTTTGATAATTCAGTCTACGCACCACATGTTGGGTTGGGAGAGAATGAAATGAGGGAGTTTTGAGATTGCATGGATGAAGCGATGAGAAACATTCCAAGAGATGAGAAAGTGTGTATAGGAGACTTCAATGGCCACTTTGGAAAGGAGGAAGAGGTTCCCCATGACCCATGGGGGTTTCGGTTTCGAATCTCGGAACGAGAGTGGGGTCACACTTTTGGAGTTTGCGGTGGCTCATACCTAGGCGGCTAGGCATCATAAACTCCTTTTTTAAGAAGAGAGATTCATATTTGATCACGTTTAGCAGTGGAGGACGGGATATTCAGATTGACTACCTCATGATGAGAAGATCGGATCGTGGCAGTGGTGTCACAACATAAACTCTTAGCAATGGATATTTTTATGCGTAAGAGGCTCGTGGATGGGAAGAAGAAGAACCCTTAGATTAAGTGGGGCGCCCTGAAAGGAGAAAAGATAATGTTGTTCAGCAAGAGAGACATCGGTATATGCGAAGACGCAAATCGATTGTGTGATGAAATGGCTGAAAAGGTGACTAGAGCAACAAAGGATACACTTGGGATGACAACAGGATACAAAAACGGGCAGAGGGAGCCTTGGTGGTTGAACGAAAAGGTGCAAATCAAGGTTAGAGAAAAGCAACAAAGGTTCAGAGAGTTTGCCAAATTTACCCAAAGCGCAAAGAGGGCACGACTGAAGACGAGGTACAAAGAAGCGAAGCGTGAGGCAAAGGAGACAGTTTCAGAAGCTATAAGCAAGGCTTACATAGAGATGTATAAACGCCTTAAAACTAAAGAGGGAGAGCACGCTATGTTCAAGATTGCAAAGGCTAGGGAGCGAAAGAGGCAGGACTTGGGAGTAGTGAAGTTCATAAAAGGAGAGGATGGACGCGTGTTGGTAAAAGAAAGTGAAATTAAAGACAGATGGCAGACATACCTTCATGATCTTTTCAACAAGAGCAACTATTAAGAAGAAGATGGAAGGGATCCCCACCAACACAGGAACATCTCGAAACAACTGCTATTGTAGACGTATCACCAAAGAATAGGTTCTTGCAGCTCTTAGATGGCAAACAACTGCTGGTGTGAGAGCACCGGTGAGAGATACAGACTTCTTCCAGTGGAGGTGGGACTACACCAAGGATCGGCATTAAGCCCCTTCCTTTTTGCGGTTATTCTGGATGAGTTGTCGATGTCTATTTAGGCTCATATCCCATGGTGTATGCTTTTCGCGGATGATATTGTCTTAGTGGCAGAAACGAAAGAGGAGCTAAATATCCGTTTAGAAGACTGGCGAACCGCTTTAGAGCAGAGAGGCTTACGCATAAGTAAGACAAAAACTGAGTACCTACATTGCCATTTTAGCGAGGCAAACGAGGAAGACGAAGATGATCATCAGCTGGCTATTGAAGGCCAGGAGATGCCGAGGACGACAAAGTTCAAATACCTAGGATCGTTTATATAAGGTGATGGCGACATTGACAGTGACGTAGCTCACCGGGTTCAGGCAGGTTGGAGAAAGTGGACAGCAACAACGAGCATCATATGCGACAAGAAGTTTCCAAAAAAACTCAAAGGTAAATTTTATAGAGTGGCGATCAAGCCAGCCATGATGTACGGCACTGATTGTTGGCTGATTAAGAAGAACCAAACTAGAAAGCTGGAGACAGCGGAGATGAGGATGCTGAGATGGATGTGCGGACACACAAGGCTTGATCGTATAAGGAACGAGGTCTTCTGGGAAAGATTAGAGGTGGCAAACATCTCGGAAAAAGTTATGGAAGGAAGATTGAGATGGTTTGGGCATGTGAGGAAAAGCCAATTGGCGCCTGTACGAAAAGTAGAGTTTCTCACGGTGGAGGGGAAAAGGGGAAGGGGTCGACCAAGGTTGACATGGGATGAGCAGATCAGACATGATTTGACAGGGCTACACATCTCGGAGGACATGATCTATGATGGAGTACGTGGAGACGTATAATAAAGGTACAAGATACATAGATCCATTCCTAGGTTTTTTGACATAGGGGTCGTGGCCGGTTGCCGTGTCTTTTGTTGGTTTTGGGATTTATGATATGAGATTATATGTGTTACATGCATGATTGCGAGATGGGGGGTTTGTATGTGTTATCTGTAAAATGCTGGCTTGTATGTTTGACTGTGTCAGGATACCTCCTTGTTGGTTGTTTGCTTTGTTCGATGACTTATATGATTAATGCTTACATGTTTCGTTTAATTCGTTGGTACTTCATGTTTATACTTTATGCTTCTGGTTGTGGTTATATGTTGTGTTTCATATTGTTGTAAAAATAATAAAAAAAAACGGTCCTTTGAGCCAGGGGACTCTAACGAAGTAGTCTCTCTGTTCTACTTATAGATAGGGGTAAGGTGTGTCTTTATCTTCCCCCAAGACCCCACTCTAAGTGGGATTTTTACTGGGCATGCTTCTTGTTGTAGTCTGATGTTGATAATTTTAATATGATAATTCTGATGTAATTTTCATTCTCATAATTTCGTTTTTGATGTATTTCATTCTCATTATTCCATTTTTGATGTATTTTTGCTTGAATTTTAAATTATTTTTACTTTAGAATATTCATATATTTACTTTTTTGCAATGTCTTGATAATTAATTGTTGATAAATAACGCATTCCTTACGTGATGCTCTTGCTATGTGCATCGCGCAACGAAATTTTGAAGCAATCGCATCGGACCACATCGTGCATTTAAAACCAAGTGACCTAAGGACTATATGTATTACAAATACCTTGTGGATAATTTATGAAACCTGGGGACCAATAGTGAAATACTAAAAACCTCAGTGACAATCTTGGCAATTTACTCGACAAAAAAACCTGAAAGTTACTGGCATTAATAGCTCTAAAAAGTGAACTGCGTATCATTTTTTTTATTGGATTTTGTTTACAATGGTTACAAACAGTAGTGTTGTATAATTTTATAGAACATTACCAAAATGAACTTCAGCTTGTGATAATTCCATTGTTTGGTTGGTTACTTACTGGTTTTGTTGGTTAAAGGGGTTTGGAAGAAGCAAACATTGATGGTTTTGTTGAGGAAGTGCTTGTGAATGGCATGTCATGGGCTTTTGGAACACAGGAGGAGTTGACAGGTTCATACATATTTGTGTGTGCTCATAACACTCGAGATAAAAGGTGCGGTGTTTGTGGGCCAGTTTTAATTGAGAAGTTCAACAAGGAAATTGAAGTGAGGGGATTAAAGGATGAGGTGTTTGTGAGTGCTTGCTCCCATGTTGGGGGCCACAAGTATGCAGGGAACCTGATTATATATAGTGCAGTTCAAGATGGGAAAGTTTGTGGGCACTGGTAAGAGAATTTGTTACCATGTTTTATACCTTATTTTTGTTTATACCAGTTATTTTTACACTATGTATTTAACTATTTATTCATTTTTTTTATATGCATGCTCTTGGGACAATCATCTTATTCTTGTGTTATAGGTATGGTTATGTTACCCCAAATGACGTGCCTGAATTGCTTGACCAACATATCAAGAAGGGAGAGATCATTGAAAGGATTTGGAGGTACTATCTTTCCTTTTTTGCTTAATTTGTTGTTGACTGTTTTATATGTCAACATTGATTAGACAATTCGGTCCTAGACTCACTGTTCTTAATTTTCCTTGCAGTTTATTCTTAATTCATGTTTGTTGTTGCATGTTGTACTTTGCAACAACATAAATGTTACTGCCACTGAATGTTTATGTTTATTTGTTTTGAGCATAGAACTTACTGCAAACTTTCTCTGTTAGTAACCATGCTTACAAACATCATAATGAACTTGTTGCCTTGGTACATGTATACCATATTTTAGTAGAGTTTAACTTTTCTTTTTTTTACATGTAACTTAAGAACTAGGCTGGATAAGACTTGAGTATTCCTTATTTGAAATTGAAGGCACCGCTTTTTAGTAACTTAAGAGTATCCCTTGTTCTTTTTACAAATTTGCTAATGGTATATTGGTATCTTCTAAATTCTAATGTTAACAAACTAGCCTGCTCATGTCTAGCAAACAATAAAATACATCAGTGATTAAACACTGTTAATTTGGTTTCTAGTGGATTTTCATCTACCTTTTTTTCTTCATTCAATATTATTTATATCTTCTGTGCTTAGTTATCCTTCTAATAATGTATCGTGACACACTACAAGGTGAGGTGAAGGGATGAGGAGAGAAAAGGTGATGTGGATAGATGTCATCATCTCTTTGTTTGGAGATTGAGTTAGGCACAGAAGAAGCAATAAACCCTAAACCCTTGTACAATAAGATTTTCATATATTAAATTTTAGAGTTAGTTAAATGAATGGTTCACGTGGCTCGTAGTTAGCAAAAAGTTTTGATACGAAAGGGTTTTAAGTTACAAGTTTGGGTACTGTACTTTCTTTTTTGCAACGAGGTTAGGCAGTAATTCCATCTTTTGTTAATTTTTTTGTTGAATTTGGGTGAAGTAACCAAAATACCCTTTGACTTAGACTATTCAAAAAATTAAAGGATATTTTGGTCATTTCACCATAGTTTAAAGAAAAAGTTACCAACATTTACCCTTAATATCCAAACTCGTTACAAAATTGAAAGCACATTACCGAAACTATGGTTGTAAAATCGGCCGATTAATCAGGGATCAATCGCTAGTAGGCCATCTCCTGCTTCGATTTCTTTTGTTATCCCTGTTAATCTTGATTAATCCCGATTAATCTGTAGTCCCTATTCTACCGCCCGATTACCACTTAGCGACTTCTACAACCATGACCGAAACATGCAACTTTAAACCCTTAGTACCCAATCATGTTACTTTATGTAAACCAAAGTGACCATCCTTGTAATTAACTCTACATTCTATTTTTTGTTGACATGTTAGCAATAATATATACCCCAAACCGATTTGTTATTACGTGTATGCGTTGATATCAATCCCTGAAGCTTTTACTATCTTTTGTTTAACATAAACCCACAATGATAAAACTTGATTCATCGACTTGCAGGGGTGAAATGGGTGTTCCTCCTGTTGAGAAAGCTGAGAAGGTAGTTGAACTGACAAATCTGAACGGAAATGATCTGAAGGAAAATACAAAGGAAGTGAAGGAAAACACCAGAGGCTGTTGTCAAGTTGCCAATGAATTCCCATGCTGCAGAGATGATAATTTGGCCGCGAAAAAGGACAGGAAAAAAACCTGCATGTTTGGCCTCTTCTCGGCAAAATGGGAGCAACATGAGATTTTTACAGCTGCTGCTGTAATTGGAGGTGTGGCAACTGTAGCTGTGGCATATAGCTTTTATAAAAGGTCATGGTGAGTTTTGCTCTCATGATATCTTGGGTCTGTTTTACTTGTTTTTTTACGGATATTTAAGCAAAAAGTTCCACGAAGCAAGGATATGATCTCATATTGTAATCCCTATACGTGAACCTACTTAGTTTTTAAAGGTATAAGAATCTCTTTTTAGCTATTGAATGTTTGTAAGGGTGCAAATTAGCATGAATATGGGATTTTGTTCTTATTTGTTAGTTTCGTTTTGAACCTCATGGTACCATGTTACAAGTGAGAAATAAATGGTGCATGAGTTGATTACAAGATGTTGATACATTCTATAAAATCGCTTGAACTTGTAATTTCTCTGAGATGTGTTGTTTTAGGACATGTTATGGAGTTTATATGATATTTTGTCTTGATTCAAGTTTATATCTTGAAAAATCGGTGCTTTGATTTGTTCAAATGTGGATCTATACATATTGAGTTCCTGAAATTGGCATGCCATGCATAAAGGTCGATTACAAGCAGCATGATCTTAACCATGTTGCTTCTTCTAGGGTTGTTCAATGAACTGAGTTATAATTTATAAACTGTTGACGAGCCTTGCTTTTTTTTTTTTTGGTTTTGTTTATATTTTGTATGTTATATCGTTTTAAAGGTCATAAATAACAAGTTAGTAATCTGATATCATACAACTCTCAATTAATAATGTTCAAATGCAAATACACAAGGGCTATTGGTGAATTCATCTGCGGGAACTTCGTTTAGGTTTGTTCATTTAATAAATAAATGAACATAAACAAGAAATTTCGTTTATTTAGTTCAATTAACGAATATAAACAGAGTTGTGTTCGTTCATTTGTGTTCGTGAACGTTTGGAAAAATGTTCGTTTATGTACTTTTACGTTTGTTTGTGTTTATTTGTTAAATGTGTTTTATATTTTTTTATTTAGTTTAATATCACAATATTTAAATGAGAAATCTAATCAATTGTAATTTATATTTTGCAAAAGACAACAATTTGAAAATAAGATATTTGAAACATTAGTTATGGCCATTTCAATTATGATTATTATTTATAACTTTTGTTTTATTTTAAGATTATATTTTTTTATTTGATTTTTATATCAAATGTTGTAACTTTAAATTTTTGTAAAATAATTTTTTAATGTTTGAAATTAAGAATGTTATTTTTTATTTTTTAAATAATATATGTTTGTTTGCGTTTATGAACATGTTTAATTTCTTAATGAATCAATACAAACAAGAATTTTATTTTCATTAGTGTTCATAAATCGTTCGTAAACAAATTAAAAGTTAAATGCATGAACACGAACAAAGACTCGTTTCTGTTCGTTCATTTTGTTTCAACCCCTTACACAAGGATATGCGCCTCTGAATGAGTTGATCCAGTCAAATCAACTTATGTTTTCATACTCCCATTTGCCTTCAAGTGAAACTCAAATTGAGATTTTATGCCATAAAAGTTAAAGTCAAATTAGATCAAGTTACAACTTAGACAACACTTTAAAGTCAGATTAGATCAAGGAGAGGGTTTTAATATACGAAAGTTTTATGGAAAATACTCAGTTAATTCTTGTTCATAACTTAAAATGTATGGATGACTATATATATTATATAATTAAATAAACTATCAACATAAACTCATTAAAATTTATATAAGTAAAATTTTAAATAATAAAATAATATAAAAACATTCTAAATTATACACACACATACTAGTGATATATTGTATATTATCTCTGTTAAAAAAAGGAATAAAACAAATATGTTTTAAAAAGAAAAATAAACAAATATGATTGTTATAGAAAGCTAATAATTATTTTCTTATATACTTCAAAAGTGCAAAAATGTATAAATGACCCTAACAATCATGCCAGATTGAATTATTACCTTTAGAGCACATTAGTATGTATAATATCTTTTTAATTCAAGCTAATAATTTGTTGAAAATGCATAAGTATGTCAAAATTAATTTATTCAAGTTGTTATGGTTGATTAAAACTATTGACTTGGTTTTCTAGTTCAAAAAGTAACAAACAACATATACCTAGTATAATCCTAATGATGCCATTACACCACCACTTTTAGCCTCATGAGCTTCTTCAACAACTTGTTAATCAAGAATTTCCTTCACTGCACAACCAAAAACATATTTGGAGACTTGCATTCACGTAGTGATCCCATTGCAAATCAACAACTATAAATAAGAAAATTTGAGCCTAACCTTAGTCTGCCAACCGCTTCTTTATGAGATCATACATATGTAAGTTGTTCCGCCACTTATTCAACTTACTGTAAAATTATTCTTTATCGCCTCGAACATATTGGTGAACAAAATTTTTCAATATTCAATGCAATTTTTCTCCCCTTTCCCTCTTGATGATCTGCAATAAATATACTTAAAAAAAATAAGCTTCTACAAGAGAAGAATCATGTTACACCTCCAAATTCGCACTTGCGGTGTCAGGCCGCTGGGTGTGATGTGGCAAGAATCACAGCTCTCAATCATATAGAACGACTCTATATGCTTCGAAAATGCGTTCGAAATAGCAACATTAACCAAACTGATTAATTAAACATGCAGCAGAATTTCATAAATAATCTAAAGCAGTGAAAATAAAATTTTAAGCAGCTGAATGTAAATTGTTCGAAATGCAGCGAAAATTAAATAGTTAGACACTACATAGTTTGTAAAACAAAATAAATATCATTGTTCGTTGAAAAGACTCGGTGTGAATGCATGCGACACATGTGCTTGTTCCTTAAGTGCATCCTGAGTCCGAGTGCAAACTAGTTACCTGAGAATACATGTTAATAAAAAGTGTCAACACATTGGTTGATGAGTTCACATGTTTTGATATCAGTACATATGTAAAATAAATGTTTGTCACGTGTCATGCTGTTTATTAAATGTTTGTTCCGAGCCCTAGGCTCCAAGTGTCAGTTGCATCTCTACTGAACTAGACTTGTTTGCTCTAGCCTTCTCCATGCCTATCGTAATGACATGGACGATGGGTTGAGATTACACGCGTCCTGACATCTAGTCAGAGTTGGCGTCGCGTGGAGTTCCTCACGCCCAATAGTACTATCTAAACTCACCTCGTTGTGAATACATTAGAGGTAAGACTGTGCGAGGACTTTGTTACGATACAACATTTAATGTTTGTCCAATAAACGAGCATACACAATATGTTCGTACAAATATATGAAGTTTGACTCACAACATGTATTCTCCCCTAGTTTAAAAGTTGTAAAACAGTTTGAAAGAGGAGCCGTAAACTCACATGAGTAATAAATAACGCGTAAGCTCCTAATTCGTTTGGCGCGTCCGAAACTGGTTACCTATTACATAGGATTTATAAGTCCGTGTTTGTGTGCGTGTTCGTGTTCGTGTTCATACTCAACAACCCATCATTGTTATGTTTGTGCATGTTCGACCATGCTTGTTCGTGTTTGCCCGTGTCATAGTCAACGACCCGTTGGTGAACCGTGTGTTTGTTATAGTTCGTGTGATATTCCTTATTGTTCACGTATAGCATGAAAACACGTAAGTCACGTTAATGGGCAACTTACTATTTATATTAAGTTTCCATTTTTAGTAAGTTAGCATAAAATCCATTTTAATAATTCTAGCATGCTTGTTTAGCCTAAGTGAGCATGTTAACATTTAGCACGTTGTTACATACGATCAATTAGCACATAAGTCCATTTTTAGTAATTAAAGTTACTAAAAATAGAAATTTTCCTACATTCGACATGTTTAGCATAACAAGTCATACAACACATCACCTAGCATCATGTTATAGCATTTTGAGCCATTTATTGCTATCAAAAAGAGACCTTTGATTTTATTTCATGAAAACATCAAATAAAGTTTCTAAAATTAGAAAGTTTGCATATAAATAAATTTTAATCATCATCAATCATTCAAATGTGTTTCTAAGCCTATTAACATCATTGTTACATCTCAACATAATCCAAATCAAGTTGCATGTAGGTTTTTCATCATAAAAGTTTATATAAATAGAAACTTATGACCCAAAATACACATTTCATCACATATGACCAATCCACTTGTTGAAAACCTCTTTATTAACTACAAATCATGAGTTAAACATAACCATTTCATTAAAATCACCTTTAATCATCACTTTGGGTAACAAAAGTTACTATATTTAGAAACCTAAGTTAAAATAGTTCATTTCAACAAATAATAACAATCTTTTGCACAATTATCATCATTATTATCCACAAATCATCATTTTAATATGTTTATTTCATCGTGCTCATTGTCTAGCAAAATGTGTAAAGCAAAAGTTACTATTAATAGTAACTATGCCCGAATCAACATAAACGAACCTAGATCTCAATGATTTTCAATATAAACATCCGAAATATCATCAAAATCACATATTGTCACACCCCGAGCCGACGGGCTGGATCGACTTTCCCGTCGGGCGGAAAGGTTTCGGGGCGCGATATCATGGATGATAATCATAGTGATCAGATTGTTTACATTGCACATGATATGAAATGAGAAAAAAACTAATGAAATAGAATTATAAAGTTAAATTACATCAGTATCGTACATAATTTAACAATGTAAATCTACTATAAAACATCATAGTTCATCTATCTTGTATCTACACAAGATATACAAAAGAATTTATATAATGATGTTCCAAAATATGCAGGTCCAAAATACTAGGTCCTCTATCGGGGCATCCTAGTCCAAAAGCACGAACTTCTAATTAACCTGTTCGTCACCTGAGAAGTCATGCAAAAAGATCAAGTCAACACATGGTTGGTGAGTTCATATATGTTTGTTTGAAAATGAATTTGTACAAAACCTGTCCGAATGGCAACCTTAACCTCACCAACAACCACCTGTACTATCCAGTCAAGTATGCTTATATACAAGGCATACGTAGGGGACAAGCCCCAGCCGCCATCCCACCACATACCGGACCACATAGTACATCGTTGTTAATAACAATTAAGCGTTTCATTCATACTCCGAACTGACTACCTTGCATCAACTGAAAATGATCACCTTTGAACACCCGAAGTGACAACCTTAACCTCACTGTCAACCACCAATATTATCCAGCCAAGTATGCTTATATATAGGGCATACGTAGGGGACAAGCCCCAGCCGCCATCGCACCACATACCGAGCCGCATAACATATTGTTGCCAATGATAATTAAGCGTTTCATTTCCTCATTATCAACACATCAGTTCTTAGTTCTTAGTTCTTGTAGTTTCACAAATACAGAACTCCTCTTGATTTCGTTAAGCTCATCACACACACATGATAAACATAACATTTGTAGAAACATTACATTAAATGTTTAAATGAACAAGTAGATAAACATTTAATAAAATCTAAGACCTAACGATTGGGCCTTGGTCATACTCGAGTAGACTAGTCTAGCAATCAAGGTTCTTAGTAGTTGAGGAAATCTGTAAATATCATCAAACATGCGACCTATAATCAATCAGTCTAGCTAGGACATCTTTTGATGTATAGGATTTTATAGTTCTTATAGATCGTCCATAGTTCGTCCTCGTTCGTATAGTTCGTTAGTTCTTTTGCACATGTTATCTTTGAATATTTCCCAGACATTCCTCTAAAATATATCGTCAAAAACAGTTCTTCATACTAGTTCTTAGTTCTTTGAATACAACCTCCGAAAATAGTTCTTTGATTTAGATCGTTAGTTCTTTGAAAACAGACCTCTGAAAATAGTTATTTGATTTAGATCGTTAGTTCTTTTTGAAAACAGACTTCTGAAAATAGTTCTTTGATTTAAAACAGTTATCTACTCAGAATGAATAAATAACTCGTTTTGAAACCTGCAAACAGTTTACCTACACAAAAATCCAGGATAACAATTATACATGTAAACATATAATAAGTAAAAGCATTTAAGTAATTATAATCTAAGGAAAATAATTTACGCATGATTCTCAGCCCCGCGTTTATAAAACGAAAATGTTTAGAAAAGGGGAATGAACTCACCTATGTTGCTATGTAATGAACCACAAAAGATGTGCGCGCTCGTTGATTGTAGATTAAGTATCTTCAGTACATGTGTTGATTTAATACGATTCGAATACGATAAGTGTCGGTAGGTGACGTATATAGAATTTTGGTCTCGATGTGCGACTAAGTGTCCTATACACTTGCTAATGTGTTACTAAGTTTCTCCATCTACTCTATGTTAATTACCCTCCATAAACCTTTATTCCTTAGTGAAATATCACAATTAAACCTTATTCATATAAGGTTTATATTACATTATTTATAAATTTAACCTTATGTTACAAAATATTAAGTTAAAAAATCATTTAAGTTATTTTAAAACATTTATATAAAGAAGTTTATAAACCAATTCATTTCAATTAAAACATAAGTTATTTTAAGAAAACATAAGTTAACCTGTTAGACTTAGTAAATCTCACTTGATTAACTCCAAGTCTTTCCTTAGATCTTTGTTACACGTAGTTCGTTGTTCGTCTTTGTGTATAACTTACCTTAGAAAGTTGAATTTGAACTATCCAAATTAGTTATACAAGTGCATAAAATATCTAAGTATTAAGTGTTAACTCATGGGGATTAACACCTTATACTTAGCCATTTTATTGATCTCCAATATGATTTCTTCGTGTTCTTAGCTAAAACTTGTGTCAATGTGATTGAAATGATTTAAACCCATTGACCATTGAAAACTATTAGGTTGAATGTTCATAAAATTTGCTAACACCTCAAGTTAGTCACTTTGGGACCTTTGAAATGTTATTACTTTACTTATGCCTTTACCTAATCAATTTCAAGTATTAGGTACCCCTAAGATCATACAAAACATTATTTTGTATGTTAGGTTTGTTTAGGAAAAAGTTGTGTTTGAAAATCCTTAGTATAGAAGGCACCAAACCGGTTTAACCTCCATGAAAACCCTAATGTAACCTACTCGACTACCCCATGTTCATCACAGTCCCATAAGTTCGGTTCTAGGTGGTTTAGACTGGTTCCAATCTCATTTTACTTGGAAGACATTGATGCATTAATTTCGACCAAGTGAAGCTAATATCGATGGGCATCAGTTGAACAATATCGATGGATAGCAGCAACACCATCACCGATTCTGCAAGTTCGAAGGATTAAGATCGATAGCCCCAAAACCCATCGACACTAACAGTATCGATGGTGTCTTGGGTTCAAGGCTTTGGAGACCATCGATATTATTAGTCTCGACATGAGCCCCATCGATTTTAGTCGGCCGAACCTAGTAATATCGACTGATGAAGGTGTTGTTGAGTATCATCCATCGATACTATCTATATCCATTTGTTCTTGCGTCGAGACTATCATATTGCTCCTCAAATCGAAATCCAAGCTCACCAATATTCAATCCTATGTTATCCTTAACATCCTACATGGTTTTTGTGCAAAATCCTATGGTTTATCAGCTCCAAAACCAGCTGATTTTGGGCTGATGTTTGAGAGCACTAACCCCAAACAGTACAATCTAAAAAACAGCTCGATCTTGCTCGTTTTTGGTCCAATTTCGATGATTCAAAGCTCCATTTCTTCCTCTAATCACGATCTACACGTTTCCCCGGTCATTTTGGTACTAAATTCGCCCAATTTGGTCAAGAAATGAGTGAGAAAAGTGGGTTTTAGTGAGAGAGAACTTTAGAGAGAGAAAGTTCCGGATTCCTAGTGTGAGAAAGTGGTAGGTGGGGAGATTGAAGGGCATTTAATGCCCCTTCAAGTATTTTAACGTTCTGACTCGTTCGGGCTCGTTCGGGCTCGTTCGGTTTCGAGATTGCGCGTCGATCCTCGGTCGTTTTCGTATCGAAATGTTTCGATTTTAAAATAAGATTTATAGTTTCAATTTAGATGGTAATTCCTAGTAAATAAACTAATTATCTTTTATTTATTTTTAAATTTCTAAAAATGTTTAATTTATCTGTTTAATCGAATCGTACGGTTTTCGCGCGTATTCGTTCGGATCGTCACCCGTACGAACACGACGATAACTGTACTTTCCGATTTGATTTTCTAATTATTGGACATCATTTAGAACGTTAAACTTTCAGATATATTCGTACAGGTCGTCACCTGTACGAATAATCCGTCAGTTTAGCATTCACGTAACAACATCCGTTATAGTTTTGTTCTGTACAACTCGCATACGTTTATACATAATAAAACCCTAACTAGCATTCCCATAATAGTTCTACGTTGTCAGATATGTTTCCGATTGTTGAATCATGAAATTATGTTTTGATTCCGAAATGAGTCTGAAATGTGTTCTGTATTAAGCATAAAATGATAATAACATACATGAAATACACATAGTTCTTACCTGATTTACTGTTCACATTATTGTTCCGGCTACGATTCCGGCACTGATGTTACAGTCTCCCCTTGTTAGAGAAATTTCGTCCCGAAATTTAAAAATCGTTATCTTGTACGACTTCCTCTGTAAATAGATGGGGATACTTGGACTTCATGTGATCCTCGCGTTCGCAAGTAAACTCTGGTCCGCGCTTTGAATTCCATCGAACCTTGAGAATCGGGATACGGCTTCGCTTCATTTGTTTAACTTCGCGATCCATAATCTCTAAAGGTTCCTCGATGAAATGTAACTGTTCGTCTACTTGAATTTCCTCAACTGGTATGACAAGTGATTCGTCTGCAAGGCATTTCTTTAAGTTTGAGACGTGGAACACATCATGCACACCACTGAGTTCATCTGGTGACCTTAGTCTATACGCAACAGGACCAATCCGTTCAACGATATCGAACGGTCCAACGTATCGTGGTGCTAACTTGCCTTTCTTCCCAAAGCGAACCACACCCTTCCATGGGGATACCTTCAACATGTCACGGTCTCCCACCTGGAATTCCAAAGGCTTGCGCCGTTTGTCAGCGTAGCTCTTTTGTCTGCTTCGAGTTGCTTGTAATTTCTGCTGTATCTGAGCGATTTTATCAGTTGTTTCCTGAATAAGCTCAGGCCCAGTTATTCGGTTATCTCCTACTTCGGTCCAACAGATCGGTGACCGACATTTTCGACCATAAAGTGCCTCGAATGGTGCGCATCCGATGCTGCTATGGTAACTGTTGTTATAGGAGAATTCAATCAGTGGCAAATGGGTGTCCCAATTCCCACCGAAATCCAAGACGCATGTTCTTAACATGTCCTCTAAGGTTTGTATGGTACGTTCGCTCTGACCGTTCGTTTGTGGATGGTAAGCGGTACTCAGACTTAATTGCGTCCCTAGAGATTTTTGTAATGATTGCCTAAACCACGACGTGAATCTGCTATCTCGATCTGAGATAATAGATAATGGTACACCGTGACGTACCATTTATATACAATCTTGCCAGTTTATCCATCGTGAAGGTTTCACGCATCGGCAAGAAGTGAGTAGATTTAGTTAAATGATCGATGATGACCCAAATGGTATCATGACCACTTGAAGTGCGGGGTAGCTTGGTAATGAAATCCATGGCTATTTGTTCCCATTTCCAAAATGGAATCTCAGGCTGTTCCAGTAGACCTGACGGTTTCTGGTGTTCCGCTTTTACTTTCGCACACGTAAGACATCGGCCGACGTGCTCGGCTATATCTCTCTTCATCCCCGGTCACCTGTACGGATAATCCGTCAGTTTAGCATTCACGTAACAACATCCGTTATAGTTTTGTTCTGTACAACTCGCATACGTTTATACATAATAAAACCCTAACTAGCATTCCCATAATAGTTCTACGTTGTCAGATATGTTTCCGATTGTTGAATCATGAAATTACGTTCTGGTTCCGAAATGAGTCTGAAATGTGTTCTGTATTAAGCATAAAATGATAATAACATACATGAAATACACATAGTTCTTACCTGATCTACTGTTTACATTACTGTTCCGGCTACGATTCCGACACTGATGTTACACATATTCATATTCAAAATATCTTAGATTATCATAGATTTCACATGCATGTGACATAAAGTCATTATTTCATATGAATATGGCCTAAAACTATAAAACAAGATTACTTCGACCATTAGATCATTTAGGTAGTACAAATCAGCCATGATAATCACTAATCACAGGTTCACATCATCAAGGATTCGTGCATGCATCAACCTTAAGGTAAAATGTGATGTTTTTGAGTTGCATGTGTAATCTAAGTGTTATATGTGCAAAGTAATCCATAAAGCTACCTCACAAGTTCCTTTAACACTGAGATGATGGCTCAACAGCTCTGAAAACCTCCTGGGTTTGATCTTCCAGCAGGTGTAAGTGAGGATGATGATGATGGCTATGACACCTCGTATTTTCTAGGTCAGCATTAGATTTATTTTAATAATAATTTATATTATTATTTCATATGTGGCACTAGAAATAGATTTATTTAGTGTGACACGTAACACAACAGTCTAAACATGAACAACTGAGCGATAATTTGTCAAATTATCGAAAAAACGCACACACGTGTCTCGATTAACGAACGTTGGTGAAATTGAACAAACACAACGCAATTTAACTAATTAAGCCTTATGAGAACCCATAATAATTTAAATTATGAATAAAGTCATAAAACGATATTCGTAAAAGCGAAGTAATCGAAAAACGAGCTTAAACAACAAAATTGGGCCAATTGGGCTGATTCTGCTAGCCAGGCGGTACGCCAAGGACCAAGGTTTGGGCCTTAGTGGTACGCCAGGCTTGGGTGGGAGAAGTTTGAACTCTCCGAAACACCAGGCGGTACGCCGGGCATGTTACACCCACTCAGGGCAATGCGCGCGGGTCAACAAGGCGATAATTGGATTAAATAATCCAGGCGGTATGCCTAGCCTCGTGAGGGCTAGTGTCACACCCCGGGCCGGCGAGAACGGATCGGGTTTTCCCGTCAGGCGGAAGGTTCCCGGGGAGCGATATCATGAGTGATAATCAAATGATCAGATTGTTTACATAGCACATGATATATGAATGAGAAATACTAACACATCCATGATATAGAATTACAAGATTAAATTACAATGTATCGTTCATAATCTAATCAAGTAAATCTACCAAAAAGAATCAATGTAACTATATCTTGTGACTGTACAAGATATACAAAAGATGATTCATTGTTTAGTCATCAAAAGTATGCAACATCAAAAGTAGCTAGGTCTTCTAAAAGTCCACTAGCTAGTCCATGCATAATAGTAGCTACACCTGTTCATCACCTGAGAAAACATGCATTTAAACAAAGTCAACACTAGGTTGGTGAGTTCATAAGTATGTTAATTGAAAACCTTGATTCATTCACATGCACAATCACAATGTTTACAATGTTACCTGTATGTTATCTGTTTCATCTGTTCTCCCAATGGCTTCTCAATAGTTATATTCACAAATATTATTTCATCCTAGTAGTGATGCTTATATATAGGGCATATGTAAGGGAACTAAACCCTAGCCAATATCCCACCACATCACTACTAGAACTCCACACTACTTGCAATACAACTATTGATTTCCATTCCCATTGCACATGTTTGTCTCATCATTGATCACCTGTGATAGCATAAATAGAATAATATGATGATAGCGTTGTAGTTATCAAACCGAAGTATTGATAACCATTGTATGTAGTAGGATGTTAGATTTATTTAATCTGTTCCTTGTATTATTCTATTGTCTGTGGGTTAACTGTTATTTCACTTTTAATTAATAAAAGTGTTAGTTAACTGTTTGTCATCTGTTCTCCTCTTGCAGTGCATAGAGCCTAAAAGGAATCCATTGCAATCCTCACGTAATCAGATTGCAATGCATACGATTTACCTCTATCACCGTATGTTCCCATTGCCTTCATCGAAACTGTTACTAGTAATATGACATGATAGAAAATAAATTCCTCAGTCTACTAGTCCACAAGTAACGATGGGCCCAATTGTTGGGCCAAGAGGTTTACTTAGGTCGATTGGGCTTGGGCCAAAGTTTATAGATATGGGCTGCTCAAAGGAGTTTGGGTCTATCGTTTGAAAGTGTTGGGCCTGCACCGAAGCTAAAATGTGGGCTAATTGGAAGCTGTTTAGACTGATGGGGGCAGTGATATGGGTTCGGCTCTGATAATCGTAAGGTTCGGCAATCCATACAGGTTCGCTTGCATGTCGACTGGTGACTACATGATTCTAGGAGGGTTCGACTAGAGGTGAGGTTTGGTGGCTTAAAGGTTCGGCAGTGAGCATAGCACAGGGTGCGGCTAAAGCTTCCCACTAGGGTTCGGCTTCCACAAGCTCAACATGCATAAGGTTCGTTCAGATGAGACCATAGGTTTGTGCAGCATCAAAAGATTCGGCCATGGGCTGGTCCAGGGTTTGTCTCCCTAAGATGGGTTCGCCTGAGTATGGGGGTTCGCCTAGGACCAAAGGTTCGGCTGCTGGCTAAGGGTTCGCTCAATAGGGTTCGCCACCTGCATGTTCAGCCTAAAAAGGTTCGGCCGTAGCACAGCCCCACGAACCCTGTATGTTTCCTCCTGGTCCTCACCCTCGAACCTTCGGTCATCTGCCTCTATGGTGTTCTGGTGCAAAGTTCAGTTCCCAGATGCGAAATATGAATGTGTATAAGGGTTCTATGTGGTATAAAGGTGTGGGTAAAACAAAAGCTTAGAAAACCCTATTTTCGTGGACTTTCACAGCATCATACCTCGTTTTTGGCTGGACAATTTCTCCGATCTGTTGTACTTTCACGTAGAGGACATCAAGAGCTTCGCGTAGGTTCAAGAATCATCAAATTTCGTTAAGAAATGAAGGAGTTATGACGATTTGAAGTTGGTTTCCAGTGAGAGAGTGAAAGGTTCGTGAGAGGCTTTTTAGAGAGAGGTTTGGCTGAAATAAATGAGGAAAAAGTCTCCTTTAGGGCTTTTATACTACGGGTGGTGTTCGGATTTGTTTCTGTTGCTCGGTTCGTGATTTCGTCGCGTATCCGGAACTTTACGCATATTCATTTGTTATAATTTAAAGAAGGTTATTTTAATTATTTTGATGAGTTTCAAAATTGTAAAATATTATTTATTTAATTTTATTAATTTAATTTCGTTCGTGTCGTGTTTCGTTTTCGTTTCGTCAAATCGCGTCACCATCGCGCGTATTCGTTCGAATCGTCACTCGAACGAACGCGACGATGGTTTTGCTTTCCGACTTTTGTTTTCTACTTTCCAGTTATCATTTCAGAACGTTAAACTCACAAATATGTTTGTGTGAATCGTCACCCACGCAAACACACTGTAAGTTCGTTATTATGAAACGACAGTGCATCATTGTTTTAAATTGTATTTCCTCACTGTCGGACTCAACTAAACATCCTGTTTTCACATTGCTTTCTCATTGAATTGTCGGCCATCTGATTCCTGTCATCTATGGATATCAGATCGCAACCGATTTGTTATTGTTATTCGCTTGAACACTGTTGTTTCTCATGATCTGTTGTGTTAACTGTACTTAGGTTTTCACTTAAATACACACAACTAATGCTCCCAATGTATGTTGTACTTACAGTATTTAAGTTTACACGAAAATACGTACAACTATTTCTTGTATTTAGAATCCTGTTAATACAAGTAATGTTTATGCACATAGAATTACACATAGCTACTGTTGATAGTACACACACCGTACGGATTTGCTGGCCGGTCAGGTACTAGTTGTCACAGCTAGCTAGGCGGTACACTTGGAAGTCGAAGATGGCAAAACTAGTATAAGACTCAACCTATCTCGTTTTAAATCATTACAATCCTATTTTCTCGGCCATACCACCTCTATCTCAAGCACAACTCTCTGTTTGTTCATCATTGCCACCAGAAAACCTCCATTGTGGATACCTTAAAGACACTAGGAGGTCCATTGAAGCTAAACACAGGAAGGGAGGCTCCTGGAAGCACACCATCATCACACCATCATCACACCATCACTTGAATCCATTAGGAGTTCATTCCCTGCAAGTTTAGAGCTGCCAAGCTGCTGTTTGATCATCATTTCAGTGATTTTAGAGCACTAGAAGGTAGTTCTATGGTCCTTGTAGTCTAAAAACACCCACACACCCACATGCAATGTGTATCACTTACACGCAACACCAAACCCATCACATGTACAAAATTTCACTTGTTTAAATCTGTGATTTAAGATTGTGCTACTGATCTTGTGTATTTGGAATGATCAATGATGATCTTATTGAGCTTGGATGGTCATTTGTTGATATTACTATGAAATGAGACTTTCTAGCAACATGCATGTATAATCTAGGAGGTTTTAGATAGTTTTGAATATGAATGAATGATTATTGATGATATTTGGGATGTTCTACAAGGTCCATTATGGTCATTGTTGTCAAAAATTGATTATTTGGGATATTGCTATTTTTAGTAACTTTTATGTTACAAAATGTTGTTAGATAATAAAATATGACCATGCATGTGAATAGAAGGATGATTTGGAGTTAATATGATATTAGGTGTTTTTGATCTATTAGAATAATTGAAATAGATGTTATACCATGAGTTACTATAAATAGTAACTTTATTATAGCAAATCAATACATGATAATGTTCTAGACATAATAAGTGGGTTAAAAATGATTATTTGGAATTAATATGATGAGTGTTGACATATTTGGTGGGTTAGAAATATTAGAATAAGTATATTGTCACATGTTTCTAATAATAGGAACGTTAATGATGAAAGACACACTTGCATGTTGATTTCGTGATATGTTGAGTTTTGTTGATGATATTAGTAATCATAGAAACAAGTTGGCAGGATTTGACTTTATTAAAATGTGTTTATTTACAAACTTACTATATTTAGTAACTTTTAAACGAGAAATGCGTTTATATGACTATGGGTAACAATGTGCTATATGATTACATGATCATGTAGGATAAACAAGCATGTTATAATAAATGAAAAGTGACTTTATGTGAACTTGCTTAAAATAGAAACCTTCCTAAAATGGAAACTTACTATAAATAGTAAGTTATCCTACGAACCTAACGTATGTGTTTACACGTACCACACGACACTAAACACACGTTGAACGATCATTTAAACTAAACAAGTCACCAACGGGTCGTTAAGTCAAACACGGTCAACATGACCGACACAACAACTTAGAGTTGTTTGAACACGAACAAGGTCTAGAGATACCAACACGAACACGAACACAAACATAACCGTGAACACAAACTCACAACACCTATGTGATATAGGTAATCGCTAAGGGCAAACAACCAGCCGTTCACGCAACAACCACAACTACTATACTCAAGTGAGTTTATAGCCCCACTTTTACTCTTTAACTGTTTTGTTAAACTATGGGTTGAGAATACTATGCAACTGTTTTAGATGTATGACTGGTATGTTGAAAAACAACTTTTGAGTGTAACCGTATCGCAACAAAGTCATCATATATCCTTACCGTTAGTTGTATATCACACGAGTCATTATTACGTAGTACTACTGGGTCGGACAAACCCCGCTCGACGATAGCTGTGACTGGAGGTTACGACAGGCGTAATATCGATCTATGCCGTGGTTTCGCGGTAAATCCGGCGGAGGCGACAAATTGTCTAGTTCGGTAAGATGAACTTACATACTCGGGACCGTTGGTCCACAACTTAACATACCCAGTATATATCTCGTTACTGCTTTAAACTATCTAAACCTGTAAACTCACCAACTTTATGTTGACACGTTTTCGCATGTATTCTCAGGTAACTGAACACACGATGCTAGGATGCACTTGGAGTAGGACTAATGAAGAGTCTTGCATGCATTCTAACTCCTATTTGAACATTTTCATGATATTGTATTTTAAAACAATGTAGTGTTTAGACAATTTACATTTCTGCTGCTTAACTTAAATTTTTCTGCTGCTAAACTATCAACATGATTTCCGCTGCTTAATTAATGTAATTTGATTTACTTATAAAAACTATGAGTATTTACAACTCATATAGAGTCGTTCTATATGACTAAGAGCTTTGATTCCTGGCCACGTCACAGCCGGTGGTCTGACACTACACGTTGGAATTTGGGGTTGTGACAGACTGGTATCAGAGCCTTGGTTATTGAGAACTAGGTTTGCATGTAGTAAACTTAGACTATAGCCATTGCCCAACACTAGACACTACACTTAGTTATCGCTCAATGATACTTTTATTATTGTTACATGTTACTCATTAAACCAAGTTACAGGATGGACAACAACAGAGAAAGGAACCTAGGTAAGCGGCCGGTGGATGCGACTTGACCGAGGAGAACGATGCAATATACATCGCATGGTACCACTATCGGATATCATCCCAGGGGAGTTCACCCGTGTTCGCTCGACGAGCAACACATGGGACTGGGAATGGTACCCAGATATGATCCGTAACTAGATCAACGAGGAGAGGACACCTCTGCCCATGTCATTGTGGAACACATCTAGCGATCCCAGACTACCAGCACTAGGATACCCACTCAAGCAGGCCTTTGCGGCCCATGCTGCCAAGTTGGATCGGGCGATCCGGCATATGTACGACTTATCAGGTGAGTTTGCGACAGTTCTGGTGGACCGACACTACCTTCGAAAACAGGTCGAGTACCTCTGAAAGGAGCTAGCTTATACAGACCGGGTGCACAATAACCTGGTCGAGATGACCTGATGAGCCATCCGTGAGCAGGAGGAGATGGTTGCTGAGATAGACCAGAGGCGGACCAGGATGGGACACCTAGAGGAGCACACGGCCGCCAAGACTACAGCATTCCAGGAGGTCGGAGCTCGGATCGCGGTAGTCGAGGTATTAGCCGAAGAGAGCGCTGCCCAGATCGGGGCAAACGAGGCGATGATGGATGCGTGGGCAGCACAGTTCATTGAGGAGCCCGAACCGAAGGAGGAGCAGCTCTTCGATGACGATGATGAGGAGCCCAAGGAGGATGAGGACTAGGATCCGATTGAGGATATGAAGGAGGAGCCGTTTGAGGAGGATGACGGGCCTGCGGCCAGTGGGGATTCACACTCCACTATTGCTTTAGAGCAGCTTAGTTTATATTATATTATATTTCGTTCCAGTAGTAGTTGTAAGACATAGATGAGCGGGTTGTGCTCATATGAACTATTTTAATAGTAGAAGTAATTTCAAATTTATGATTCTACTCTTGAAAATTGATTATTAATGAAAACGAAATTTTGGATTTATTATCTGTGTACTGTACTTGTGTTGCATGCTAACATAACATCTAACACAAGCCATAGCTAACACACTATCTATTGTATATAGAAACTAACAATGGTGGGGAAGGGAACATATGTTCGAGCGCCTAAACGAACACTTGGCTTAGAAACCATCAAGAAGATGGTAGAGCGAAGGGTCAATCAAGCAATTGCCGAATATGAGGCAAACAGAGTTAACAATGAAACAAGTGGCACCAATAGCGGTAAAGCTAACTCAAAATCGATTACCATAACAAACACAACGTAAACGCTAACACACAAATTTAATAAATAAAACGAAGGATCCCGGAACAACCCTAAGGGATGCACATTCAAAAATTTTTTGAGCTGTCCCCCGCATACTTTCAATGGTACAGAAGGAGCAGTAGGGATGCTCCGATGGATAGAGAATGCTGAATCTGTTTTCTCTATGTGTGATTGTGCAGATGAAAACAAGGTCAATTTCGCAACGGGAACTCTTGAGGGCCAAGCCCTCACTTGGTGGAATTCACACGTCGAGACACTGGGTCTGGAACTCCATTACCTGGGAGGAGTTCACCTGGATGCTCTAGGAGGAGTATTGCCCACGAAACGAGATAAAGAAGCTCGAAGAGGAGTTCTGGGTCCACAAAATGGTGGGATCCGAGATTGAGCTATTTGTGATTCGTTTCCACTAGATGTGCCATCTATGCCCAGCAATGGTGACTCCGGAGTATAAGAAAATCGAGCAGTTCATCAGTGGCCTATCGGAGTAGATTCAGAGCATGGTCACTGCATCCGACCCCACGTTCATCCAATCGATTATTCGTCTGGCCCATAAATTGACTGATCAGGCAGTAGCCCAAGGAAAGCTGCCAAAGAGGGGCGAGCACTTGAAGCCCCATGAAGCCAAACGAAAGTGGGAGCTGAGAAACAATCGAACTTTCACTCCCCAAAAACTAACCCAGCATCGTCCAGCACAGGCCAAAGTTTTGACTACCACTCAATCTGATGCCCAAGGCAAGGGGGTATACCAGGGCAAATACCCCAAGTGTAACAATTGCTCGTATCGTCATTTCGGCCCGTGCAAAAGGGTCAAGTGTACCAACTGTGGAAGAAATGGACATCAAGCCAAGGAATGCTGTGCAAACCCGAACCCAAACACAAACAAAAATTTTACGCAGAGGGGATGCTTCACCTGCGGGAAGCTAGGACATATACGCCGAGACTGCCCGCAATTCAAGAAAGCAGGAAGCAACACTACAAGAGGCAGGGCTTTTGTTATCTGGTCAGGAGAAGCTAAAGATGACCCTAACATCGCAACCGGTACGTTCCTTTTAAATAATGTCTATGCTAGCATATTATTTGATACCGGTGCCGATAGGAGCTTTATCTGTAGAGCCCATTTCCTGATGAAGACTGACAAAGCCAACCATAGAAGATTTGAAGTCCAGATTTTGTTCAGATTTTGTGATTTTCGACTACATAGATTTCGTGTACATATGTAGTTCGTGTACTCGAAGTTATTTCGTATTGTAGTTCGAGTACCCCTAGACTTAGTATAAATAGACGTATTTTGGACTAGTTTAGGGTTGGATTCCTGAGGTGTGCTCTCTAGACGTATTGAGGCACATTTTCGAATACACTACTGAATACATTAATTTTTTGATCTTTCTTGTTGATTTTTTATTTCTTTGACTCTATTATGGATTCCGCACATTATAGAGTTACTTGATGCCGATTAGAGACATAAAGCTCGGATCTTGATCTAGTTTGGGACTTACAAGTGGTATTAGAGCCTTAGTGCTCGTATCTTCATCAAGGTATCGACTTTTTCAAGCAAGTTTATTACTTTATCACTCTACTATACTCTATCTAGCTACTGTTTAAATTTGGGACTTCAGATCTTAAGAAATTTTTCTTAAAATTTTCTTAAGTATTTTCGAGTTCAAAATTTTCGAGTTCAGCTTTTTCGAGTACAGTCAGAGTGTTCAAAGTGTTGTCAAAAATTTCGACTACAAGGTTTGTTGTGTTCGACTACAAAGGATTTTCGAGTACAGACTTCTTCGGGTACACATGTTTTCGATTACACAAGGATTTTCGAATACACATAGAAATTTCGAGTACATGTTGTGTTCGAATACATATATTGTTCGTGTATGCTGAAGACTTCGAGTACGGTTTGATCTTCGGTTAGTAGTGTCACTTCGAGTAGGACTTGGCGATCAGTGCACTTGGGACTTCGTGAACTATACTTAGAAATTTTTTTGGATCAATCATGGCATCTAAGAATCTGACCAATCTGTCCAATCTGCTCAATCTGGACAATGAGATGGGCACCGGAACCAAGCCACCTAGGCTCGTGTCGGGAGACAATTTTCAAGATTGGAAGTTCAGATTTCAATCATTCCTCAAGTATACTAACTCGAAACTTTGGAGGTCGATTGAAGACGGGCCTCATGTGCCCATGTACCAAAGTGAACTCAATGGATTAATTCCCAAGGATCCTGAATTGTATACGGAAGCTGACATTCTTATGATGGAGAAGGATGACAAAGCATATGCATCAATCACAATGGCCTTATCTACTGATGTCACTCATGGTTTCAAGGAACATAAGACCGCCAAGCAATTATGGGATGCCTTGGTTGAAAGGTTTGATGGCAATGAAGATATGCGAGAGAGTTGCAAAGATATGCTAAGGCAGAGGTTCAATATGTTCAATCATATCAAAGGTGAATCCTTGGAAGCTCAACTGAACCGTTTCACTCACCTTATGACTGAGATGACTAGTGCCAGAATTGAGATGACCAAAGGGGAGGTCAATAAGAAGCTCCTGAACTCATTGCCTTACAATTGGAATTCCAACTGCACCACTATCAAAAGAACAAAAGATATGTACAAGACCTCCCTAAGCGAGCTGATCTCAATCATCAATTCTTATGACATGGATGACAAGCAAGAGCTCTTAATCATGCAAGCTCCATGGGCATTACACAAGCATCAGAGAATGCTGCTCTACTGTCAGCCATTAACTTTCAAACTTCAGGGGTGCAGCATTATCAAGCCCCTTCATCTCAGTCAATTCCATTTGAGACTGCATTCCTATCTTCTAGGCAAGCCGGTTCAGTGCCCAAGATCAGTCCTGAGAGTGAAGAAAATCTGCTACTGTTTAAGGGTTTTATAAACAGTTATAACGCATTCATAGCTGGAGAGTTAGCACCTGCCAACCTTACTCAGGATAATCTAGAGCAGATAAATCCAGCAGATGTTGAGGAGATGGATATTTCATGGCAAATGGCAATGGCAGTGTTCCGAGCAAAGAAGTTTATCAAAAAGTATGGAAGGAACAGCTTCGGAAACAACCCAGGAAAGAAACTGGGCTTTGATAAGTCAAAGCTGCGATGCTACAACTGTGATCAATCGGGTCATTTTTCCAGAGAATGTAAACAACCAAAGGTGGCTAAGGAATGAGAGAAGAAGCCTGAGGAGAAGATTGTGACTGCTGCTGTAGGAGGAGGTGCTAGCTCGTCTAAGGCACTGGTGACTCAAGAAACTGACTCCTATGATTGGAGTGATCAAGTGCAGGAACTGGAGTTAACTCCGAGTCACGCTTTTTAGGCTGAGGTGGATGAAAAGCAGAACGAGGTAACCCAAAATCTTTGTTCTACTTCTTGCATTGATAAAGTCTTTAGATATCGGTCTCACAATGAGGACTTGATCAAAGAGGTAACCAAACTTAAGTACTTTAACTCTGAGTTTTTAAAAAATGAGGGACTTTTCAAAAAGAAACTTGACGCTGAAAGGCGTGATATTTCACAATTAAAGGAGTTATTAAGTGATAAAGACTCCAACTATTATGACGCGAGGCGTCGGATAGATGAACTCACTTCAGAGTTGGAGCACCTTACGTCTCAGTTGTCTAAATCAAAAATTCAAGCTGATAAGTATGATTATGCTAGTACTGCAGTGGCCAATATGATTGATGTCCAATGTAGGAGAAAGTCAAAAATTGGGATTGGTTTTACCGAGGTGAAACCTTCGTTTAACCACAATTACTTCATCATGCCCAATATCAACACATCTGTTGATGATCTGTTGTTGAAATCTGACCGAAGGTTTGATTTCATCACTGGTTCTAGAAAACTAGTTTCTTTGACAACAGATCCCATTGAGACCAGCCCCAATATATCTGATGATTCTGAGGTGTGTGCAGATAGTTTAAATGAAACAGGTGTGAGGGGGAATATTGAAGAGAGAAGTGTTGGGAGGAGCACAGATTGTTCAACATCTTTTGGAACATCACCTTTTATTTCAAACACTGATTTTATTGGAAAAGTTTATGGATTTAAAATTAAAACAAATGAGATGTCTAAAAACTTTAAGTCAACTTTTGTCAAGAATGATGTTATTTTAGAATCAATATCTTCGTGTTTGCATCATGAGTACAAGGGTCATTCCACAGTCACCAAAGAGGTAGGTTCAAAGTTGAACCCTGACTGTGAACCTTTTGTTCCAACTAGGTCATTGGAACAAGCCTCTACAAGCTCATCGTCTAGTCATAGTGACTGTGATGTAAATCCCTTTAATCCTAAGGAATTTCATGAGAAGGTATATTGTTTTGCTTGTGGTAGACCAGGCCACATCGCCAGAAATTGTCTGCACAGACCTATTGAATTCTTTTATGGAAAGAATCAGAAGGTCACACCCAAGGCCAAACCCTCTTTCAAATCAATGAGGACTGACCAATCCTCAAAGCCTAGGGTGACTCCTCAAAAGGAATCTCAGAAACCTGCCACGGCCAAAAGGACCAAGTCGTTTAAACAACATCAATCTGGTTTTCAAAAACAAAATTCAAATTTTTCTAAATTTAAAAGCAGGTCACAGTGGAAACGTGATCCACCAGTGAGAACCCCATTAAAACCAGTTAACCATGGCAGTGGTGCAAGACCAAAGATTGATAAGGGCAAATCAGTTAAACCTAAAGGGGTTCACAAGAAAGAACCTGTTATCTCTCCTGTGCCTAAACCTGTTATGGTTTGGGTACCTATCTCTCATTGATTGTGTGTGAAATGCAGGGACGGCCAAATAAGCTTAAAAATGTCTGGTATGTGGATAGTGGCTGCTCTCAGCATATGACTGGGGATTTCTCTCAGTTACATGAAGTTACACCATTCAATGGAGGATATGTATCTTTTGCAGGAGACAAGGGAGGAAGGATTAGCATGAAAGGCACAGTTACAAATTGAACTCTCAGTTTCGAAGATGTGTACTATGTTGAAGAGCTCAATCACAGTTTATTGAGTGTTTCTCATATTTGTGACAAGAGTTTCTCTACACACTTCACAAACAAGGAGTGTCTTATTTTGAAGCCTGGTTTTGTTGTACCTGTGAAGTGGATACTGATGAGGACTCCAAGAATCAATAATGCCTACATTATCAACATGAATTCAGACTCATTCACAGAGAACATCTGCTTGTTCTCAAAGGCATCGGAGCATGATTGTCTGCTATGGCATCGCCGTGTAACAACCGGTTTTAATAATTGAACGAATTTTAAATAATCGTTAAAATAACGATTGTGATTGTTGAAATTTGAAAGTATGTGAGAAATCATGAACGTGGGAGAAAACCGTGCGCGAAACGGAGTTACGGATTGTCCGGAATCGTGAAACAAAGAAAATGACTCTTCGCGGTACGCGAAGGTGGTTTTGAGGGTCCTTCGCGGTACGCGAAGAGCCCAAAATATCTGAGAACTCCGGATTTCTTCGCGGTACGCGAAGCATTCTTTTGTCCCTCTTCGCGGTACGCGACGAGTAGGTCGGTTTGACAGATTCTTTATCTTATCAGAATTTGATTAAAAAGAATATATTTTTCTTCTCTCGACTGAAATCGAACCAGGGGACGAACAGAGCAACTTTTTGTTGCTAGATCAGTATTTTGAAGCTACCAGAACGTCCGGATCGAGCTAGGATTCGATTCTACAACTTCTGATCGTCGTTTTCATCCGAGAACTTCGTTCAAAAGGGTAACGATTCGATCTCTCCTACTAGTTTGATATTCTGTGGATTAAATTTAGTTTTGAATATAATACTATGATTATGGGTATTGATTATTGCCTAGTTAATAACTAGGGGTGGTTAGAAACGAAGAATTTGATGTTTTGATGGTTAAATCTTCGTTTTAAAGCCGGGATAATGTCCGGTTGTTATGAAACTCATATCATGGTGTGATAACTAGTAGGAATGGGTTGAATATGATTTTAAATGATATATGGATTATGATCCATGGGTTAAATGATTGTGATGAATTGATGTTAAAAATTATTAACAGTTATGATCATAAATGAATTTTGATTAAAAGAAATGATCGAGATCATAACTAATATAATGAACATCAATTATTTGATGAAATGCCTAAGAGAGGCATGGGATATGATTAATTGACTAATACTTACTAAATATAGTAAGATAGAGTCGATTATGTGATAAGTTGACTTTGAGAAAGTCAAACCAGTCAAGTGAGTTGAACTTGATTGTATGTGTTATATGTATTGAATATAGTTGTATATGTGTGAATATGCAACTAGGTGTTGGTGGTGAAAGTCAAGTGATAATTCACAGAAGTGGAAAAGAGGTTGTAGGAGGTGAACAACCGTTTGAACCAGGTAAGTTACCCAACTTACTGTAACATTACATATAAGAAATAGAATGAGTCTACTTGTGTGCCTGATATATGTGAATGATGTTGAATATGTGATTGAAACTAATGGATGAGAAATCCTTTAGTTTGTGTTGTGGTGTTTCAATGAGAAACGTGTATGCAATATATTTGCATTGGAATAACCGGATGAACCGGTGATTAATCAATATGATTTTGGTGTTAATATAAATGAACGTGGTTATTGTTGTCACATGATTCACAAGGTGTGTGAACATGTGGTGATCTACTATTGTGTAGATGTTAATTTGGAATTGTGCATGCTGATTCACAAGGTGTGTGAACATAAGACATGTAATTCCAATGTAATAGATTCACAAGGTGTGTGAACAAATGGTGGATTGGAAATGTGCATGCTGATTCACAAGGTGTGTGAACATAAGACATGTAATTCCAATGTAATAGATTCACAAGGTGTGTGAACAAATGGTGGATTGGAAATGTGCATGCTGATTCACAAGGTGTGTGAACATAAGACATGTAATTCCAATGTAATAGATTCACAAGGTGTGTGAACAAATGGTGGATTGGAAATGTGCATGCTGATTCACAAGGTGTGTGAACATAAGACATGTAATTCCAATGTAATAGATTCACAAGGTGTGTGAACAAATGGTGGATTGGAAATGTGCATGCTGATTCACAAGGTGTGTGAACATAAGACATGTAATTCCAATGTAATAGATTCACAAGGTGTGTGAACAAATGGTGGATTGGAAATGTGCATGCTGATTCACAAGGTGTGTGAACATAAGACATGTAATTCCAATGTAATAGATTCACAAGGTGTGTGAACAAATGGTGGATTGGAAATGTGCATGCTGATTCACAAGGTGTGTGAACATAAGACATGTAATTTCAAGGTAATAGATTCACAAGTTGTGTGAACGTATAACTTGCAATTTCAATGTAAAAGATTCACAAGGTATGTGAACATGTGGTGATCTACGAATGCGTAGATGTTGAATTGGTAATGTGCACGTTTAGATTCACAAGGTGTGTGAACGTATAACTTGCAATTCCAATGTGTTAAATTATAATAATTGTACATGAATGGGTGATTCATGGGGTTTTGGGTGGAAACGACCCACTAGTGGATCGTTTTGTAGGTGATTGAATATTGTTACCAAATAATATTTGGGACATCGGTAGTGTATCTGTAATGTGTTACGGGATACACTAGCTAGAGGTGCTAGGAGTTGTCTTAGATGGAAGGACCGGTGGGTGAACATCTTAAGACTTAATATGTGTATGATACCACCAATGTGTGGATAACCGGTTACACCGGAAACTAAATTGTTGAAACCACAGGTGTGTGGGTAATAGATTGAGCCAATATATTTATATATATATATGGTGTTTAATTTAGCCAGAGGTGCTGGTGATAGATTTGGATTAGATAATCTAATCATATTTGTGAAAATGTCCCATTAAGGGAAATAACTGCACAATGTGTGATGTGTGCAAGTTGATGTTGAAATATGATATGTTGTTATCTAGACATGATAAACATCCATATGATATGTATGTGGATGTGTTAATGAGTTGTGGAAACTCGGGGAGGGGTTACTTACTTAGTTCGTATGAACTAATGGTGACTTATATGTGATGTTACAGGTCAAAGATAGATATGCATTGGGCGATCAGATCGGGCACGTTTTGAAGTGGAATCAAGCGTTATGTAAATCTTTGGTGAGATTAAATTTAAACACACCAGTTTTTATTAATCATAAATGTAAATGATTGAAATGAAGTGTGTTTAAATTATGAAATGTTATTTTCACGCTTCCGAACAAAATTTTTGAGAAAGTTTAATCTGGGACCTAAAAATGGGACTCGTGTAATCGTGTGTAAAGTTTGGGTGTTACAGAGTTGGTATCAGAGCCAGGTTTGAGTGAATCAAGTGCGTCTTGATCTCAAACTCGTGTGCTCTTGATATGAAAACATAACGTTTGATTCGAAGACCCGATCATGATGCCGAATGTATGAGGTTAGCATATCTATTTCCTGTGTTATAATTGATAAATGTATTGTGAATCAATACATATGAAATGTAATTATGTGATTATTTGAAACTGAAATCAATGTCTTGAGTATAAAATAAATGAAGTAAGGAATTGGGCATATAATGAGTGAACTAGTATGTCTGGCCAACTTACTAGTGCAAACATGATATGAACAAGTTCTTTATGAAAATCATTTTATACTTAGATATTGAGATTAAGGTAAATTGACTCTGAGTGATGGTTAGTAATTGAGTGTACTACGTAATTGACCCATTGGGAATATGGGCAATAATACACATTGAGTGTGTAAATCACAGTAAGTGTGATGTAAATGTCTTGAGTGACAAATGTTGAATAGTAATTGTGTTTACTATGGGATTGACCCACTAAATATATGGGCATCTATTCACGATGGGCGTGTAAGTCACATGGGTATGACAGTAATGTCTTGAATAATATGTGTTGCATATTAAGTGTGTGAATTAAACACAATGTGTGTGTTGAATTAAATGTACAAATAAGTGTACAAAAAGATTGTGGTGGCAATTGTGTTATCTACTAGTGAGTAGATTAAAGTTAATAACCATGAAGGTTAATGTGTGTGTGGTGATGAAAATTGTTGGGTGGAGATAACCCATTAACAATTTTTTTTATTATTACTTGGTGTTGACAATAACATGTAATAAATATTTAAATTACTTAGTTATTGTCATTTGTTATGTTTATAAATGATATGGAGGAATAAGAATGATTCACAAGTGGTGTGAACTTCTTATTTGAAATTTGACTAAAATAGTCAAGCAATTCACAAAGTGTGTGAATGCAAAATGGGTTGAATCACAAGTGGTGTGATCTTCCCATGGAGAAAATATGGAGTTTAGGTAAATCACAGGTGGTGTGATTACCTATCTTGAGAATCCTTGGTGAAAAAGGAAGTCTCGAGGAAATGATGATTAATATTGTCATGTAAGACCACTGGTGGGTGGCATTGGATTTAACATGTAAGACCATCGGTGGATGACATTGGATTTATCATATAAGTCCACTAGTGAGTGGCCTTGTGTTTGATGTGTAAAACCATCTTGGAATGACATTGGGTTATCATGTAAGTCCTCCTTAGTGAGGCATTGGAAAGAATCCACATGCGTGTGGATTGGTCAATACGTGAGTATGCGTTGAACAACGTGGACTTTTAAAAGTCAAAGTTATGGTTAATGTGAATAGGTGAGTTACCTACTCACTAATATGCAACCATAAGCCATATTAGTGCTTATGTGTTATGTGATTATGTTTGTTGTTACTACTTGTAATTGACTTGTAGTAATTGTGATAAAACGAATGGTAAATTGACCATGTGTGTCATGAAATGTTGGGGATATGAAACCACGTGGTGGTGGTATTTAACTACTTAATAGATGTCTTGTAGTATTGAATGAATGTTATGTGCTAATTGCGTAAGTTGAAAAGTGTTATTAAATAATAATTTATAGTTGACACTATAAATTGATGATAATCCACATTGTGTGGAAGTATATGAATATGAAACCACATGGGGTGGTATTCGAATTGTTGAAATTGATTAATGTAATGATAAATGGCATAACTAATGAACGTGTCGTTATATGTTTAAAATAAATGACACAGATAATGGGTGACGTTTCACATTCGTGTGAAACTAATGTAAGACCACTGGTGCGTGGCATTAATATTAACATGTAAGTCCATAATGAAATGGCGTTGGTGTTTGTCATGTAAGTCCACATTTTTGTGGCGTTGGGGGTAATTCATGTATATGTACATGATAATGAGTTACTCGTTTTGTTGAATTTGTAGTTATAGGACTGGGTGAGTCCACACTACAATTGTTTGTGCAATTAGCATATATGTTATTGGTTGTTTTAAGTGAAGCGGATGTAAAAGGTTATGGTTAGTGTCATTATTGTAGTTGAATGATTTACGAGGTATGTGAACATTCAACTAGTAATAATGATTGAGTTGATTTACAAGAGTGTAAACAACCATTATAATGTAGATGTTATGGTGAACAAAAGATGATCTACAAGAGTGTAGACATTAAGTTTCAAGAGTCAAATTGTTGAGTTTGACTTTTGGAAAATATGATGCACAATTGGAGTTTTGTGTGCACATATGTGTTGTGTTAAATGATAATAGTTGAGCAGGAATGGTAGATAAGAATGTCTATCTATGTGAATGAATGCACTAATTACCATTGTGTGTAATTAACATCTATTATGAGATAATGAATAACGCGAATGTGAAGTCATTCGGTTATGGAATAAATGATTAACGTGAATGTTAAGTCATTTGGTTGTGGTTATGTGTAAAATACATTATACATGATATTTGACTTTAAAAAGTCAAATTTATGCCTATTTGTAAAGAAATAGGATATTTATAATATGTATAAATTGTATTCGTACATATGATGGGATGAATATTTATGTGAATATTCAAAAGAGAGGTAAGATGTATGTAGAAATACACTTGAGTGTATAATTTGGTTTGAATGAAGAAAGTCAAACCAAATAATCAATTGTAGATTGATTATGTAGAATCATGTATAATGATCACGTTTATTTAAGGATAAATGTTCAATTATACTTGAAATATGTGTTAGAGAAGTAGTGTCTAGGCATGGTGTGCCAGTGACGATTATTTCTGATCGAGACACTTGATTTACTTCTCATTTCTGGAGAAATTTCCAGGAAGAATAAGAATTGTTGATAAGCACGGCGTATCATCTTCAGATTGATGGTCAAAGTGAAAGGACCATTCAAACGTTGGAGGATTTGTTACAAGCGTGTATAATTAGTTTTGGGGGTTATTTGGGATGATTATTTACCTTTAGCCGAGTTCTCATACGATAACAGTTATCATTCCAGTATTGGAATGCCTCCATATGAAATGTTGTATGGGAGGAAATGTTGTACTCCTGGGTGTTGGGGAGAAGTTGGGCAACGAGGACTGGCAAATAAAAAGGTAGTTAAAGTAACGAATGAATGAATAGATTAGATTCTAGTTCATTTGAAGGCGGCACAAGACCATCAGAATTCCTATGTTGATAAACATAGGATGACTATTGAGTTCCAAGTGGGAGATTTTGTATTGTCAAAGGTCTTTCCTTGGAAAGGTGTTTATGTTTTAGAAAGCAAGGGAACTTAAGCCGCGTATTATTGGATCATTCAAGATTATAGCTCGGATAGGTAGTGTTGCTTATCGTCTTGAGTTACCGGAGGAATTGAATGGCATACATGACACTTTTCATGTGTCATATCTGAGAAAATGTTTGGCGGATGAATCGGCTTATGTGCCACTAGAAGACTTGGAAATTGATGACAAGTTGAACTATGTGGAAAGCCGGTAGCTATATTAGACCGAAAGGTCAAACATTTAAAAAAAACAAGTCCTTGAACCAGGTAGAGGTTCAATGGAAATACAGAATGGAATCTGACGCCATACGGGAGTCAGAAGATAAGTGGAAGAAATTTTATCCTTTCTTTTAAGGTATAAGCGGTATCGGGGACGAAACCTTTGTAAGGAGGGGAGATTTGTAACAACCGGTTTTAATAATTGAACGAATTTTAAATAATCGTTAAAATAACGATTGTGATTGTTGAAATTTGAAAGTACGTGAGAAATCATGAACGTGGGAGAAAACCGTGCGCGAAACGGAGTTACGGATTGTCCGGAATCGTGAAACAAAGAAAATGACTCTTCGCGGTACGCGAAGGTGGTTTTGAGGGTCCTTCGCGGTACGCGAAGAGCCCAAAATATCTGAGAACTCCGGATTTCTTCGCGGTACGCGAAGCATTCTTTTGTCCCTCTTCGCGGTACGCGACGAGTAGGTCGGTTTGACAGATTCTTTATCTTATCAGAATTTGATTAAAAAGAATATATTTTTCTTCTCTCGACTGAAATCGAACCAGGGGACGAACAGAGCAACTTTTTGTTGCTAGATCAGTATTTTGAAGCTACCAGAACGTCCGGATCGAGCTAGGATTCGATTCTACAACTTCTGATCGTCGTTTTCATCCGAGAACTTCGTTCAAAAGGGTAACGATTCGATCTCTCCTACTAGTTTGATATTCTGTGGATTAAATTTAGTTTTGAATATAATACTATGATTATGGGTATTGATTATTGCCTAGTTAATAACTAGGGGTGGTTAGAAACGAAGAATTTGATGTTTTGATGGTTAAATCTTCGTTTTAAAGCCGGGATAATGTCCGGTTGTTATGAAACTCATATCATGGTGTGATAACTAGTAGGAATGGGTTGAATATGATTTTAAATGATATATGGATTATGATCCATGGGTTAAATGATTGTGATGAATTGATGTTAAAAATTATTAACAGTTATGATCATAAATGAATTTTGATTAAAAGAAATGATCGAGATCATAACTAATATAATGAACATCAATTATTTGATGAAATGCCTAAGAGAGGCATGGGATATGATTAATTGACTAATACTTACTAAATATAGTAAGATAGAGTCGATTATGTGATAAGTTGACTTTGAGAAAGTCAAACCAGTCAAGTGAGTTGAACTTGATTGTATGTGTTATATGTATTGAATATAGTTGTATATGTGTGAATATGCAACTAGGTGTTGGTGGTGAAAGTCAAGTGATAATTCACAGAAGTGGAAAAGAGGTTGTAAAAGGTGAACAACCGTTTGAACCAGGTAAGTTACCCAACTTACTGTAACATTACATATAAGAAATAGAATGAGTCTACTTGTGTGCCTGATATATGTGAATGATGTTGAATATGTGATTGAAACTAATGGATGAGAAATCCTTTAGTTTGTGTTGTGGTGTTTCAATGAGAAACGTGTATGCAATATATTTGCATTGGAATAACCGGATGAACCGGTGATTAATCAATATGATTTTGGTGTTAATATAAATGAACGTGGTTATTGTTGTCACATGATTCACAAGGTGTGTGAACATGTGGTGATCTACTATTGTGTAGATGTTAATTTGGAATTGTGCATGCTGATTCACAAGGTGTGTGAACATAAGACATGTAATTCCAATGTAATAGATTCACAAGGTGTGTGAACAAATGGTGGATTGGAAATGTGCATGCTGATTCACAAGGTGTGTGAACATAAGACATGTAATTCCAATGTAATAGATTCACAAGGTGTGTGAACAAATGGTGGATTGGAAATGTGCATGCTGATTCACAAGGTGTGTGAACATAAGACATGTAATTCCAATGTAATAAATTCACAAGGTGTGTGAACAAATGGCGGATTGGAAATGTGCATGCTGATTCACAAGGTGTGTGAACATAAGACATGTAATTCCAATGTAATAGATTCACAAGGTGTGTGAACAAATGGTGGATTGGAAATGTGCATGCTGATTCACAAGGTGTGTGAACATAAGACATGTAATTCCAATGTAATAGATTCACAAGGTGTGTGAACAAATGGTGGATTGGAAATGTGCATGCTGATTCACAAGGTGTGTGAACATAAGACATGTAATTCCAATGTAATAGATTCACAAGGTGTGTGAACAAATGGTGGATTGGAAATGTGCATGCTGATTCACAAGGTGTGTGAACATAAGACATGTAATTTCAAGGTAATAGATTCACAAGTTGTGTGAACGTATAACTTGCAATTTCAATGTAAAAGATTCACAAGGTATGTGAACATGTGGTGATCTACGAATGCGTAGATGTTGAATTGGTAATGTGCACGTTTAGATTCACAAGGTGTGTGAACGTATAACTTGCAATTCCAATGTGTTAAATTATAATAATTGTACATGAATGGGTGATTCATGGGGTTTTGGGTGGAAACGACCCACTAGTGGATCGTTTTGTAGGTGATTGAATATTGTTACCAAATAATATTTGGGACATCGGTAGTGTATCTGTAATGTGTTACGGGATACACTAGCTAGAGGTGCTAGGAGTTGTCTTAGATGGAAGGACCGGTGGGTGAACATCTTAAGACTTAATATGTGTATGATACCACCAATGTGTGGATAACCGGTTACACCGGAAACTAAATTGTTGAAACCACAGGTGTGTGGGTAATAGATTGAGCCAATATATTTATATATATATATGGTGTTTAATTTAGCCAGAGGTGCTGGTGATAGATTTGGATTAGATAATCTAATCATATTTGTGAAAATGTCCCATTAAGGGAAATAACTGCACAATGTGTGATGTGTGCAAGTTGATGTTGAAATATGATATGTTGTTATCTAGACATGATAAACATCCATATGATATGTATGTGGATGTGTTAATGAGTTGTGGAAACTCGGGGAGGGGTTACTTACTTAGTTCGTATGAACTAATGGTGACTTATATGTGATGTTACAGGTCAAAGATAGATATGCATTGGGCGATCAGATCGGGCACGTTTTGAAGTGGAATCAAGCGTTATGTAAATCTTTGGTGAGATTAAATTTAAACACACCAGTTTTTATTAATCATAAATGTAAATGATTGAAATGAAGTGTGTTTAAATTATGAAATGTTATTTTCACGCTTCCGAACAAAATTTTTGAGAAAGTTTAATCTGGGACCTAAAAATGGGACTCGTGTAATCGTGTGTAAAGTTTGGGTGTTACACGCCGACTGGGTCACGTCAATCTGAAGAATCTCAACAGACTTGCTAAGGGAGATCACGTCATCGGCCTGCCTTCTAAGGACTTTTCTACCATTGAGAAGTGCATCGCATGTGCCAAGGGGAAGCATCATAAGAGACCCCACAAGCCTAAGTTATTCAATTCTATATCATCGATTCTGCAACTTCTTCACATGGATCTCTTTGGACCGGTTAATGTTATGAGTATCGGAAAGAAATCATATTGTCTGGTGGTGACAGACAATTATTCCAGATTTAATTGGGTGTTCTTTCTGACCAAGAAAGATGAGACACCAGAGATTCTGAAGAAGTTTATCACTTTGATTGAAAAGCAGAAGAATTTGAAGGTTAAGGTGATCAGAACCGACAATGGCACATAATTTAGAAATCAGACTCTCATTGATTTCTGCGATGAGGAGGGGATTGCCCGGCAGTACAGTGCAGCCCGTACACCTAAGCAAAATGGAGTTGCTGAAAGAAGAAACAAAACACTCATTGAAGCTGCACGAACCATGTTGTCTGAATCTAAACTTCCAATTTTCTTTTGGGCCGAGGCTGTTAACACAACTTGTTATGTTCAGAATAGAGCACTGCTAAACAAACGCCATTAGAAGACTCCCTATGAGATCTTCTTCAATCAGAAGCCTAAAGTTGGCCATTTCAAATCATTCGGCTGTCTGTGTACTCTCCTCCATACTGAGCCGAATCACAAGTTTGATGACAAGGCTGATGAGTGTTACTTCGTGGGTTATTCATCCGAAAAGGCCGCCTATCGGGTGTACAACAAGAAGACTCGGATTATTGTGGAATCAAATTATATCGATTGGCAAGAGATGAACTCTACAGACGCCGGTTCTGGTCCAAACTGGTTATTTGAGTATGATTCTACTTTTAAGCCCTTCAACACTACATCAGAGAGTGCAGGACCATCTGAGCAAACCGATAATTTCTACAAGGGTGATGACGTGGACTATCGGGTTGACTACGTTCCATGTGATCCCAAACTTCTAACGGTTGACCCTCCAGGCATGTACAATCGGGCCCCTCCTGTTCAGCCAACTCCGATAAATGAAGTCCTCCCATCAGATCCAAACACTTCTCAGTCTATTCAGCCTCTTCCAGAAACCAATCAAGCTTCATCTTCCTCCCATCAAACTTTTGATAATCCACTGTTCTCAGAACACATTCCTGAAGAGCATTTCGTGGATCATGGCGCCGAAGCAAGTGAGACTGCTCCTGTCGACAATATCTCTTCCTCCAGTGAAGATCAAGTGAACAACATCAGCAATCTGCTAGACAATCTAGCTATGGAAGAAGTGCCTACACTCATTATTAAAAATAATCATCCGGTTGAAAATATTATTGGACCTCTTTCAGAAGGTGTTCTCACTCGGAGCCGATCTATTCCAGCTTAGAACCCCTTGCCAGAAGAAACTATCACACGAAGTCAATCAGGTCCGATTAATTCTTGTTTGTATTCTTGTTTTAATTCGCAGGTCGAGCCCAAGAATGTCAAGATGGCTCTCAAGGAGTCTAGCTGGGTCGAGGTAATGTAGGAAGAGCTGATGCAGTTTCTGAAGCTCAAGGTGTGGAATCTGGTTCCATTGCCCAAAGGAAAGCTGCCTATTGGAACCAGATGGGTTTTTAGAAACAAAAGGGATGACTCAGGAATCATTGTCAGAAATAAGGCACGGTTGGTAGTTCAGGGCTTCTACCAACAGGAGGGGATAGACTATAAGGAAGTCTTTGCACCAGTCGCAAGACTTGAAGCTATACGGATCTTCTTGGCCTACGCTTCCTACATGAACTTCACGGTGTATCAGATGGATGTGAAGACTGCCTTCTTGTATGGAAAGGTCAAGGATGAAATTTATGTGTGTCAATGTAACACCAGTGCCGGACGCGTGACGGAACAATGATCACAACAGTAACTCGTACAGTAACTCAGGTACACTTTACGTGAAACTATGTTTATGCTATTGATACATTATACTTGATACGAAACTATTATACGATTGTTTGAAAATCTGATTAAAACCTTAGGGTTTTACAGTCAGAAACATGTCAGACAACACATTATGGAAACACAGATACTTGATTTGATGCTATTGTGTATAAACGTATGTGAGGTTAAACAGAACGAAACTATAACGGTTGTTGTTACGGAATGCTAAACCGACGAATTATTCGTATAGGTGACGATCTGTATGAATGATTCTAAAAGTTTAACGTTCTGAAATAATGACTGAACAGTAGAGAACAAGAATCAGAAAGCCAAACCATCGTGGTGTTCGTTCGAATGACGATTCGAACGAATACGCGCGATGGCGACGCATTCTGACGAAACGAAAACAAAACGAAAACGAAGAACGATACGAACGATCATAAATTTAAGGAAATATAATATTTTCTATTTTACAATTTTGAAACTCATCATAAATAAATTTAAACAAAACTATTTTAACAAATCGCGAACTAATTTACGAAACGCGTAAATAATAATATAACTCGATAAATAATTTTATACAACAATATTTAAAATGATTTCTAATAATAATCGTATTCTAAACATCCTAAAATAATCCTTTTTATTTAAATTACGAAGAACGCACGTAACGATCCGGATACGCGACGAAAATACGAACCGAGCAACCGAAACGAACCCGAATACCCCCGGGGTATATAAAGCCTAAATGATCTCATTTATTTCATTTCCACCCTCATCTTTTTCTCTCTAGCTCCAAAAATCCGGATCCCACATTCACCACCATTTCCAAACTTTGAAGCTCCATATCTCCCTCATTTTCCAACGAAATTCGGTGATTCTTGGACCTAAACGACCATCTTGAAGCCCTCTATACGAAAGTACAACTGATCGGTGGATTTGTCCAGCCGATTTCAAGGTATGATCAAGAGAACATCACGAAAATTAGGGTTTTCTAACACCTTAGTCGACCACTACATCAATCGGATTTTTTTTTTTAAAAACCATACACAGCCGACCCAATGATGTTGTGAACCATCTGCAGTACAACATGAAACTTAGAAACGAGTAGGGATTTTCTGGTTCAGTGAAAATGGTGATGAAGGAGTCATGCAGGTTCGTTAGCCGAACCTTCGACCTTAAACTCACATGGCCGAACCTTCCTTGCGTCATCTACCACCGAACCTTATGCCATCCAGCCGAACCCTATCATCAACGAACCTGAGCCACTTAGTCCAGCCGAACCCATGGCGAACTGGACAGCAGACGAACCTAGACTAAGCTTAACTAATTCATGAGATACGTAATGGCTAAACTTTTGCTAGAGCAGAGCTTGTATCTAGCCGTGAGCTACGTAATTGCTAAACTTCTGCTATAGCAGAGCTTGTACTCACGCATGAGATTAGGGACAACTAAACTATGTGCGTGTGAAACTATGATGCTTGTTAAACATACTTTGAAACTAATTCTTATGAATACTATAGACTTGTAAACTTTGAAACAGAAAACAAAAGCTATGATGAGGAATGAGTTGAATGGTAGGTAAAATGCTTAATTGTTATTAACAACAGTGTCATATGCGGATTAGTATGTGGTGGGATGTTGGCTGGGCGGGCGGTAAGCTCGACCCTACATATGCCCTATTTATAAGCATACCGATTTGTATATTACATGTGGAGTTAATGAGGTTAAGGTTTTACCGAACAAGGTTTGTTAAAGCTATTTTAAACTTAAAAACTATATGAACTCACCAGCCCTTGTGTTGACTTTGTTTTCTTACATGCTTTCTCAGGTGAAGAACATGGTTAAGCTAAGGCTTTGGATTGCATGCTAAGCGGCCTAGATAGAGGACCTAGTTGATTTTGGAAGCACATCTTTTGTTGATAATACAATTTACTTTTGATATCTTGTACATATACAAGATAGAAACAGTGGAATTATTTTGATAGGTTTACTTAGTTAAATTACTGAACATTGATATTGTAATTTAACTTTGTAATCCTAGTTTAATGTTTGATTGTGCTTTAGTTATTCGTAACATTGATGCTATGTAAACAATCTGATCATCACGATTATCACTCACGATATCGCGCCCCGAGAACCTTCCGCCCGACGGGGACTTCGATCCAACCCCGCCGGCTCGGGGTGTGACAGATTGGTATCAGAGCTCAAGGTTATAGAGAATAATAGGTCATTTACTAAAACGGTTTGGCCTAGACTATAACTTAAGGACCCTCATGTAGAGAACATAAGACTTAAGTATCATTGTGTTTTCTGCATTCGATCACTGCACTAACCAATGTCTTTTGGTTATGATCAGAATGCCGCCCAGAAAACAACCGACTCCGATACCTACTACACAGACTTCGGCACCTCACTCATCGACACCATCACCACCAGATTCACCACCGCCACCTCCTCCTCCTCCACATAGTCCTTCTCCGAACCCGAATGCGGGTCCAGTTATTGACCCTGCCACCGTCGCTTTGGCGACACTCCTGAGCACACAGCTTACAAGTCAACTGAAAGATGTCATCCCTGAGATGATAAATCGAATTCAGGGACATGGCAACACTTCTGGCCATACTACAGGAGAGGCTAGTGGAAACACTGGTCATACTTCAGACTGCTCCTACAAATCCTTTGTAGGATGCAAACCACCAAGCTTTACTGGAGTCGAAGGAGCTGTTGAACTGATCCAATGGCTGGAGAAAATGGAGAACACTTTAGACATAAGCGGTTGTCCTGAACACCACAAAGTTCGCTATGCAGCTGGGTCATTTAGCAAGCTAGCATTAACATGGTGGAATGCTCAGATCAGAGCTAAGGGAAGAGATGAAGCAATGGCAATGCCATGGGCAGAATTCAAACTCCTTCTGAGGAACGAGTTCTGTCCGAAACACGAACTGCAACAACTGGAGATTGAGCTCTCGAATCATGTGATGAAGGGAGCCGACCATATGACTTTTTCCAATCGCTATCATGAACTGGTAGCCCTGGTGCCAGAGATGGTGCCCACATTGTTAAAGCTGATTGATCATTACGTAGCAGGATTACCCTCTTGTATTCAGGAGTCTGCTATCTCCTTTTCAGCTAAACTCACCAATGTGATGGTGAAGTCTGGAGTTCTAAAAGATGACACGGGGAAATCCAAGGAAACAACATCAAAGAAACCAGAGTATAACCAAAAGAAGAAACAGAAGGTCGTTAAGAATTATGCGGCCTTTACTCCTTTGAAAGAGGCACCTGCAGTACCTGTCAATCCTGCAACCAGGAATTATGGGGGAGAACATCCCCAGTGCTCTCACTGTAAGTATCATCATCCTCCTACTGCTCAATGTAGGAAATGCACTAATTGTGGTCGATTTGGCCACTGGGTTGCAAGATGCCGTTTTGCTGTAAATCAGGCTACCAACACTGCAGCGAGAGCACTACCTCCAACACCACCACCGGGTAACAACAACAACAACAACAGGGGATGCTACAACTGCGGGGAAATGGGTCATTTCTCCCGCGACTGTCCAAAGAGAGTGAAACCAGGAGCACAAGCACCTCGCGGACGAGCTTTTGTCATTGGAGCCAATGCTGCACGCCAAGACCCTAATGTGGTCACTGGTACATTTCTTTTACATGACTCTTATGCATCTATACTATTTGACACTGGTGAAGACCAGAGTTTTATTTCATCTGAGTTTGCACGACAACTTAGTCTTACCGAGGAAACTTTAGAGTCCCCTTACATTATCGAAGTAGCAAACGGAAAGCAAGTTACAGTTAGCACTATACTTAGGAACTGCCCACTTCCACTCACAGATCACACATTTACCATCGACTTGTTACCGATGGAGTTGGGCAGTTTCGACATCATCGTGGGGATGGATTGGCTATCACTCAATAGAGTTGAAGTCATCTTTTCGGAAAAGCTACTTTGGATTCCAGTGACGAATGATCGTGTATTGGAAGTTCGTGGGGATCAAGCAAAGCGAAACGTAAAGATCATATCATGCATAAAAGCGCGTAAGTGTCTACAAAATAAATGCATACCTTTCTTGGCTCATGTTGTGGAGAAAGAAAAAGACAAGAAAACAATACAAGACGTGCTGATAGTAAAGGAATATCCTGAAGTATTTCCTGAAGACCTACCAGGTTTGCTACCTGTGCGACCGGTAGAGTTTCGTATTGATCTGATTCCTGGAGCAACACCTATTGCTAAGTCTCCTTACAGGTTAGCACCTTCGGAGATGCAAGAATTATCCAACCAATTACAGGAGCTGCTAGATAAAGGTTTCATCCGACCAAGCTAATCACCTTGGGGAGCTCCGGTTCTGTTCGTGAAAAAGAAGGATGGATCCTTTCGTATGTGCATAGATTACAGGGAGCTAAACAAACTAACCTTCAAGAATCGGTATCCACTATCGAGGATTGATGATTTGTTTGATCAATTGCAAGAAGCTCAATACTTTTCAAAGATTGATCTGCGTTCCGGATACCATTAGCTTAGAGTACAAGATGAAGATATACCAAAGACGGCGTTTCATACCAGATATGGGCATTACGAGTTTATGGTGATGGCTTTTGGTTTGACGAATGCACCCGCGGTTTTCATGGATCTCATGAACCGAGTGTGTAAGCCGTATTTAGATCAATTTGTTATTGTTTTCATTGATGACATATTGATCTATTCTAAAAGCAAAGCAGAACACGAGCAACATCTTAGGACGATCTTGGAACTGTTAAAGGAAGAGAAACTCTATGCCAAATTCTCTAAGTGTGAATTTTGGTTAAAAGAGGTTCAATTCCTAGGCCACGTTGTTAACAGTGAGGGAATACACGTTGATCCTGCCAAGATCGAAGCAATAAAAGATTGGGACACTCCGAAAACACCTACGGAGATACGTTCTTTTCTAGGCTTAGCAGGCTATTACAGAAGGTTCATCTCGAACTTTTCTAAGATAGCCCTGCCACTCACCAAGCTGACACAGAAGAGCGAGCCGTTTATTTGGGAGCAAAAGCAAGAAGAAGCCTTTCAAACTTTGAAACAAAAGCTATGTGATGCTCCGATCTTATCTCTCCCAGAAGGTTGTGATGACTTTGTTGTGTATTGTGATGCATCCCATCAGGGACTTGGCTGTGTACTTATGCAGCGGGACATAGTTATTGCTTATGCTTCGGGACAACTAAAGATTCATGAGAAGAACTACACTACTCATGATCTAGAACTGGGAGCTGTGATATTTGCTTTAAAGATCTGGAGACATTACTTATATGGCACCAAGTGTACCATATTTACTGATCACAAGAGTCTGCAACACATATTTGATCAGAAGGAACTCAACATGCGACAACGGCGTTGGGTTGAGCTTCTGAATGATTACGACTGTGTAATCAAATACCATCCGGGCAAGGCATATGTTGTAGCTGACGCCTTTAGTCGGAAGGAAAGAGTCAAACCCTTGCGCATCAGAGCAATGGGAATGACTGTGCAGACAAGCTTACACGGTAACATTATGCAAGCACAACAAGAGACGATTGAACGAGGAAACTTGAAGAAAGACTTAGATTGTGGAGTGGAAAAACATTTGGAATCAAAACCCGATGGACTTGTTTACTATAAGGATCGTGTTTGGATTCCTGCAGTAGATGAGTTAAGGAAGCTTATTTTTGATGAAGCACACAAGACCAAGTACTCTGTGCATCCCGGTGCCGATAAAATGTACCAAGACTTACGTGTATATTATTGGTGGCCGGGCATGAAGAAAGACATAGCTGAGTATGTTGGTCGATGCCTTATGTGTGCTAAAGTGAAGGCGGAACACCAGAAACCGTCAGGTTTAATGGAACAGCCTGTGTCACACCCCGGGCCGGCGAGAACGGATCGGGTTTTCCCGTCGGGCGGAAGGTTCCCGGGGCGCGATATCTTTGAGTGATAATCAAATGATCAGATTGTTTACATAGCACATGAGATATAAATGAGAAATGCTAATCATGACATGAAATAGAATTACAAAGTTAAATTACATTGTACATCATAATTTAACTAAGTAAATCTAATCAAAAAGAATCAATAAGTTTATATCTTGAACTGTACAAGATATACAAAAGTGATTCACTGTTTTTGTCATATCAAAAGTATGCAGTCAAAAGTAAGCTAGGTCTTCTACAAGTCCACTAGCTTAACACTTGCACAATTGTATCTACACCTGTCCGTCACCTGAGAAAACATGCATTTAAACAAAGTCAACACTAGGTTGGTGAGTTCATAAGTAAGTAAATTGAAAACCATTGAATTGATCATGCACACATCCACAATGTCATAGTTGTTGCTTGTAATACTTGTTCCATCTGTACCACCCAATGGCCTCTCCTTAGTTATATGTACAAGTAGTGTATCACCTGATCAAGTATGCTTATATATAGGGAATCCTGAAAGGGTCAAGCCCAGACGCTATCCCACCACATACTCAGTCAAGTTCCACACCACTTGCGATACAACTAAAGATATCCATTTCCCCGCTTATTCATCGCACTTGAGATGTATTCAGTTATTGTATTGATGATAGAATAATATATTGTATGGGGTTTAATTATCAAACCGAAGTATTGATAACCCTCGATGTATTAAGGAATTTTAGATTAATATAATCTTGTCCTTGTATTATTCTATACTTGAGGTGGGTTAACTGATGATACTCTATTAAATATTAAGAGTGTGAGTTAACCCCTTGCAACTTGTTCTTGAACCATAGTGCATAGAGCCTAAAAGGAATCCATTGAAATCCTCACGTAATCAGATTTCAATGCATCCGATTTATCTCTACCACTTTGCATGTCTATTGTCCTCAACGAAATCTATTACTAGTAGTGTCACATGAGAGCAGATCACCTTCTCAACCTACTAGTCAATAGGGTTCTCGCTGGATTAATTACTTATCACTGTAGATTAATACCACCATGTGTCGCTTACCAGAACCTGACTTGAGGTCGCCCTGTCACCGGTCATACGTTACCGGCCATTGAATTGTTACGATCAACATACTAGCCCTACAAGCTAGAGGTTTGTCAAACCTATGGTACCACTATGCTATCGTCGGTTTAGTCACGTCAAACTAACTGGTCAGCGAATTAAAGGGACTTACATGATCAACTTGAACAATTTGGCACATGATTGAAGTGATATAATGCAAACAGGTCAATAGTAACTAATTGTAATTGTATTCACTTGTACTCTTGTTCTCATTGTCATATGTTCTCCGTGATATTAACAAATTTAAATAAGAACTAGTCTTATTAGATTATGCTAATTAATTGAGTGAATGATGTTGTTATCATGAAATTATGTTATCATGATTATCATTCCATGCTACTTGTTCTTCTTGTGATATGTGTTGAGTTATAAGGTTAAGTATTATAAGATCTAGTCTTATTACACTTATTTAACTCTTGTATTGAATGATGTAATAAAGATATATTATCTTTATATCATTCTTGTGTTTTGCTCTTGTAATCATGTCATCATGTTTCCTTGTAATTGTTACTATGTCATTTCTTGTAAGAATAACTAAGTGTTGTAAGAGTTAACTTACTACTAAGTTATTCTATTGTATCGATGAGTTATGATATTAAAAATATCATCATCATCTTATCTTTCCTGTATTCTTGAATTCAAACAAGCATGCATACAATGATTTATGATAATAAGCAATTTAATATCAAATAATCAAAGTATTAACAATATGTAAGCAAAACTTTTAACTAAATAAAAGTAAAGCATGTTTCTCAGCCCCGAGAGTTAAAAATCAGTAAAGATTAAAGAAAAGGGGCATATGAACTCACCTTGTGTCCGTAGTAGTTGACTATGTAAAATACGAATGCACGCTCTCTTTGTTTGCACTTGTTATGATGTTCACGCTCCTGTATTGATTTCATAATGTTTGTAATTGTAAGTATGAGTTGTATCTGTTTGTGTGTGTAGGTGTTAGCCTCATAATTGGCTAACACTCGTGGGTCTCGGTCGTCATTCGGCCCCTGTTTGTTCGTTATGGATGTTATGTTCAACTTGATTCAACATCATGACGTTAAGGTTTCCAAGTGTCTAACTTAGGTCCTTGGTTAACATTGATAATCCTTATTGAAATCTCTCGTTTAGTAAAGTATTGATGTTCAAATCTTAAATGTGAAAGCTTTAAATAAAATTAATTCCTTGTTTTAAGGAATTAAGTTAATCACTTGTTTAGGAAGACCTAAGAATCTCCCATGCACACCCATGCATGCTTAAGGTTTACGTAGCCCATCATTGTTCATCATGCTATCCCCTCGTGATCTTGGTTCGTTAATTTTCAACTTAAGGGTTCTTGGGCCGAAAGAGCTTGGACGTATGAGGGTCACGGTCGAATGATGGGCCGCCGAAAGAGGTGTTGGTCGAATGACTAGGTCGAATGGGCCATGTTCGGGCGAAGGAGAGCTACTGATCGAATGAGTATCCGTCGAATGAGGACTGTCGAATGAGCTTGGCCGAAAGAGGCCTAGTTCGATGGTTGCCCATTCGCCGAATGATGGTTTGCTTCGCTCTTAGCCATTCGCCGAAGGAGGATGTGCCGAAGGAGTCGACCTATTCGCCGAAGGAGGATATTCTAAGGGTCATTCGGCGGTCTGAGGGTGGCGCCATTCGGCCGCTCGAATAACCAGATGCAGCCATGGTTTTCCAAGGAAATCGACCAGGGATCGAACTACAACTTGTTCCTAACACTTTCTAAAGGTGTGGTGAGTGATTTGCCCAAGTTCTTAAGGCTCGAAACCGGGTTTTTGGGTGGGATTCGAACTAGGGTTAGAAAACCCTAAAATTGCTACTCACATCGTGATTTTACCTCGAATCAGACGGTTGGAAGCTCGATTTTCTTGTGCTTTCGTGATCTAGGAGTTGTGATGGTTGTTTTGACACCAAAATGGCTTGAAATGGTTGAGAAATGAGTGAGTTTGAGGTTTGAATCTTAGAGAGAGAAAATAGAGAGAGAAAGTGACGGTGGAGATGGTTTAGAGAGAGAGTGTGAGGAGAGTAAATGAGGAAGATGACCTCATTTGTTGTTTATATACCCCGAGGGTATTCGGGTTCGTTTTCGTGGCTCGGTTCGTTAATTCGTCGCGTAACCGGAAAATTACGCATAATTTAAGTAGTTTTAAATAAAAGGAGTTAATTTAATTATTTTGATGAGTTTCAAAATTGTAAAATGTTATTTATTTTATTTTATTAAATTATTTTCGTTCGTGTCGTGTTTTCGTTTTCGTTTCGTCAGATCGCGTCACCTTCGCGCGTAATTCGTTCGAATCGTCCCCGAACGAATACGACGATGGTTTTGCTTTCTGACTTTTGTTTTCTACTTTTCAGTCATTATTTCGGAACTTTAAACTCACAGATATGTTTGTGTGAATCGTCACCCACGCAAACACACTGTCAGTTCGTTATTCTGAAATAACACTGCATTTGTGTTTGAATTGTGTTTCCTCACTGTCGGACTCAACTAAACATCTTGTTTTCACATTATTCTTGTACTGACTTGTCGGCCATCTGATTCCTGTCATCTGTGGACATCAGATCGCAACCGATATGTTTTCGTTGTTCACTTGTAAACTGTTGTTTCCTGTGATTCGTTGTGTTAACTGTACTTAAGTTTTCACTTAAATACACACAACTATTGTTTCAAATGTATGTTGTACTTACTGTATTTAGGTTTACACGAAAATACGTACAACTGTTCTTGCATTTAGAATCCCGTTAATACAAGTACTGTTTATGTATACGTATTTGCACATAGTATAAAGTGAAAGTACACATACCGTACGGACTTGCCGGACGATCTGGCACTTGCTGTTACAGCCTGAAATTCCACTTTGGAAGTGGGAACAAATAGCTATGGATTTTGTTACCAAGCTACCCCGCACTTCTAGTGGACATGACACTATTTGGGTTATCGTTGATCGATTAACCAAATCTGCTCATTTCTTGCCGATGCGAGAAACTTACTCGATGGATAAACTAGCGAAGCTTTAGATCAACGAGATAGTGGTACGCCATGGTGTGCCATTGTCTATCATCTCAGATCGTGATAGCAGATTCACATCAAGGTTCTGGCAATCATTGCAGAAATCTTTGGGGACGCAATTAAACTTGAGTACAGCTTATCATCCACAAACGGATGGTCAAAGCGAACGTACTATACAAACCCTAGAGGACATGTTGAGAACTTGTGTTCTAGACTTCGGTGGTAATTGGGATTCTCATTTGCCACTAATCGAGTTCTCCTACAATAACAGTTATCACAGCAGCATCGGTTGTGCCCCATTCGAGGCTCTTTATGGTCGGAAATGTCGGTCACCGATCTGTTGGTCGGAAGTGGGAGATAATCGTATCACCGGGCCAGAACTTATTCAAGAAACTACAGACAAGATTGCTCAGATACAACAAAGGCTACAAGCAATACGAAGCAGAAAAAAGAGCTATGCCGACAAACAACGCAAGCCGTTGGAATTCCAAGTGGGAGATCGTGTCATGCTAAAGGTTTCCCCTTGGAAAGGTGTAGTCCTTTTTGCAAATAAAGGCAAATTAACACCATGATACATGGGACCGTTCGAAATCATTGAACGTATTGGTCCTGTGGCGTACAGATTAAGCTTACCGGATGAACTTAGTGGAGTACACGACGTGTTTCACGTCTCAAACTTGAAGAAATGCCTTGCTGATGAAGCTCTTATCATACCGGTTGAAGAAATTCAATTGGATGAACACTTACGTTTTGTTGAGGAACCTTTAGAGATTATGGATCGTAAGGTTAAGAAACTGAGGCGAAGCCGTATTTCGATCGTTAAGGTTAGATGGAACTCAAGGCGCGGACTCGAGTTTACTTGGGAATGTGAAGATCACATGAAGAACAAGTATCCCCAACTCTTTACAGAGGAAGCCGTACCGAATAACGAGTCTTAAATTTCGGGACGAAATTTCACTAACAAGGGGAGACTGTAACACCAGTGCCGGACGCGTGCCGGAACAGTGATCACAACAGTAACTTGTACAGTAACTCAGGTACACTTTACGTGAAACTATGTTTATGCTATTGATACATTATACTTGATACGAAACTATTATACGATTGTTTGAAAATCTGATTAAAACCTTAGGGTTTTACAGTCAGAAACATGTCAGACAACACATTATGGAAACACAGATACTTGATTTGATGCTATTGTGTATAAACGTATGTGAGGTTAAACAGAACGAAACTATAACGGTTGTTGTTACGGAATGCTAAACCGACGAATTATTCTTATAGGTGACGATCTGTATGAATGATTCTAAAAGTTTAACGTTCTGAAATAATGACTGAACAGTAGAGAACAAGAATCAGAAAGCCAAACCATCGTGGTGTTCGTTCGAATGACGATTCGAACGAATACGCGCGATGGCGACGCATTCTGACGAAACGAAAACAAAACGAAAACGAAGAACGATACGAACGATCATAAATTTAAGGAAATATAATATTTCCTATTTTACAATTTTGAAACTCATCATAAATAAATTTAAACAAAACTATTTTAACAAATCGCGAACTAATTTACGAAACGCGTAAATAATAATATAACTCGATAAATAATTTTATACAACAATATTTAAAATGATTTCTAATAATAATCGTATTCTAAACATCCTAAAATAATCCTTTTTATTTAAATTACGAAGAACGCACGTAACGATCCGGATACGCGACGAAAATACGAACCGAGCAACCGAAACGAACCCGAATACCCCCGGGGTATATAAAGCCTAAATGATCTCATTTATTTCATTTCCACCCTCATCTTTTTCTCTCTAGCTCCAAAAATCCGGATCCCACATTCACCACCATTTCCAAACTTTGAAGCTCCATATCTCCCTCATTTTCCAACGAAATTTGGTGATCCTTGGACCTAAACGACCATCTTGAAGCCCTCTATACGAAAGTACAACTGATCGGTGGTTTTGTCCAGCCGATTTCAAGGTATGATCAAGAGAACATCACGAAAATTAGGGTTTTCTAACACCTTAGTCGACCACTACATCAATCGGTTTTTTTTAAAAACCATACACAGCCGACCCAATGATGTTGCGAACCATCTGCAGTACAACATGAACCTTAGAAACGAGCAGGGATTTTCTGGTTCAGTGAAAATGGTGATGAAGGAGGCATGCAGGTTCGTTAGCCGAACCTTCGACCTTAAACTCACATGGCCGAACCTTCCTTGCGTCATCTACCACCGAACCTTATGCCATCCAGCCGAACCCTATCATCAACGAACCTGAGCCACTTAGTCCAGCCGAACCCATGGCGAAATGGGCAGCAGACGAACCTAGGCGAACCTGTTGTAACAGTGACGAACCATGCATGTGGCTGGAAGCCCTAGCCGAACCTGTTACAGCCTCATGGACCACGAACTTACAAGCCGAACCTTGGGGGTCTCACGAACCAACCATGCATGACGAACCTCGGCGAACCTAGCTATGACACCGAACCCCCATGCAGCCGAACCATGTTTATGGCGACCGAACCCTTGCGAACCCACATGCACTCAGCCGAACCTTGGAACTACATTCAATAGGGTTCGCTACTTTTGATTCAAACCGCAATTCAGATGGCAGGGCCCAAACAATTAGCCCAACATCAGTCCTTGGCCCACGATCCTTGGGACTTGTTCGGTTAATTAGGAATAATTATGCCCATGTGTCGGCCCAAATCCGTTTCAAGTGGCCCACATAGTTTCGGCCCAAGTCAATACACCACTCGGCCCGAATGACATTGGCCCAACATAAAACCATCGGCCCAAACCTCTTTTGTACAGCCCGAATAGTTACACATATGGGCCTAATGGTGGCCCACATCACATTATTAGACCCACTAGACCCAATATATTATCCGGCCCAATGAGTTCTCGACATTTACAAACACATGAATGAACATTTAAAAACCAATGATAAATGCATGTATGGATTGTCATGATGGATATTATAAGAGTGATAGCATGAATTTTTAGACAAACAATGCAAACACTCAAAAACCTCATTTCAAGGTATGAGTTTATAAACACTGAAAGAGATTCAATACTTAATTACATAAGGTATGGAACCACGGGCCGGATAATGAACAATAGTAGTGAGTGTTAGTCAACTTTAGGACTAACACTTACACACACACAAATCACTACAACACATACTTATAAGCTACAAATACTATGAAATCAATACAGGAGCGTGAACATCACAACAAGTGCAAACAAAGAGCGTGCGCATTCTTGTTTTACATAGTCAACTACTACGGACACAAGGTGAGTTCATTTGTCCCTTTTCAAACTTATTTGTTTTACTTCGGGACTGAGAAGCATGTTAAACATTTTCATAAAGTATTGAAATGTTACTTAATGCTTTCATACTTAAACATGATGTTTATATGGATGATTATACTTGGAAACTAGTACTCTTTGAGAAGCTATAAACTTGATACTTAGACTTCAAACTTGAAGCGTGAATCTATATGTTGGATACTTATGCATGAAACTAAATGCTTTAACGTGAGACTTATTGCTTATGCTTATGCTAGAAACTATATACTTAAACTTGAGACTTGATGCTTACACTATGAAATTCATGATGAAACTATGTGTGGATGCTTGAAACTATGATGTGCGCATGAAATACTATGCATGTAACTAATTATAGGCTATGTAATTGCTAAACTTCTGCTAGAGCAGAGCTTGTACCTATGTATTGAGATACATGAAAACTAAACCATGATGAGGCGAAGCTATTATCTATATAAGAGACATGTAATTGCTAAACTTCTGCTAGTGCAGAGCTTTTGTCTGCTTATATGAGATATGTAATTGCTGGATTGTTTGTGTATGCATGGCTTGTGTCTATGTATGAGATACGTAATTGCTAAACTTCTGCTAGTGCAGAGCTTGTATCTTGTATAGGAGACACGTAATTGCTAGACTAATATTAACTAATTCATGAGATACGTAATGGCTAAACTTCTGCTAGAGCAGAGCTTGTATCTAGCCGTGAGCTACGTAATTGCTAAACTTCTGCTATAGCAGAGCTTGTACTCACGCATGAGATTAGGGACAACTAAACTATGTGCGTGTGAAACTATGATGCTTGTTAAACATACTTTGAAACTAATTCTTATGAATACTATAGACTTGTAAAATTTGAAACAGAAAACAAAAGCTATGATGAGGAATGAGTTGAATGGTAGGTAAAATGCTTGATTGTTATTAACAACAGTGTCATATGCGGATTAGTATGTGGTGGGATGTTGGCTGGGCGGGCGGTAAGCTCGACCCTACATATGCCCTATATATAAGCATACCGATTTGTATATTACATGTGGAGTTAATGAGGTTAAGGTTTTACCGAACAAGGTTTGTTAAAGCTATTTTAAACTTAAAAACTATATGAACTCACCAACCCTTGTGTTGACTTTGTTTTCTTACATGCTTTCTCAGGTGAAGAATAGGGTTAAGCTAAGGCTTTGGATTGCATGCTAGGCGGCCTAGATAGAGGACCTAGTTGATTTTGGAAGCACATCTTTTGTTGATAATACAAACTACTTTGGATATCTTGTACAAATACAAGATAGAAACAGTGGAATTATTTTGATAGGTTTACTTAGTTAAATTACTGAACATTGATATTGTAATTTAACTTTGTAATCCTAGTTTAATGTTTGATTGTGCTTTAGTTATTCGTAACATTGATGCTATGTAAACAATCTGATCAACACGATTATCACTCACCATATCGCGCCCTGAGAACCTTCCGCCCGACGGGGACTTCGATCCAACCCCGCCGGCTCGGGGTGTGATAGTCAACCCCCAGGTTTTGAGGATTTGCAGTATCCTGACCATGTCTACAAGTTAGACAAATCTCTTTATGGTCTTCAGCAAGCACCTCGAGCATGGTATGCCACACTCACAGATCATCTACTGGCTCATGGTTATACCCGTGGAGCGATTGATCAGACACTGTTCATTCGCAAGGATAAGGATGATTTGATTCTAGTCCAAATCTATGTGGTTGATATTATTTTTGGTTCCACGAGCTCGGTGCTTTGCAAGGAATTTGAAGCTGTGATGAAGAAAAAGTTTGAGATGAGTGCAATGGGAGAAATGACCTTCTTTCTTGGTCTTCAGGTAAAGCAAGATCAGAAAGGTGTGCTAATTCATCAAGGAAAGTATGTTACTGATATTCTGACAAAGTTCAAGATGTTGGAATCCAAGCCTGCATCTAACCCCATGGCTGCCCGTCCAGTCTTAACTTCGGATTCTGATGGTGAAGATGTCGATCAACACCTATATCGCTCGATGATTGGCTCATTGATGTACTTAACCACCAGCCGTCCTGACATTATGTTCTCTGTATATCAATGTGCCAGATATCAAGCCAATCCGAAGGCTTCTCACCTGATTGTTGTCAAGAGGATTTTTCGTTACCTTGTCGGGAAACCTCGTCTCGGTTTATGGTACCCTAAGAACTCTAATTTTCGTTTACATGCTTACTCTGACAGTGATTTTGTTCGTTGTAACTTAGACAGGAAATCCACCACGGGAGGATGCCAGTACTTAGGAGATCGCCTTGTCTCCTGGCAATGCAAGAAACAGACAACCGTATCCACATCTACTGCGGAAGCAGAGTGTGTTGTTGCTTCCAGTTGCTGTTCTCAGGTTATATGGATGCAACTGCCGCTCCTCGATTACGGTTTGAATTTTCTTGACTCTCCTATTTATTGTGACAATGAAGCTGCCCTTCAGATCGTTAAGAATCTGGTACAACACTCCAAAACTAAATATATTGACATCTAGATTCATTTTATCCGCGACTGTTTCGAGCGGAAACTGATTCATCTTGAAAAGGTCCACACAGATGATAATCTAGCGGATCTTTTCACAAAACCGTTTGATTCAGCTCGATTTCACCATCTCCTTGCATCTCTCAAACTAATCAGTTTTGACTAAAACCATATTTGTAAATACTGTAAAATTTCTGTTTTGTTTTTATTTTTAGATCCCAAATTTAGGGGGAAAATATTTACAAAAACAACAAAAAGATTTTAGTTCTTGAGTCAGTCTAATATGATCTACAAGCTTAAGGGGAGTAAATTTTGAAAAGAAAACAACAAAAAGATTTTCCTTTTTTACAAAATTTTAAGAAAATAAAATTTTAAGAAAATACAAAATTATTTTCCTTTTGGACGGATAAGTTAAGTTGTTCAATTGGGAAGTGAAATAATTTCAGATAATCAAAATTTTACTACCTTAATATAACTTCTAAAGAAAAACAACTTTGGATATCTATCATTCACTAAGAAGTTAAAACAAGTTTTCCAAATGAAAGAATAGGACATGATCAATTAAAATATATATATATATATAAATAAGTGTGAAGTTGTGATCATTAAATAACTAGAAATATGTGACAATTATTTGACTTTTGTTTGAGTCTTTGAGTCAAAACAAGATTGTGTTTCGATAAACTTGAAATCGCTTTGAAAAACTCGGGTATTTCCTATGTTTTGTGTAAACAAAGAGCGGGAAATATCTACTGAAACATCCTCTATTTTGCGTAAGCAAAGACCTGGATGTGTGACGTTAAGACCAATGTGTCTGCAGATCAGTAAATAAAAGATGCTAATGAGCACAAGATGAAAGAACCCCTTCTTGTTCTTGACTCTAATCTAATAGATCTATTCTTTTCTCTTCTCACCTTTAAATCTGTCAAAACATTTTAAGTTCGTTGAAATACAATCAAAGTTTGAAACAATAGACTTGTCAAAAATTGATAGGTGACATGTTAATCTGGTCTTATAGTCTGATCGTTCATAAACCTCCCAAAAGTATTTTGGTAAAATTTTGATCATATGTCTTATTTTTTATTTCCGGATTAACGAGTGGAAATTATTGGTGGGGTATAGTTGTTTTAAAATTGCATTTCACTAAGAAATTATCTTAAGTCGGTCAAATTTTGACAACATATTTCATCCCACGAAATTGACTCGACTCAACTTTGAACTTGTCCAAAAGTTTATAAGTTTATTTTATTTTATTTTAAAGTTAGAAAAATTTTAAAAAATAAAAGTCATACTCGAAAGTTTGAAAAATTGGATTTCGAGTACACCTGTACTCGAAATCCGTCTATAAATAGTCGAGAATAAGTATTTTCGAGTACCATTTCGTTTCGATTACAGTTTTGATAAATCAAATGCTATCTCAATTTCTCGACTTTATTTCAAAACTCCACTCTGACTAAGCTGTAGATCTATACTAGCGACCTTAGGTATAAATTTTTATCGAGTTTTGACTGTGAAATTGAAAGTTATAGTCCAAAAACTATATTCGAGTACACTACTTCGTTTACAGAAACAATCTTCCAAAATTACCCTCGAAATACTCAAAATTGGAAGGCGATTTTTGAGTACGTTAATCGTCTATAAATTCTGAGCATTTCGAGTTTGATTAGAAGTTCTAAGGAGAAAAATTGGTGAAGTTATGAAAGTTTTTGTGTTCTCGAAATTCAAATTTCAAATACAGCTATTTCGATTTCGAATATGATCCATATTTCGAATACTGCCTGTTTCGTGTACAACCTATATTTCGAATAACGCATATTTCGAATACACCTACTATTTCGAATACGTCTATTATTTCGAGAACACCTCGAATTTTCTTATTTTCGAGAACCCTCAGTGCCTTAGAAAATTTTTGATCTCTGAAATTTTTTTAACTGACTTAATCTTTTATTGTTTTCAGATAGCTGACTTACGCTTTGTCTCGGATCATAACGTGTCAGCATATCTTGGAGATCCACCTGAGAGGCATTCGGAGTTCAAAAGTATGATTGACGGACTGATTTTGTCACCCGTAAACTATGCTATCATGGAGCACCCCACCATTGTTTCTGACTTCATTGAAGGATTCTGGAGCTCAGTTGCTGAACACACGGATGCCAATGGAACTGTCAGCATTATTGGGAAAGTTCAAGGCCAACTTATCATTATCACAGGGCAAATTCTCAGGGAGTGCTTACAGTTTGGAGACAAAGCGACTGATCCAGTGGAATTAGATCAAGGTCTGGTCAACAGGACCGTTTATCAGATGGGACATGAGGGCGCTTATCCTCCTATTGAGAAGAAGTTGCTACACCCTTACTGGATATATCTGGTACATGTTGTCACTCAGTGCCTCTCAGGGAGAAAAGGCAGTTATGACGTCCTCAACCAGACTCTCAGCTCATGTCTGGTAGCTTTGGCCTTAGGAGTTGACTTCAACTTCTCCAGAATGATCTTCTTAGACATGCACGCCAATATCAAAGGAAAAAAGAAGGAGAGATTTCTAGCTTTTCCTCGCTTTTTAAAGATCGTCATCAACAAAAGGCATCCAACTCTTGTTCCTACTCTTGGCACTCTGGGAATCAAGAGAATGAGAGATGACATATTTGGCTACATGAAGATGAACAAAAGAGGAAAGAAGCAATACACAGGGGAACCCCACTAATAAAGTTTGGAAGATTTGTGGGTGATGGTGTGAATGAAGATGAACCAGGAACCCCAGTGGCCATTATAGCTGAAGAACATGATGTTCAAGCTACCACTACAAGCACACGGGCCGATGAAGCAGGAAATGATACCATCTCTGAGTCATCCTCCTCATCTAGTGATGACTTTGTAGCTGAGAAACCTCCTCTATCCAGGGCTGAAAGAGAAGAAGCCCAAGATGTTGACTATGCTCCCACTCCTGAGTCATCACCAAAAAGGAAAAGATTGAAGATGATGTCCAGAGGGACTAAGGATCCGAGACTACAGAAGAAGTCTACTGGGTCTTCCTTTTCTGCGGCTGCATCGACTCCACCTCCTCCACCTCCCGTGTTGCCCACTTCACTGCCCACTCCACATTCCACTCTTCCATCACAAACCGATATTCAGTCCAAGCCACCTACACAATCCAAGCCACCCACAAAACCACCAAAACCACAACAACCACCCACTAAACCCGTTAAACCTAAACTCACCATCAAAATTCCTGCTCGTTCCCCACTACCACCTTTTACCACTTCCAAAACCACTCAAACCACATCATGTCCTTCACATACACCCATTCCCCACACTGAGACTTCAGCATCACCTCCACACTCCTAAAAGGACAAGGGAAAGTCGCCCCCGCATGCAGAATCACCATATGAGCCAGAAAGAGTGCCCGTCAACCTGGAAAGTCTACAGGATAGAGTGTTCCTCCTTGAACACGAATCAGAAGCAAAGGATGAAGTTATCAAGAGAATGCAAGAAGGGATGCTTAAAGTGTGTGACCAATTGTCTGAGTTCAGTGGGCAAATCAAGGCGCATCGGAAATTCATCAGATTTCTTTCAGTAGAGAACTACGAAATGCGCAAGGAGATCTGAAGGGAATCAAGCCCTCAGAAACTGAAGATGATGACAATGATGATGACAAAGGAGAGGATGACAGTGATGATGATGATAATGATGTTGATGATGGGAAAGGCAAAGACTCCTCAGGAAAGAAAGATGACGAGCCTTCAAATGATGACCATCAAGGGGGTGACACAGGAAATCCCTCTTCTTCAAACAAGCCCGCAAGTGACTATGATGATTTCTTTGGAGATATTCCTGATGATGTTCTATTCGGTGATACTGTTCAAGGAGCTGACACTAAGAAGGCAGGTTTTGTTGATTTATTCACTGATTTGCCTGATGACTTTCAGTTTGAAGGGCTTGGTGAAGAGCTTAGTGGAGCTGGTCTTGGAGATCTATTTCCTGACATATCTATGGACTCAGTTTTTGATACGGTCTGTGATCAAGAAAGAGCTGAGTCATCCTCAAAAGCGCCTGACATAGAAGAACCAGAAAACGTGCTGATCGCAGACGTGACCAAGGATCCATATGTCGATTACTTTTATGGTCTCAAGTATATTCGTAAAGAAGGTCAGGAGATTCCCCCGTTAGGGACAGTCATTAATAGCTGGTTCGAGAAACAGAGGGATTGGACTCCAGCACCTCCCGAAGTTAAAGCTACATGGCTGGGAGAGATGAACGTAGAACTTCCAGAGCACCCCTTCATTTCTGATGACCGATCGTTGTTTGCTGTACGCAACGATAGGTCAAGTATCTGCTGCTGGCTATACGACGAAGAAAGAAATCTCTACCTAGTCAAGAGGATGAACAGTAAAGAAGAATATTACAGGAAGCCGCAAGATTTTTGCACTATGCCAAAGTTTGATCTGCAAAGCATCAACAATGCCATGTTCTTCAACCCTTCAAAAGACAATCAAGCCTACCTGTTTGCCAAGTTCTTGAAGGATAAGTGCGAGAAAGATTTTCTAGTAATGCGGACTGCCAAGGGAAGGCGTTTTGTTTCAAATGCATCATTGATCCAAAATCAAAGAAGCCATGGGTGTACTACAAGTACCCTCCTCCACACACTGAAGAGGCTATTCCAGTGTCTCCCAGAGTTCCTGACAACTCACTGGCAAATTTCCTATCTTGGTATTTTGACGAGAAGACTCTTTCAGCTGTCATCTTAAGGAATAAAGACGACATCAACGATGTGGATATGATCTTGGACCCGATGAATCTGCTGAAGTTTGGAAAAGAAGATATGATGAGATTGCACAATTCTCCCATCAAGGTGTATGGCGGATGGGAAGAGGAGGCTAAGCCTTATACACGCACGGTTGCGTATGCCATCGAGTTGAAGCTTTATGCAGGAGCTGGACCACATTCAGTCACTCTTCCTATCGGTTGACTTCGCCAGTCTAGGGGGAGTTTATAGAGCCCATTTCCCGATGAAGACTGACAAAGCCAACCATAGAAAATTTGAAGTCCATATTTTCTTCAGATTTTGTGATTTTCGATTACATAGATTTCATGTACATATGTAGTTCGTGTACTCGAAGTTATTTCGTATTGTAGTTCGAGTACACCTAGACTTAGTATAAATAGACGCATTTTGGACTAGTTTAGGGTTGGATTCCCGAGGTGTGCTCTCTAGACGTATTGAGGCACATTTTCGAATACACTACTGAATACATTAAAGTTTTGATCTTTCTTGTTGATTTTCTTATTTCTTTGACTCTATTATGGATTCCACACATTATAGAGTTACTTGATGCTGATTAGAGACATAAACCTCTAATCTTGATCTAGTTTGGGACATACATTATCTCTAGCGAATTTAGCAAATTACTTAACATTACCCCAACACCACTAGACTATAAGTACACCGTAGAGTTAGCCGACAACAAACTGATTGAAACGCAGCACATATTTCGAGGATGCGTCATGGTGCTGGCGGATCACGAACTCAGGATCGATCTAATGCCGGTAACTCTCGGGAGCTTCGACGTGGTGGTTGGAATGGATTGGTTATCTGCTAACCTAGCCGAGATCGTGTGCAATGAGAAGGTAGTTCGAGTTACGTTGCCTAATGGAAACCAGACCTCTATTCAAGGAGAATGACGGGGAATACCGTTGCACATCATGACATGCATGAAGGCTAGCATGTATTTGCAGAAGGGATATTTGGTGATACTAGCACTCATCACAGAACAACCGAAGAAGGATAGGAAGATTGAAGACATCGACGTTGTCCTTGATTTCCCCGAAGTCTTTCTAGAAGATCTACCTGGACTCCCACCAAAGCGACAAGTCGAGTTTCAGATAGAACTTACACCGGGAGCCGAACCAATCGCCAAAGCACCATACCGATTGGCTCCAACCGAGATGCAGGATTTGTCTAACCAGTTGCAGGAGCTGTTAGACAAAGGATTCATCAGGCCGAGCTTCTCACCATGGGGAGCACCGGTTCTGTTCATGAGGAAGAAAGACGGATCTTTCCGAATGTATATCGACTACCGGGAGCTGAATAAGGTGACGATCAAGAATCGATACCCATTATCTCGAATAGACGACTTGTTAGACCAGCTGCAAGGGTCAAGCTATTATTCAAAGATCAATTTGAGATCGGGTTTCCATCAACTAAGGATACAAGAAGATTAAATTCCTAAGACAACCTTTAGGACACGATATGGACATTACGAATTCTTGGTCATGCCCTTCGGACTGACCAATGCACCAGCCGTATTCATGGATCTCATGAATCGTGTGTGTAAGCCATATCTCGACAAATTCTTAATCGTGTTCATTGACGATATCCTGATTTACCCCAAGAGTCAGGAGGAGCATACTGAACATTTGAGGCTTGTTTTGGAACTACTGAAGACCGAGCAACTATACGCGAAATTTACCAAATGTGACTTTCGGATTCGCGAAGTCCAGAGTCTTGGACACGTAATCAATGAGAAGGGAATGCACGTAGACCCCGCCATGATTGAAGCCATCAAAAACTGGGAAGTACCCAAGACTCCAACTAAGGTGTGACAATTCCTGGGATTGGTAGGGTACTACAGGCGGTTTATTGAGGAATTCTCGAAGATCGTACAGTCACTAACCTTCCTAACGCACAAAGACAAGAAATTCTAATGGGGAGAGATAAAGGAATCTGCCTTCAACTTTTTGAAGCCGATGTTGTGTAGTGTACCGATTCTATCCCTGCCGAAAGGATGCGACGATTTCATAGTCTACTGATGCGTCCAAAAGGGGACTCGGTTGCGTGCTAATGCAACGCGGGAAGGTTATCGCATACGCGTGATGATAGCTGAAGGTGCACGAGAAGAACTATACAACCCATGACTTGGAGTTGGGAGCCGTCGTGTTCGCACTGAAGATCTGGCGACACTAACTATACGGCACAAAATGCACGGTATTCACTGATCATAAGAGCCAACAACATATTTTCGATCAGAAAGAACTGAACATGCGACAATGAAGATGGGTCGAGCTTATAGGCGATTATGACTGTTGTAACATGAGTGTGCCGGAAACATAACCGGAACAGTGATCTACACAGTAACTTGCACAGTAATTCAGGTACAAACTATACATATTACATGTATATCATTATCATTTCATGTTTATCATAGAACAGTTTCAAATTCATTGCAGAAACGTAACTCAGAACTATGGTTCAACAATCAGATATTTATCTGACGACACAGAACCATCATGTGATTGTTAGTTAGGATTTTATTATGTATAAACGTATGTGAGGATTCACAGAACAAAACAACAACAGATTTCGTTACGTGAATGCTAAATTGACAGATTATTCGTATAGGTGACGATCTGTACGAATATATCTGAAATTTTAACGTTTTGAATGATGTCCAATAATTAGAAAATCATATCGAAAAGTGTAGTTATCATCGTATTCGTACGGGTGACGATTCGAACGAATACACGCGACAACTTTACGATTCAATTTAAACAGTAAATTAAATGTTAGTGCATTAGATGTCCCTAGTTCAGCTTTTGTATGATCTTTGATGTATAAAGTTTATGTTATCAATGAAATCAGTATTTCTATATTGTTCTTAATGTTTATTCTAGTTTATAAGTGTTTGATTATGCTTAACTTTGATTATATATGTCTTATAGACCTTTTCGGACGAATGGCCCTAAGAATGAGGCCATTCGGCTGAATGAACGCCTACAGAATGACTAGGGCAATCGAATGAGTCATCCGCATGACTCATTCGGTTGACGAAGCTCATTCGGCTGAGCCATTCGCCGAATGAGTTGTTTCGGCCACTTATTCGGCCGAATGAGTACAGCCTATATATATACTTTTTCAAACAGATTCAAACCTAACTTTCCGAGCCTCCTCTCTTCACAGAGCACTCCAGAGTCACACCCTTAGGGTTTTGAGTGGTTCCTTGCTGTCCAACTTCGAATCTCATCCCGTGGTGTTCGATCTTGATCCAAACGTTCATCCCTCACCTTTGGATCTCCACGAGGACTGTTGGTTTCGATTGGAAAACCCTGGAATAGGATTCCGCACTATTCCAGAGGTTGTAGAGCAGATCTACATAGGAACCGGATTGTTTCCGGGCTCCAAATTGGTCCTACAAAGTGGTATCAGAGTATTGGCTCTTGATTCTGCTCGATTTCCAATCTGAAACATCAAATTTGTGATTGCTTGTTTGAGTTCCTTGAAAATCCTAAGTTTCTTGTCCTCAAAGTTACTGTTTCATTGCAAATCAGTGGGTTGTTGTGGATGTTTTGTTAAATCTATCATTCCAATTGCTTGGTAATGATATCTTGAAGTTCTGTACCAATTTTGGTGGTCAGATTCACTCTAGATCGAAAGTTCTCGCGATTTTTGCAGCTGAAAACCCTAGATGGTACGAATGAGCATCTCAACTGAATAGCCTTCCTTCGGCCGAATAAGCTTCATTCGCCGAATAGCTCTCATTCGGTATTTTGCTCAGTCGGTCGCCAGCTCATTTGGTTGATTCATTCACTTGGTCTAACTGTCATTCGGTGCTCATTCTTTCGGCCCTCAAGATTCATTCTGTTCTCAGTTCATTCGGCCAAGACATTTCATTCGGTCAGATCAGTCACATTCGGCCCCCTATATTCCGCCCAAGTATTGTCATTTGGCCATCAGTTTGAAGATTTTTCTAAGTGTTGGACACACTTGTTCTTGATATCATGGAGGACTTAACTTTGATGGCTAATCAGAATCATCGGATTCAGACGTTATTACTCACTGAGACAGAGACATGGAATTCTAATAAAGCCCCTAAGCTGCTTTCATTAGATGATTACCCTCACTAGAAATACAGATTTGAGATACATATCAATGGAGTTGATACCAACTTGTGGATGATGATAGAGGGTGGTTATTTGAGACCTCTGAATGAAGATGGAACTCCAATGTTAGTCACACGGATGACTGAACCCCATAGGAAATTATATGACTATGAGAAGAAAGCTTATGCTATTCTGTCTCAGTCCATTGCAACTGATATCTTTCATCAGTTCAGACAGTTTACATCTTCTAAGTTTCTATGGGATGCGTTGCAGCAGAGATACGAGGGAAATGATGCGTTGAAGAACATCAAGTCCAAAGCTTTAAGGAAGGAGTTTAATAGTTTCATGTATGTGGGAAACGAGTCCTTAGATGATCTGATTGCAAGATTCTACCATCTTCTGAGTGAGCTGTTTAATCATCAGGTCAAGACTACAACTCAAGAGAAGATTCAGTGCCTGGCAGATGCTTTACCTCCCAAATGGGAGTCATTTCTCATGGTCCTGAAGCAAAATGAGATGATGGCAAGTATGGACATCAATGATTTTATCCAGAAGCTGAAAGAGCAGGAAATTGAGAACAAGTGGAAGGCAAAAAGAGTTGCTCAAGTCCAGGACCCTTCACTGTATTATTCTACTCCTACTGTAGAGAGAGCTTCTTCTCATGCTCCACTGAAGACTGCTTTTGTCTCTCAGACTAAAGAAGCCTCTGCTTCAAATCAGATTCATTTCTGTCAATCATCTTCATTATCAAGCTTCAGAAAGAAAGTAGTCATCCAGTCACCAGTTTGAAGACAGACAACTTTGATAAAGTGACTGTAGAGGTTGCAAAGGAGCATATGGGTCTTCTGTCTACTCTTGTTAGATCCTATGATGGATTATTAGCTGGACAGATTAGTAATCCTTACTTAACAAATGATGATTACTCTCAGATAGAGCCGGATGATGTCACACCCCAACCGACGGCGGAATAACGTCGGAGCGCGACGCGACTGTTCATAACACGTGACGCTAATTAAGTTTCATAGTTTAATCATACCAAATTCAATACATGCTCAAATCAAGTAGTTTCAACATAACAAAAGATAAATTAAACATTAGTTTTTATTTTCTACACTAGGTCCATAGCATCCTACGTGTAGCATCAACTTGACAACAATCAAACGACATTTCCTGCAACATGTATAAAAATAGAGTCAACTAAAAAGTTGGTGAGTAGACGTAGGTTTAAACTATATGTAATAAAATTGAGACTTTTGCGATTCATATGTCAAGGTAGATAACAAGCATGGATGTATAAACGTATGTATGATCAGGCGTTTGTTGACTTGACACTCGACTCAAAAGTCGCGATTAGCTTGAATTGGTTTCAATCATCCAAAGGCCCTCATTAGTGTCAAAACGATGGATGAGCGTCACCCAATAGATCTATTATTGTTACCATTGGCTCATGATAGAGTTAGTGATCATATAGAATTAGACTTCGAATAGCACACACATATAATCATAGTTTAACACATATAACATAGTATCATACACATAGACATAGAGTTTGAATCCGCAAGTTTTGTGAAATAGAATTTGAAATTGAATAGCGTATACATGTTGCACCCAATACTTTGAAATGAAAAGGGCTACGAATACTCACATAGTATGATTGATGATCGACTTCTTGATTGTCGTTTATACGAAGACTTACAACTCGGTTCCTATAACATAATGAGTTTCCTTTTGAGATTGTGAACCTACTATAGTTTATGTGATTGTGCTTGCGTTCTATTTGTCGAGATTTTATTAAAACAATAATGTCTTAACTTATACATGAAATATTATCTTATAACGCATTGAAATTACTAAGTGTCGGATTTTATAAAAATTTCGTCATTATAACGACGTATTTAGGGAAAATTACCATTTTGTTTAACAATTTCAAAACCATTAAATTATATTTACAAGTATATACATATATCACATCATTAAAGTGTGTATATGAAATATATATACATTTATATATGTGAAAATGATTAATATTTATGTAAAAATGTCTAAGTTTATAAAACTGCTTTTGTACAGATTCTGTCCGGCTTGTTCGGATAAACTTTAAAAATAGAAGTCGTTTGAATAAAATTATGAAACTTCACAGTCTGCTATTTTAAGATGTTTTGAACAACTTTCATTTAGAAAACTGTTCGTGATTTTGCTTGTAACTGGGCCAAAACAGTCACACAAGTACAAGTCTTTGAAGTTTCTGTTTTGACAGATTTAGTCCAGTGAGTTCGGGTTCATTTTTGACATAGTAATCTTTGATTTAATTTATGAAACTCTCCAGTCTACTATTTTAAGATATTATGAACAACTTTCATTTAGAAAAGTTTTCATGATTCGGACCTTAAATAGGTCAAAACAGCAGCACAAATCAGGGGGTACAAATCCGCACAGTGATCTTGTGAAGGCTGTTTGGGGTATCATTTGGTCGAGTTAAAAGCTGAATAAGTAGTGCATGGAAAGCTAACTCAATGAAATTAGTCATGGAATCTGATTTTGTTCCATTTGGAGTTGTTATGACCATTTTATGACTCTTTGAAGTCGGGACAACAATCTGCCAGAATCTTCATGAATGCATGTTTGTGTGTATAGTTATGAACGATCTTTTAAAACGAGTTTTTGAGGCTTTACACCATTAATAGAGCTGAGAATGATGAAGAATAATAATATTCATCAATGATTATCATTTTGCTCATACAAATACATGCATGCACGAATCAAGTCACCAAAAACAAGTTTTTGGACTTGAAAAACTCATTTTTAGCACATGCAACCTTGTTGCATGTAGGGTTTTAGGTCATAGCTTCAATACCCACGACTTTAGAGTGTTAAATGGTGAATATTTCATGTTCAAAACCAGGTCCTGGCCATGGTTTAGAAAGTGTATGTGATAGAGTGCAAAAATGTGAAGAAAACTGAGTTTTGGAAGTAAACCGTTCGTGTAGTCACCTTGAGCTTGTGTGGCTTGTTCCTAGCTTTGCTCCTTGGCTTCTTGAAAGCTTGAAATGACGAAGATTGAGAGGACTAGGGGCTGAAGTTGGCTGGAACAATGGGAGGAGTAGAGAGAAAACTTGGAAATTTGAAAGTCTTGGATGTGAGTGTGATGTTTAAAGAGAGGAAATGAGATTTTTAAGGAGGGGGAGGGGGTGGACGACTTGGGGGAGAGAGGAGAGAGGGAGATGATGTCTTGGATAGAGGGAGAGAAGAGATTGGATGGTGGGGTTGAGTGTGTAAGAGAGTTGATTTGGTAGTTTGTTGTTTTGTGCTTGGAATGATTCTTGCATGTATGTAGTCTTGTATTTGGTAAGTATACATGCAAGATTTGTGTGTGTGAGTGTCATACATATATATATATATATACCCAGGTGTAGGTGAAAGATGAATAAATATGGTGTATTATGGTGGTTAAATCTTGTATCGGGTGTAAATTTTGGTATTATTTATACGCGATTATTTTACGATAATTAGTAAAATAATAAAACTTACTAAAATAATTTAATTTTAGTAACTAACAAGATTATTAAATGATGTAACGCGTATTGTGTCTCCTTATCCGGCTAAACACAAATATCTTTCGTTGTCAGGAATTTTAACACGTCAAATTGCGAGAATTACTATTTGCAAGACTATATATATATATATATATATATATATATATATATAGATGAATGTTACTAAACTTTAAAGGAGAATGAACATTTAATTATCACATTTCTGAATAATTTCATCACAGTTAACGTTACATACATTAACGGTGTTAATAAGTCAAATTCGAAAATTGACGGATGTCACAGTCTCCCCCAGTTAGAAGAATTTCGTCCCGAAATTCAACTAGCGTTGTGGTTGACAGCTGCATCCGCAAAGAGTTGTGGGTATTTTTGTTTCATCTGATCCTCCCGTTCCCATGTGAATTCAGGTCCACGTTTAGATTCCCAACGAACTTTGACTATTGGTATTCGACTACGCTTGAGCTGTTTCATTCCACGATCCATTATCTCCATAGGTTTCTCAACAAAGTGCATCGACTCGTCAATGTGCACGTTGTCGAGAGGGATATGGAGATTCTCATCGGCTAAACATTTCTTGAGATTGGACACGTGAAATGTAGGGTGAATGTTGTTGTGTTCTTCTGGTAGTTCGAGCTTGTAGGCTACTTTCCTGATCCTTTCAAGAATCTTGAATAGTCCTACGTAGCGAGGGGCTAGTTTCCCTTTCTTCCCAAATCGGACAACTCCCTTCCAAGGTGATACCTTGAGAAGCATGAGATCGTCGATATTGAATTCTAGGGGCTTTCTTCGTTTGTCAGCATAACTCTTCTGACGACTTCTAGCAGCGAGTAGGTTTTTACGAATTTGCATGATTTTGTCGGTAGTTTCTTGAATTAAGTCTGGACCAGTGATTTGGACTTCACCAATCTCACTCCAACAAATAGGAGAGCGGCATTTACGCCCATAGAGTGCTTCGAAAGGTGCCATATCGATGCTTGTATGTAGCTATTGTTATATGAGAATTCGATCAAGGGTAAGAAAGTATCCCAATTGCCACCGAAATCGATGACACAAGACCTTAGCATATCCTCGAGTGTTTGAATTGTTCGTTCTGGTTGGCCATCTGTTTGAGGGTGATATGCAGTGCTAGGGTCTAATTGAGTACCAAAAATTGATTGAAGTGATTTCCAAAAATGCGAGCTGAATCGACCATCACGGTCGGAGATAATGCTCAAAGGAACACCATGTCGACTTACTATTTCTTTGATGTAAATTCGAGCTAACTTCTCAACTCGATAGTCTTCACGAATAGGTATGAAGTGTGCCTATTTGGTAAGACGATCAATGATCACCCATATACTGTCATGACCACTGAATGTGCGAGGGAGCTTGGTAATGAAATCCATAGCTATGTTTTCCCACTTCCAAACGGGAATCTCTGGTTGTTCTAGCAAACCAGAAGGTCGCTGATGCTCGGCTTTGACTTTTGAGCAGGTGAGGCATTTAGCCACAAAGAGGGCAATGTCCTTTTTCATGCCTGGCCACCAATAGTGATAGCGAAGATCTTTGTACATCTTATCCGCACCAGGGTGAATAGAATAACGAGACTTATGGGCCTCGTTCATGATGAAAGTGCGTAGATTATTGCGATTCGGAACCCAAATACGATCCAAGAAATATAGTAAGCCATTTGATTTAGTTTCCAAAAGACGTTCAACACCACGTGACATTTCTTCATACATGTTACCCTCGGTGACTGAAATGTGTTGTGCTTCCGAGATACGTGACTAGATATCGGTTTGAGTTTGGATACTTCGAAGATGAATAGACTTAGAGTGGTCCTTACGACTAAGAGCATCGGCTACGACATTCGCCTTACCAGAATGGTAGCGAATCTCGCAGTCGTAGTCGCTGAGTAAGTTGGCCCAACGTCTTTGTCTCATGTTAAGTTCTTTTTGATCGAAAATGTGTTGAAGGCTCTTGTGGTCGGTGAAAACCACACATTTTGTACCATATAGGTAATGCCTCCAAATTTTCAACGCAAAAACCACCGCACCAAGCTCGAGATCGTGCGTCGTGTAGTTTTTCTCATGGATTTTGAGTTATCTTGATGCATAAGCAATAACCTTGCCTCGTTGCATGAGAACGCAACCAAGACCTTGGTTTGATGCATCACAGTAGACCACGAAATCGTTGTTACCATCGGGAAGTGTTAGGATAGGAGCATTGCATAACATATGCTTTAGAGTTTGAAATGCATTCTCTTGCTCAGGACCCCACTCATATGGTTTTCCTTTGTGCGTTAAAGCAGTGAGGGGTACCGCAATCTTGGAGAAATTGGATATGAAACGCCGATAGTAGCCGGCTAGACCAAGAAATGAACGAATTTCTGTAGGGGTAGTTGGTGTACTCCAATTCTTGACATCTTCAATCTTTGCGGGATCTACGTGAATACCCTTTTCGTTGACAATGTGGCCCAAAAATTGAACTTCCTTTAGCCAAAATTCACATTTAGAGAATTTGGCATATAGTTGTTCCTCTCGTAAAAGATCTAAGATTAGACGCAGATGTTGCTCAAGGTCAGATTTTGATTTAGAGTAGATTAAGATATCATCAATGAAAACAACTACGAATTTGTCCAAATAGGGTCTGCAGACACGGTTCATGAGATCCATGAAAACCGCGGGTGCGTTGGTTAACCCAAATGGCATAACCGTGAACTCATAATGACCATATCTTGTACGAAAGGCTGTCTTTGGAATATCATCGTCATGAACACGAAGTTGGTGATATCCCGAACGAAGATCGATTTTTGAGAAACAAGTGGCACCCTGAAGTTGATCGAAGAGATCATCGATTCTTGGTAATGGATAACGGTTCTTGATGGTAAGCTTGTTCAGTTTGCGATAGTCAATGCACATGCGAAACGATCCATCCTTTTTCTTCACAAAAAGGACAGGTGCACCCCAAGGTGAAGAGCTAGGCCGAATAAAGCCTTTGTCAGAAAGCTCCTGAAGTTGGCTGGCCAATTCTTGCATTTCCGAAGGTGCAAGACGATACGATGATTTAGCCACAGGAGTTGCGCCGGGTATAAGTTCAACGCGGAATTCAACTTGTCGAACAGGAGGAAGACCAGTCAAATCATCGGGAAAGACTTCAGGATAATCTCGAATAACAGGAACGTCTTGGATCTTCTTCTCATTGTCCTTCTTTTCCACGATGTGTGCCAAGAATGCCACATACTTCTTTCGTAAGTACTTTTGGGCTTTTGTACATGACATAAGTTTGAGTCCAATTGGAGGTTTCTCACCATATATTTTCAAGACTTGAACATCCGCAAGTGGAATTCGAATGTACTTCTCAAAACAAATGACTTCGGCATGATTCTTAGAGAGCCAGTCCATGCCTACTATGATGTCGAAACTACCTAGTTGCATGGGTATGAGATCAATGGGGAAATGGTGTTCGTTAAGATTTAAGCTACAATTATGAATGACTGAATCAATGGTGATGGGTTCTCCATCCGCCACTTCTACCGTAAAAGATTTATCTAATCTAAATCGGGGTGTAGCAAGTAAAGGTTCAAAATCAATAGAAACAAAACTCTTCTCGGCTCCGGTATCAAATAAAACAGAGGCATAATGATTATTAACTAGGAACGTACCATTAACCGCCTCCTGATTGGCCTGTGCCTGATTAGCATTGATGTTGAACACTCGGCCCGGTGCACCTTGATTGGCTGGAGCATTGATTCCGTTCCCTAGCCCTGGACATGTATTGCGGAAATGAGTTGGATCTCCACAGTTGTAGCAAGCACGCCCATATGGAAAAGATTGAGCATTGGGTTGGGGGAATGGTTGGGCGATTGGTTGAGCAACAACTTGGTTACCTGGGGCTCGAATGGGTTGGCGACAAACATTGTTGAAATGACCATACCTACCACAATTCGTGCACTGGCGACATGGGGTAGTGGCAGGATGATGGTACTTGCATGTGTTACATTGGGGAAAAGGCCCCGCGTAAGGCTTCTTGTTGGGTCGAGTTGCAGGAGTGGCTTGAACTTTGGGTGCGGTTGGTGTGGTGATAGCATAGTTGTGGTTGTTGGACTTTCGCTTCTTCTTGTTGGTTGAGGATGGTATGGCCTTAACATCTTTTGACGGCTCAGTAGAGGTCTTTTCAGTTACTTTCTTTGCACCCTTTCTTGTTAAGGTGCCTGACTTAACGTGATTGTCAGATAAAGTTGCAGCCAAACGGATTGCATCCTCGAGAGTAGAAGGGTTTCTACCCCACACGGTATCTTGGATTTGCATTGGGAGACCTCCAATGTATTTCTCGATAGCTCGAGTGAGTGGTGTGACCATGTGTGGAACTAGCAGGCTTAATTCATGGAAACGGGTAGTGTAAGCTAGGTTGTCACGACTCTCTTGTCGGAGTTCCCAGAACTCGGCTTCTAACTTCATGATCTCGTTTCTCGGGCAGAATTCACGGGTCATCAGTTCCTTGACTTCGTTCCAGGTAAGGGCCATAGCAGCTTCTAATCCACGGGTGCGCTTCTCACCGTTCCACCATGTGAGCGCCCTCTTTTGGAAGACACTCGTAGCATAACGGACCCTTAGATTCTCAGGACAGTCGCTATGGAGAAAAGTATTCTCCATGCTTTCGAACCATTGAAGTAAGCCCGTAGTACCTTCAGATCCATTGTACTTTGGAGGATTGCACGAGTTGAAATGTTTGATTGTGCATCGGGGAGGGTTAGCACCACCTTGAGTGGCAGGGACAGGGTTAGCATTGATGGTTTGATGGATTTGTGCAACCATGTCAGGGATAACTGCAGCCATCTGATGAGCGATTTGTGTTGCCATCTTGCGGCCAGAGTTACCAGAACGAAGATGATGATGAAAAGCTGACATGTTGCAAGTTCTAGAATGCAAACGATTATGAGACTCGGAAATGTGGATCGATTGCTAGATTAATGGGACACAAGAAGAATGTAATGAAGTCATAAGACTTAGGCTAAAATAGCAACTCAATGTGATAGGTTATGAATGTAACATAGGATAGCATAGAGTTCTGTCTAGAGATAGAATATGATATAGGTTATGTTGGATAAATAATATCGGTGGATTGTATAATAAATACCTCGACTTATCAAAGTTATTTTATTTCATGTGACGTTTGGTATGACATGCTTTGGCCTAATACGTTAAGACACTCTTTCCGAGAATCCCCAGGAAAGCAAGACTGGTCCCTCGGTTGATTGGGATATATACGAATTGCTTTCCTAGAAAGGAGTCTCAGATAACGATGTCCACCCTTCCAGTTACTACATGTCCGTCACTTAGAACTAAAACTTTGACGAGTTTGAAAATCAAAATAAAAAAAAATAAAAATAAATTGAATACCGAAATTTCAACAAAATAGACTAATGAAATTTCATCTAAAACATATGAATATGAATGCAGTCTAAGCATAGCATAAGTATGAGATATATGAAAGTTATGAGCAAATATAGAATATGTCACACCCCGACCGACGGCGGAATACGTCGGGGCGCGAGTTTGACTGTTCAAAAGCTCATGGTGCTATGTTAAAGTTTCAATATTTAAAACATCCATATTAATTTAATCAAACAAAAACATTCAATGAAATTAAATAACATACAAGTGTTCAAAGCAAATTACAAATGATATTTTAAACATTGTTTTAAATTAACTAGGTCCTCTAAACCTAATCTATGTCTTCATCATGTGTCTTCAACTTAACCTGTTACATATGTAAAATAAAGGGTCAACTATTTGCATAGTTGGTGAGCAATTCAAAACAGTTTAATATAATACGTATAAAAAGGATGCAAAACTATTGAACTAAATAGAATAGATTTAAAACATATGTAAATTTGTAAGTAGCACAAAGCAAGAATCCAAATGATCTTACAAAGTTTAAATCAAGACTAGCTAGGTCCTAACTTAAATATTGTAAATCATAATGTTTATGTATTTGTATTTTTCACCTTTTTCACACAAGACATAAGTCAATGCGAAGAACGTCGCTACATTCTTAGGCTACTAGATACTGTTTTGTTTTTGTATGAAACGTCTTCTAACCTAAATCCCACATAGCAATTAGCACATAAGTTCACATAGCCTCTAAATCATGTCTACTAAGCTTAAAGGTTTGCATCATGTATATGTTTTGACTCTAAGAACATGTTTGTGTATATGACATATGTAACATCCCAAAAAGTTTACAAAAGTAAAAGGGAGTAAGAATTAACTCACTTGTGTTTTATCTAAGCTTGTCCAAATGTTTGTTGTATGAATGAGGAGAGCTAGAAGTCCTTTCCTAATGTTTAAAGCATATGTCTTAGACTAAATTCAAATGATTGTCTTAAAGTTTTAAAATGTTTGCCTAAAAGTCTATGGCTTCTTTGCTTTATTATAATTTTGTCACGATTACATTTATTAAATTTTCGAAACAAACCCTAGGGATTACAGTCTCCCCTACTTTAGGGAATTTCGTCCCGAAATTAAGTTAATAAAGGGTTGATCGTTTCTTATTAATTAAAGTTTTACTATTGATTTAATTTATTACTTTTGTATTTATCTCCTTAGTGTCATAAAATAATGTCTCTATTTAAATGATTATGGATGTTTGTAATTAATTTTGTTTAAGATTTAATGTGTGTTGAACTTGAATTAAAATATTTATAGGTGCGTATTCTTGTTTTAGAATTTGTATACACTTGTATATTTTGCTAAAAGGGTTTTAAATTAACGTTAGCTTACTTATCTCATGATAGAAATAATTCACGACATTTTTGAGTAAGCTTAGTGTAGAAATGCACGCTCGATATGGGTACACGAATATCAATTTGATTTGCCTAAGATTCCAGACTAAAGAGTAATTAACTAGAAGTTGTTGATTGATAATTCTAACCTTGGTCAAGCTTTTGGTGCTACTAACAATGTATTATTGGTGCTTATATATAGGGTATACCGCAGCCAACCCACCACACCTTTAATACTTTGATAGCATTCCAATTACCTACCAAGACTATTCTAACCTTAACTACTTTTGAATAGATTTTTTGCCAACTTGACTATTTGTTTGACTAGTATGAGTTAGAGATTTTAACAATTGCAGTCTTGCAGAAAATCTCAGGGTTGTAACGCATGATTTGGTTGATAGTTGATTTTTGAATATGCTGATGCTATAGAATACATTGGAATGTGATATTACATGGTTGTGATAACTATTTATCATTAACCGGATTATAATATCATCGAATCTTTTGAATCTTTGTTTAAACGTGAGAGTATAAAACCATTTACTTAGAAATCAATAATATGAACTTGTTGTGAAAGTTTTATATGGCATCACCCATACCAAAATTTCGTTAGTTCAAGCCAATCATATTGAATTCTAAACGAAATGCAAATAATAATAAGACATGACATTCAAGATTGGAGTAGTTTCACGCAAAATGAGAAATACATGAATCAAAAGAAACAAATGAAAGTTCAAATTTATTGGTCGCTCCTTGAATAGGTTTGGATATCATAATCAGTTTGTCATACTGCATTGTTCATAACTTCATTGTTATCTTGACCCAGGTTCGCGTTAACATTGAAAACACGACCCCTTGCTCCTTGATTGACTTGATTGTTTGGGGCCATGATTGCATTGACCCTTCGAGGGCAAGTATTAGCAAAGTGGTTTGGGTCCCCACAAGTATAACAAGCTCTAACCATTTGTTGTCTCGGAGCAGTGAGAGCAGGAGCATTGATTTGATTGACTTGGTTGTTTTGAACTTTGGCCACATGGCAGTTCGTAGCAAAGTGACCAAAACGGTTGCAATGAGTGCACAACCTACAAGGATGAACAGGCAAATGATGGTGATTGCAAACAGTGCATAGTGGATGATTACCCGAATAGACTTTCTTGGGTGGTTGGGTGAGAATAGCAGGTGCAACTTGTTGAACAGGAGTGGCCTGGGTCACCACATAGTTCATGTGATCGGCCTTCCTTTTGTTGTTTTTCTTGAATGAAGAAGATGACCCAGCTTTGGTCTCTTCTTTGGGTGTTTCATTTGAACCTTTGACCTTGTCTTTCTCTTTCTTGGACCCCTTCCTAGTCAATGTCCCATCCTTGACATGGTTGTCAGTCAAGGTAGCAGCCAATTGAATGGCATTAGCTAAGGTCTTTGGCTGGCTACTAAGAACTGAATCTCGAATCTGCATTGGCAGTCCACCAATATACTTTTCGATCGCCCTTTCCAAAGGGGTCACCATGTGAGGGCATAACAGACTTAGTTCATGGAAACGATTATTGTAAATCAGATTTTCACCACTATCTTGCTTAAGATCCCAGAATTCGAACTCAAGCTTTTTGACCTCACTTCGTGGGCAAAACTCCTGGGTCATTCGTTCCTTGAGTTGATCCCAAGTCAAGTTAGCAGCAGTGTTTTCCCCAATGGCCTTCTTTTCATTGTTCCACCAGGTTAAGGCTCGTTTTTGAAGGGTTCCAACAGCATACCGAACCTTCAGATTGGCCGGGCAGTCACTGTTAAGAAAGGTGTTTTCAATCCCCTCGAACCATTGGAGCAGTCCAGTTGCCCCATCTGACCCATTAAACTTGGGCGGGTTGCAGGATTTGAAATGCTTAAACGAGCACTTTGGTTGATTGGCTTGTTCGGGAGTCGGGTTGATGTGGAGTTGTTGGTGCAGTTGTGCAACCATAGTAGGTAGTACCATTCCCATTTGTCGGGCTATTATCGAAGCGATACGACGTTCAGCTGCGCGTTCTCTACGAGCCATCTATACAAATATGAAGTTTGATTCGGAATAGAATATGATCGATAGAGAATAATTTAGACTTGTGACATTTGTTTCATCTAAGATATAATAATAAAAAGTTTATTACTAATCTTAGAAGAAATGTCATGGAATATAAAATCACATAATAAAAATCAATTGAGTTTGCTTTGAATCCTAACATATGTATTGGAGTCATTTGAATTTGATTAATAATCATTCAGAATTAATATTGTTTGTAAGAAGTTAACATGCTTTGGCCTATAGGTAAAATACTTTCTTTGAAAAATTCCCAGGTAAGCCAGACTGGTCCCTCGTCAGGGATTATGAATCGCTTTCCTAGACAGGAGTCTCAATTATTAGTATTCACCCTTCCAGTTAGTACATGTTCTCCTTATAAACTTAATTCTAATGAGATTATAAGCAAATCATTTGAACTTGTTTGAAAACATGAGGAATGGTATCCAATATTGAATACCGGGTGACATATTAGAATCACTTGGTTTGTAAAGTGTTTGGTGTGATATGCTTTGGCCTATAGGTGATCATACTCTCACAGAAGTCCCCAGGAAAGCTAGACATGTCCCACAGTACCTCAGGGATTTATATGAATAGCTTTCCTAGACAAGAATTCCAACTACCGGTACTACACCCTTCCAGTTAGTACATATCCACTTCACAAACCTAATTCTAACGGAATCATAAAATAAACATTGGAATTTCCTAAACTTAATTTCTCTAAGGAATGAGTTCGTAACTTATCAACTAATGATCACTTGCACACACGTGAGTTTAGAGTAGAGTTTCACTTGAAAACAATTTTCTAAGTAATCTCCATGATATGAAGTGTTTCTTAAACTAAGGCATTCTTAGCTAAGTGTGAGCAAAGGCATTTTAATAACTATGTCTTTTCTCTATGGTAATATAATATAATGCATAATGAATAAGTATAACACATACTGATTAAGTATAACACATAGCACATAAGCAAGAAATGAACAAGCAAGTGTAATATGAGATAACTCATATAGGGGAAGCTTAGTTATAGTCTAGGCCACCCTTTGAACCGAACCTACCCTCTGCCACCGAAACATTCAGCCACGAACCTCCCTCAGGCGAACCTTTCATGCATACCAGCCGAACCATGCAGGTTAGCCTAACCCATGCATGACCACCGAACCCATGACCATTGAACGAACCCTAGAGATGCTACGAACCTTACTGTTGTCGCGAACCTGTGAACATAAAATCATGGCCGAACCTAGGTGTAGTCACCATTAGCTGAACCCTTACAAGTTCCATTTGTTTTTGGCCGAATCTGTTGTGGCAGGTGAACCCCCACCACCACCCAAACCTCTAGCACCGAACCCATAGGTTGGGTCCTTCACTATACCGAACCTATGGGTGAGAGTAGTTCTAGCCGAACCTTAGGCAATGAATCCACTAGGTTCGCTGTAATGAGATGCCACACGCTTTCTTGAATAAGTTTAAGCTAGATTGCTTGGGCCACGACTTAAATACTTAGTCCAATACACTCAAATGGTAGCCCAAATGCCTATCTTCGGCCCATTTAACTAGTTTAGCCATGGGATTTATTCACGGCCCATGTAACATTCGGCCCAAGTATTTCATTCGACCCAACAGTGGGTACTCGGCCCAAGCCAAAAACATTAACCGGCCCAATTGTCTTCCGGCCCAACCAAATTGTTTAACCCATTTTATCCTATGCGGCCCAACACACATATCCGGCCCACACACATAAATGGCTCAACTCCATAGTGAACTAAGCCCACATCATTTCAATTAGCCCATCATTTGGATTTAGCACTTAAATCCTAATCGGCCCAATAGCTTGGCTCATGGTCATCATTCGGCCCACCACATGGTTTAAATTGGAATTGACACATGAACTCAAATCACAAAGTCTAATAGATAGAGCATTGATAGCAATTCATTTACAAACGTCTTATTAATGATAACTATTAGTATAACATGGTATTAACGAAATTTTGAGAAAGAAGTCAAAGATAAGGAAACATGGAAAGCTAAGTCTTAATTTGGAAATCATGACAACACATAAACGGGGCCGAACGATGACCGGGACTCATAGGTGTTAGCCTACTTTAGGGCTAACCCTTACACGCATATACATTAATTAAAACCTACACTTATGAGTTACAAGAACAATGAACTCGACACAGGATTGTGAACATCACAACAAGTACAAACAAAGAGCGTGCGTATTCTTGTTTTGATTAGTCAACCACTACGGACACAAGGTGAGTTCATTTTTCCCTTTTCAAACATATTTGTTTTACTTCGGGACTGAGAAGCATGTATACATTTTAAACAAATATTGAAATGTTTTAAATAAATGCTTTTACACTTATTCGTGATGCTTATACTTTATGCTGGACACTTATGACTTTATGTTTATACCTAAACTTTATGCTTGATACTTATGCTATGAAACTTTAGGCTTAAACTTTACACTCGATAATTGTGCTACAAACTTTACTCTTAAACTTTAGGCTAAATGCTTATGCTAAAAGCTAAGTGCTTAGACTATACCTTTAATGTTTACATTATAAACTCGATGCTTAAACTACTTACTAGATGCTAAGGCTTTGAAACACTTACACAAAACGCTAATAATTGATACACTTGTTTCGAAAACCAAAACTATAAATGTTTATTCTAAATACTAATACTTTATGTAATTACATTGAAAAGATAAGATTTTACACTTTTAAAATTAGATGATAATTTGATTTACACTTACACTTATTTGCTTAAACTTAAAACTTATAAACTTAAACTTAGAAAGACTTGGTATACTTGAAAGACTTAAAACACTTGAATTCTTGATATACTTGATATGCTTGGAAGACGTGAATGCTTGGTATACTTGAAAGACTTAAAACACTTAAATGCTTGATATACTTGATATGTTTGGAAAACGTGAATGCTTGATATACTTGGAATGCTCAGACAATAGACTGATTGACCGCCGCGTCTTGACATTTGTCAAGCCCTACTAGTCATCAGTGAAACTATGTGAATGCTTTAAACTTGTATGCTTCAGCTATAAGACATTGTAAGACAGACTGTTGGCCGCCGAGTCTTGACATGGGTCAAGCCACACTAGTCATCAGTGTTCTTCTTTGTCGGACATCGTAAGATCGACTGTTGGCCGCCGAGTCTTGACATTGGTCAAGCCATACTAGTCATCAGTGCTCTTCGTTGTCAGAGTCAGGTAAGACAGACTGATTGGCCGCCGAGTCTTGACAGTGGTCAAGCCATAATAGTCATTCAGTGTTCTTCTTGATTCTTCCATGGTTATGACAAGTGACTAGAATGATTTGAGTTCTTCTAACTGACTTTGTGTCAGCTTGAGGGTTCTCTATCATAACGCGTCACGAGTTATACTTAGGACCTTTATGGATGGATGCTGAACTCCTTAGGGTGTTCAGCTGCCCATAATGGTGCCTCATAAACTTGATACTCAGATGCTACTTTGTGCGTGTTGAGGGGTAGGTAAGACGCTTAATTATCATTAACAGCAATGTCCTATGCGACTTAGTATGTGGTGGGACGGCGTCTGGGCGGGTCGTAGGCTCGACTCAGGGGTATGCCCTATACATAAGCATACCGAGTTGGATGATACAGGTGGTGTTAATGAGATTAAGGTTGTTACCTAGGGGAATCATGAACACTTTTGGGTTGATATCATAAACTTATAAACAGGATGCTTGAATCTATGTTGGAATTGAATGGTAGGTAAAATGCTTACTTATCATTAACAACAATGTCCTATGTTACTTCGTATGTGGTGGGATGGCGTCTGGGCGGGTTGTAGGCTCGACTCAGGGGTATGCCCTATATATAAGCATACCGAGTTGGATGATACATGTGTTGTTAATGAGGTTAAGGTTTTACCGAGAAGGTTTGCAAAACTATTTTTCAAATACTAAAACTATACGAACTCACCAACCATTGTGTTGATTTTGTTTTCTTACATGCTTTCTCAGGTGACGTACATGACCTAGTACATTTTTGATGAATACATACTAGGATGCCAGTTAGAGGACCTAGTACATTTTGAAAAGCACAGATTTTGGTGAATGTTGTAAAGCTATGTTGATATCTTGTCTTGATGCAAGATAGAAAACACTTGATGCTTTTGATAAGCTTACTTAGTTAAATTACCAAACAGTGATACTGTAATTTAACTTTGTAAATTTAGTTTAATGCTTATTGTGCTTAGTTACTCTTAACATTGATGCTATGTAAACAATCTGATCATCACGATTATTACACACGATATCGCGCCCCGAGAACCTTCCGCCCGACGGGGACTCCGATCCAGCCCCGCCGGCTCGGGGTGTGACACATCTCTTGGATCGTTGATTGTGGGGCTTCAAGGCACATGGCTGGAGATATTTAGCTGCTCACCAATGTTAATTCTATTCGAGGTGGATATGTAGCGTTTGCCGGTGACAAAGGCGGGTTCATTACTGGAGAAGGTATTCTTTCAAACGGCCAAGTTTTCTTTGACAAAGTCAGATACGTGAAGCAACCGGAGAACAATCTTCTTTCAGTGTCACAGATTTGTGACAAGTAGTACAAAGTTCTTTTTGATGACTCCAGTTGCTACATACTCAAGGAAGGCATTACTATTCCTGAAGATTGGATTTTGATGTCTGCACCCCGTAAGTAGGACTTGTATACAGTCAACATGGCTACAGCTTCAACAACATCCTCCACAACTTCATGTCTTATGTCAAAAGCCACAGAGAAAGACTCTATTCTTTGGCATAAGAGGACGGGTCATTTAAGCCTCCGCAAGATGAACCATTTGGTACACAATAACTTGGTTGAGGGTGTCAGCGTGAAGAATTTCAAGCTGTCTGATATCTATGTCTCGTGTAAGAAGGGAAAGCAGACCAAGCAGTCTCACAAGCTGAAAAAGTTTCATTCAATCACTGTTCCTCTTGAGCTTCTCCATATGGATTTATTTGGTCCAGTCAACCGCAAGAGTATAGCTGGAGATCAATACTGTTTAGTCATCACTGATGAATATTCCAGATATTCTTGGGTTTTCTTTCTGAAGGAGAAATCGGAAACGTTTGAGTGTATTCAAGTTTTGGTAACTAAACTTGAATCCCTTTATAAGCTCAAGATCCGTATGCTCAGAACAGATAACGGGACAGAGTTCAAGAATCATAATATGGAGAACTTCTGCAATGAACGTGTCATTGTCCAACAATTCAGTGCTCCATATGTCCCACAAATGAATGGCGTTGATGAGCGCAAGAACAGAATTTTGATTGAGGCTGCTAGGACGATGCTTGCTGATTCATCTCTTCCAGTTCAGTTCTGGAATGAAGCTGTTGCAAATGCTTGCTACACAGTGAACCGGGTTTTGATAGTCAAGAGACATGGGAAGACTTGCTTCGAGCTGTTCCACAACAGAAAGCCTAACCTTAAGTATCTTGAGATGCTTAAAAAACACGAGCAGGGCATGTTTAATGAGAAGGTGGAAGAAGGGTATTTTCTTGGGTACAGCACTCATAATAAAAGGGTCTACAATAGATCAACTCAGAATGTGGAGGAGTGGTACCACGTAGATGTTCAGAGACATTCTATGCCCCCACATGGGAAAGGTCCAGACTGGATGTTTGATTATTCAGACATTTTTAACTCCTTCAATATGCCTCCCATGTACTCAGATGAAGATGTTGCTGTTCAAATGATGTATGATGCACAAAATGCACTTGATGAACCTGTGCAACCTTCATCAACTTCAATTCCCACAGTACAGATAAATGATGACAGCTCAGACACAGATGATAACCCAGTTCAACCAGTTGCCCCCGAATCAAATGTTGATAACATTGTACCGGGTCTTGAGGACTTGAATATGAACAACCTTGATCCACAGGTTGAGGTTTCAGCTCATCCTGTTGGAAGAATTAATCGCATTCATCCTCAGGAGAACATTATTGGAAGTCCACTTGATGGGGTCAAGACAAGAAATAGGCTATCTTCAGATGGTCCTGCTGATATTCTTGACTTTGCTGATGTGAACTATTGTGCCCATTCTTGCTTCATCTCTCAAGTTCAACCGGTCACCGTCACTGAAGCATTGAGAGAAGAATCATGGGTTGATGCCATGCAAGAAGAACTCATACAATTCAAGAAACTAGGTGTTTGGCAACTTGTTGACAAACCGAAAGGTGCAAAGGTTATAGGCACCAGATGTGTTCTTCGTTGCAAAAGGGACTATCACAGGATCGTTCTGCGAAACAAAGCATGTCTGGTGGTGCAGTGATTCAGACAGATTGAAGGACTTGACTATAATGAAGTGTTTGCAACGGTTGCTCGTCTCGAAGCAATCCGTATCTTCTTGGCATATGCATCCTTCAAGAAATTTAAAGTTTATCAAATGGATGTCAAGAGTGCATTCCTTCACGGTGTGATCAAAGAAACTGTGTATGTCAATCAACCTCCCGGGTTTGAGGATCCAGTACATCGTGACCAAGTCTACAAGCTAGACAAGGCTTTATATGGATTGCATCAAGCTCCGCGAGCGTGGTATGAGACACTGTCCACTCATCTTTTGAACAACGGGTTCAGAAGAGTTGTCATTGACTGCACACTGTTCATTCGAGAGAATGATGGTGACTTATTCTTGGTGCAAGTTTATGTGGACGACATCATTTTCGGTTCTACAAATGATAGTATGTGCAAGGAATTCGAGAAGGTTATGAAAGACAGGTTTGAAATGAGCTCAATGGGGGAGATGAAATTTTTTCTTGGGTTGCAGGTGGATCAATCTGAGGCAGGGATCTTCATTCATCAGACCAAATATGCTGGTGACATTCTGAGCCGGTTCCATATGTCAGATGCAAAACCTGTTGATACCCCACTAGCTGTCAATCACGGGATTACACCAGATGAAAAGGGGGAGTTAATCGATGCCACTCTGTACCGAGGAATGATTGGGTCTCTCATGTATCTTACTGCTTCTCGGCCAGACATTATGTTCGCTACATGCTTGTGTGCTCGCTATCAGTCCAAACCAAGAGTATCACATTTGATTGCTGTGAAGAGGATTATGCGTTATCTGAAGGGTACTCCTGATCTTGGTTTATGGTACCCTAATGATGATAACTTTGAGCTTACTGCATACAGTGATTCAGACTATGGCAGATGCAAAAGAGATTTCAAGTCAACATTTGTAGGATGTCAGTTCTTTGGAACCTGTTTAGTTACCTGGCAGTGTAAGAAGCAGATATCGATGCCTAATTCAACATGTGAAGCTGAATATATTGCTGCTGCTAGTTGCTGCTCACAAATCATTTGGATACAGCAACAACTCAGGGACTATGGGTTATATTTTTCTAACACTCCTATTTATGTTGATAATACTGCCGCCATAGCTGTCACTAAGAACCCAGTCCAGCACTCGAAAACCAAACACATCGACATAAAATATCACTTTATACGTGATTGTTTTGAAAAGAAACTCATTGATGTTGTTAAAATACACACCGATCACCAGAAAGCCGATCTTTATACAAAAGCTTTTGATAAACCCAGATTTTTATATCTGCTATAGGCTAATGGTGTTTTTCAAAAGGATGAAGTCATTCCTTCATGTGAAACAAGCAAATGATCATCGCTTTTATTAGTTAGTTTCTTTTTTTATAATGTTTAGTACTACTCTTAATTTTCTTTCACTTAATCAAAAACTCAAAAAGATTTTCTGTTTTAGGTTTTTAGGGGGAGAAAAAGTAGTTTAATTTGAAAAAACAAAAACATTTGAAAAAAAATTAAAAATCCAAAAACATTTAAAAAATTGTAAAAATGAAAAAGTCTTATTTAAGAAAGTGATGTGTTCATCTATCATGTCTTAAAAGCAAAAGTGAATGCATAAACCAAAAACACATGAGATTTGTGATTTGATGTACTGATAGGGCAACTTTACAAATGTATAGACTATTAGTGATTACTTAGACAATCTGACTTGTGGGATCCATTTTAGAAAACCAGCTAAGTGATAAATAGTTTTTGACTCAGATCAGGCATACACCTGTTTTCATAGGATCTAATAAGGTTTCCAATGATTCATGAATTCAAGTCTATACACGTGCCATACTGCTTTGTAAAAACCTAGCTGAAGCCGTCCATTCAGATGAGAATGATTGAATCACAAGAAAATAAAAGTGAATCCAACTCTGTACACGTGCCATATTGCTGGGTTGCAGCCTAGCTGAAGCCATCCATTCAGATAGGATAAGCTAAGAAAAATACAAAAATAAAATAAGTTCGATTCCATACACGTGCCATATTGCTTTGTAAAGACCTAGCTGAAGCCGTCCATTTGGATATAACAAGTTAATCATGTCAACACAGATCTGTATACGTGCCATATTGCTTTGTACAGACCTAGCTGAAGCCGTCCATGAGAATGTGTTGAACATGAGAGACAAATCAAAAAGAAAAATACAAAAAGAGAATAAATTGGAACCTTATAGAACTTATGATGTTAGGTATTAAGTTATGCAGAGATGAGTTACAAACTGATTTTGATCTTTATTGGTTAAATAAAATGGGTAACTCAGTCAGAAAATATGAGTGATCATTAAATTTGTTTAGAAATGATGTATTGTCAGGCTTAAAGTGGAAATGTATATCAGTAATCAAATCATAATACAAATGTGCCTGAAGTGTAACATTCAGTAATGCTGATTTGATGAGATTAGATGTATGTGTCATTTTTTTTAAAGACTGCTCACAAAAATATGTGCTTCTTACCTGTTTTTAGTTTTAATTGTTAGTTGTACAGTTGTCTTTCGTTTCAGAAAAATACAAAAAGATTTTATATTTTCAAAATTGTTTTAGATGATCATTTGTGTGTTCAGATGTTCAGTCGTATCTGAATCCATCACCAACCAGACTAATCTTCATAATTGCACTTGTTTAACTGTTCATAATGTTAAATATAAAATTAAGATGTGTTTGTGAGTGCTAGGCCTCATTCGTGCGAAAGAACCCGGAGAATTGCTCATTCAACCGAATGACTTCATTCAAGCGAATGAGTCATTCGGCCGAATCAAACTGGGCCGAAGCAACTCATTCGGCTGAGCCATTCGCCGAATGAGACTTCCTATTTTAGGGATCTTTCGGCCGAACCACTTCATTCCCCAAAAATTCATTCGCTCAGCTAACTGTGTCTGTCTTTCGCCCGAAACACTCTCTCTCTTCTGTTCATCAAGTTTTCTTTGATTAACCCAACTTTTGTGCTGATATTCCTACTCGTGACTGTGACAGGTACTTGTGGAACCAAGATTATCCATTTGTGTCCATGGATTCGCCATATACAGCCTTCGTCTTAGGATTTTAGGGTTCTTAACTGTCGCCTCAAAATAAATGGACAAATTAGACATTAAATCACCTAAGACCAGTTCTAAAAAGTTTAATCGGTCGTTTCTGAGCATTTTGGTGTAATTTTTGTGGTCTGTTTTGATGATTTGTGAATTGGGATTTTTGAACTCCTCTGGTCGACCGAATGAAGTTCTCTCGGACTTCAGGAGGCGACCGAATGAGTGCAGCGACAGAATGATTCAATCGAAACGAATGAGGCTCTTTCGGTCGCTAGCCTCGTTCGTTGGTCTTTCGGTTGACTAGACTCTTTCGGATGTCATTTGGTTGACTTAGCTATTCGGTCAATTTAGATTCATTCGCCAAAGCCCATTCAGTCAATGCAGACCCATTCATACAAGTTGTATACTTGTAAAAATTTTTCTGATTTTACTCAACTGATTAACTGAATTGAACTGACACGTTTATTCTTCTGTATTTCAGTATGGCTGATTATAAAGCGGTGACGAAGAACAACATTTGCACTCACTTGGATCTTGCCTCCAAGAACGCCAAGCATTTCAGAGAGATCATTACATTTCTCAGGCGTTTTAGGATCTTCACTGCTATTTCTACTGTCTATGATCCATATCAGTCACATCAACGGGATTTCTGGAGTTCCGCGGATATAGATTGTGAGGTTGAGCCACCGGTGATTAGGAGAAAGGTGCAAGGACATGATGTTATAGTTTCTGCTGAGCATATCAGGAGGATATGTGGATTTCAGGTTGCACCTGCCTAGCCCATTCTACTTGATCGTTATCTTGTTCGTGGATGTTTTATGCGTTGCAAGTACGATGGTGACCTAGGAGTTGGAGTCCTCAACAAGGCCTTTCTGTCTCCACAGTTCAAGTACTTAGCACATGTACTTATTCATTTCTTGGGCTCGAGGCGAGGAGGAGTTGATGAGCTGAGGGAGACTATTCAGTGTGCGTTTGTTGCTCTGGTGCTGAATCTGCCATTCAGCTTCTCTGAGATGATCTTCACACACATGAAGGAGAATGTTGTGCTCAAGGGTGACAAGAAGTTCCTCATGTACCCTAGGTTTCTCCAGCAGATTTTTGATGCTCAAGTACCCAATCTACCGAAGACCATCACAGATATCTTTCGGTTAGAGCACATGAACGACACCACTCTCAACAAAGTGCTATATTACAGGGGAAAGGAGAGGAAGCCGCCTGTTCGTGCTTTATTTGGCCATCTCCATAATCCTGATTACATTGCTCCTGGTGGTAGGAAGTGAAGGCATGACGACTCAGATTCAGATATAGAGGACATTATTGTACCGGGTGATGATGGTGATGATGATGGAGATGATGGTGAAGATGCAGGTGCTGGTGTTGGTGGTAGTGGGGCAGGTGTTAGTGCTGCTGGTGTTGGTGGTAGTGGGGCAGGTGTTAGTGCTGCTGATGTTGGTGTTTCTGGTGGTAATGTTGATGTGTCTAGAGCTGGTGGTGATATTTTTAGTGGTGGTTCTGATACAGGTGCTGGTGAGGAGGATGTGGATGTTGATGCCTTACTCGACTTGGATTTCAAGACTACTACTCAGGCCACCGTCTCTACTCCTCTAGAGATGGCTGGTACTACTTCATCCAAAGACGAACAGATGGAGGATGTTGATGAAGAGGATGAGGGTGAGGATGCCTCAGATGACTCTGATTCAGAGGCAGGGCCACAGGTGGTGACCACATGTTTTAGGTCTCAGCTTGTGTTTCTTGATACAGGAGACATAGAGCCTCATAGGGAGGAGATCAGGGACCCATCATTTATCCCTGAGTTTGACTTCTCTCCTCCCCCTCGTACTTTCACTTCTACATCTGCTACTGCTGCTGTGCAATCCACATCCTCTCCCCCCGCCAAGAGAAGAAGGACGAAGTTTGTCCTGCAAGGTGGTCAGAACTGTCAACTGTTGCAGCATCCACTGTTACATCAGGTGCAACAGTTGCGGTTTCTTCACTGACCAGGTCATGGGCTGTACCTTCACGTACTACTGTTGCCCCTCTGACCTCCTCTGGTGTTCATACTGCTGTTTTCACTACCGCTTCTTCTGGTCCCTCCATCACGTGAGCTGATTCGCACATTCCTACTGTTTTAGCGACTGAACAACTCTGTACGCTGAACAGTTTGTTGCTTAGGCTGATGGAGAGGAACCATCAGTAGGAGGAAGCCATTGCTCATCTCACGCAGAAGGTCAGTGAGCAAGATGCTCTACTACTCCAGGCTGCTGATCAGCGTGCAGACTTGAGGGCCAGATCTGCTCAACAAGAGGAGCAACTACTAAAGTACATCGATGAGCACAACCAGTTGGCTTTGACAGCCTCTGGTTTCAGTGATCGGATCCTAACTCTTGAGGCTGAAAACTCGCGTCTTTCAAAGCAAGTTGAAAGCCTCAAGGAGGCCACTCCCAGGATCCAGGGCACTGAAGCTGACTCCGATGATTCAGACGAGGAGAAAGAAAAAGAAGAAGATGAAGAAGAAGATGAGGAGTCTGATGAGGAGAAAGTTGACTATGATGATTCTGAGAAATATGATGATTCTGATGATGATGATGGTTCAGGGAGTGGGTCTTCCAGTTATTCAAGTGCAGCAGAAGAGTAGTCCCCTCCTACTGAGATCCGAACCAAGACGAAGCACGACAAGAGTGCCAAGCCTCCGCCTCCTCCTCAGACTGAAGATCCTAAATCTACTGAGGAAGTACAAGCTGTGCCTTTGAGACGTCGATTGGATGAAATGTTGACTATGATCTTAGACGCTCAAGGTATCATACAACACTCAGTCAGCTATGATAAGGAGGAAGGAGAGATTATTCACTGCTTGACCAAGGAGCAGATTGCTTAGCTGTTCAGGTTAAATCCTGACGAGGTTGTGATTGATGACACCTCTGCTCCTATTTCTAATATTCCTTCACCTGAGGCCTTTGATGATGTTGATGAGGTTATTTTGGAAGATATCACTGAAGAAGACGCAAAGTATACTTCAGCTGAGGATTATCTACCGACATTTATTGGCCTTTTTGGACAACACACTAAAGAGGAGCTAAGCAGAAAGGTTGAAGAAAAGGTCAGTGGTAGTGAGTCTTCAGCAGAAGACATTCAGCAAAGAAATGAAGAATGGAAAGCATACTGGGAGACCTTGAAGAAGGAAAGCGTTGCCGGGATTTCAAAACGTTGCCGGGATTTCAAGCACCCCCATGACTTCAAGAGAGAACATGGAATCCAGTATTTCAAGCACCCCCACGACTTCAAAACGTTGCCGGGATTCGAAGTAAATCAGCTTGCACGTTTGAAGATGTTGTATAGTGGAGATTCGGGGATGTCAGCTTGGTTCTCTTGACAGATTAAGTATGAGTACAGGAAGAGGTGGATTAACTTCAAGCCTCAGGAGCCTGAAAGATACTCTCAGCCTGAAATCAGTGGTGATACCCGCAGACACAAGGTCATCCTGAAGTGGCTGCCTCCAAGAGAGGCTGTGATAGTGTTATGCAAGGACAAGAAGTGGGATACTGAACGTATATTTGACCCGATGTGGCTAACGAATCTATCACACAACGATGTCAAAGCTTTATGTAGATGCCAGATTTTCTTTGATGTAGAAGACATGGATCAGGCTCTGCAATATATGAGAGTGATCCGGATCTGCATTGTTTTTGGGATTCATGCTGGAACAGACTGGAAGGCCATATCAGACAAGTACTTCAAGAAAGATGCTACTAAGTGAGGAACTATGTCCAAGGGGGAGTATGTTAGTGCATTAGATGTCCCTAGTTTAGCTTTTGTATGATCTTTGATGTATAAAGTTTATGTTATCAATGAAATCAGTATTTCTATATTGTTCTTAATGTTTATTCTAGTTTATATGTGTTTGATTATGTTTAACTTTGATTATATATATCTTATAGACCCATTTGGAAGAATGACCCTAAGAATGAGATCATTCGGCCGAATGAACGCCTACAGAATGACTAGGGCGATAGAATGAGACATCCGCATGACTCATTCGGTTGACCAAGCTCATTTGGCTGAGCCATTAGCCGAATGAGTTGTTTCAGCCACTCGTTCGGACGAATGAGTACAATCTATATACAGTTGTTCAAACCTAACTTCCGAGCCTCCTCTCTTCCCAGAGCACTCAAGAGTCACACCCTTAGGGTTTTGAGTGGTTCCTTGCTGTACAACTTCGATTCTCATCCCGTGGTGTTCGATCTTGATCCAAACGTTCATCCCTCACCTTCGGATCGCCACGGGGACTGTTGGTTTCGATTGGAAAACCCTGGAATAGGATTCTGAACTATTCCAGAGGCTGTAGAGCAGATCTACATAGGAACCGGATTGTGTCCGGGCTCCAAATTGGTCCTACATTAAATATTTTCAGAAATTTAAAATAAACGGAAGATATTTAGTTAATTTACTAGGAATTACCACGTAAAATAAATTTACAAATTCTACTTTTAAAACCGTATCGTTTATTTCGAAAATGAAACGAAACCGACGCTTCTACGAAAAACCGAGCGAAACCGAACGAGACCAAACACACCTGGATAACTAAAAGCCATTTAATATGGCATTTAATGCCATTATCACACCCATCTACCAACCATCAGTCCCATTTTTCGTTCACCCTCTCTCTACTTTCTCTCTTTAAAAGCCACAACCCTAGGTTCACCATTTCTTCACCAAATTGAGCTTTCTTGGTGTTAAAACGACCACAATAGCCTGTAGATCACGACCGTACAAACGATTTGGGCTTGGAACTATCCAAATCGAGGTAAAAATGAGTCCAAAGGTCCGATTTTTAGGGTTTCCATACCCTTTTGTTCGAACCTCACAATACCCGGGTCTAGTCAATTTCAACCCATAGGATTTACACATAAACACATTAGGATGGTGTAGGAACATGAGATTCTTCATTTCTTGGTCTTAGGACTAGACATTTGAGGTTGCCATCTGTTGGGATTCGAGCAGCCGAATGGAGCCACCCACAGGCCGGCCGAATGGCCAAGGCCAAAGGGACTCCACCGATTGAGCCACATGCGGCCGAAGGAGCCATACGCTCTGCCTCTAGTCAGCCCAAGCCTCATTCGGCCATCCCTCATTCAGCCATGCTATTCTCGTTCGCATGCCTCCCTATTCGGCCAGGAGCCCATTCGTATGAACCACTTTCGGCCAAAACTCCTTCGGCTCAAGTCACTTTCGGTCGGGTGTTGTCATCCACATGAACCACATTTGGCTGAGCCTTTTTCTTTCGCATGGTCGACCCTAAGTAACAATGATGTGTAAACATGGGTCGTTGGATATAAGTTGGATTTAAAAAAACAAGGGCTTCATTTAAAGAAATTATGAATAGAGTTTTAAAGGCCAAGGTTTCTTAAATCATATTGACATATAAACATGGGTCATGGACATCATTTGAGTTCAACACATTTGAGAAATTCATTGAGGATCAAAACAATAGTCTAAGGTTATGGGTGTTGATTTCACTATTACCATCTAACGCTTAGAAATTTCATGAAAACATATGACTACATTAGATGGTTCACTTGAACTATCTAGGATGGGTTATACACATGAGCGATCAAAGAACCATGGGAAAATCAAGATCTAGTAACAGGCTTAAGGTTAATCGAATGAGATTAACCTAAGTCTAATTATGTCAAGTTATGTTTTCTAAAAAATGATTTATGTTTTTAATGAAAGAAATTGATTTATAAACTTCTTTAATTAAATTAAATGATTTCTAATTTAATGATTTAACCTAAAATAAGTTTATTAAAGATGTTTTGTCTAAAAAGACTATGAATGCATTGAACTAGACTTTATATAAGTAAGGTCTAGTTGTGATTACCTACGAGATAAGGGTTTATAAATGGGTAAGACATTTAGACTAGTTAGAGAGAATCATAGCAACACATTAGTAAGATCTAGGACACATAGTTGCACACCGAGACCAAAACTCTAGATACGTCTATTATAAATACTTATAATATTCGAAATATCTTAAAACAACTCAGGTACTGAAGATACATAGTCTACAAGTAACGATAGCGCGTAATTGTTGCGGTTCAATTTTTAGCAACACAGGTGAGTTCATTGCCCCTTTTCTAAACATTTTTGTTTTACAAACGCGGGGCTGAGAAGCATGCGTAAATTATTTTCTTTGGATTATATTTACCTAAATGCTTTTACTTAATATATGTTTTATATGTAAAATGGTTATCCTAGATATTATCTAGGTAAACTAATTTCAGAATTTCAGAGTGAGTTATCTATTCATCATGAATAGCTAACAATTTTAAAGATAAAGAACTATTTTTCAATATCTATTTTCAAAGAACTAAAGATCTAAACCAAAAAACTATTTTCAAAGATCTAATTTTAAAGAACTAACGGTCAAATCAAAGTAGTATTTTCGGTGGTGTGTTGTCAAAAAACTAACGATCTATTTCAAAGAACTATGTACAAGGAACTATTTTCCAAGGGTTTGACTGGGACATATCAAAGATAGCATCTGCCAATCTCTGGTTTGCAAGATGTCCTAGCTAGACTGATCGAATATGAGACGCATGTTTGAGAATATTTACCTTATTCCCTAACCAGTTTTAGGAACATCTGGGAAATACTCAAAGATAACATGTGCCAAAGAACTATACGAACTATACGAACCACGGACGATCTAAAGAACTATAAAAGCCTGTATATGAAAAGATGTCCTAGCTAGACTGATTGATTATAGGTCGCATGTTTGATGAGATTTACAGATCTCCTTTACTACTAAAAACTATGATTGCTAGACTAGATCTACTCGAGTTGACCAAGGCCCAATCGTTAGGTCTTAGATTTTATTAAATGTTTACTTATTTATTTATTTAAGCATTCAAATGAAATGTTTCTACAAAAGCTATGGTTGATCATGTTTGTGTGATGAACACTAGGAATTAATATAAATTCTATTTTGTGGAACTATAAGAGCTAAGAACTGAAGAACTAGTGTGTCAATGGTGTAGGATGAAACGCTTAATTGTCATTAACAACAATATTCTATGTGGTTCGGTATGTGGTGGGATGTCGGCTGGGGGCTTGTCCCCCTACGTATGCTCTATATATAAGCATACTTGGTTGGATAGTTTAGGTGGTTGTTGATGAGGTTAAGGTTGTCATTTCGGGTAATCAATGTTAACAAATTTTCAGGTTGTTCAAACATTGTGAATCAAAGGCATGGGATGAAACGCTTAATTGTTATTAACAACAATATTCTATGTGGTTCGGTATGTGGTTGGATGTCGGCTGGGGGCTTGTTCCCCTACGTATGCCTGATATATAAGCATACTTGATTGGATAGTTTAGGTGGTTGTTAATGATGTTAAGGTTGTCATTCAGTCAGGTTTGTACAAATTCAATTTCAAACAAAAACTATATGAACTTACCAACCATGTGTTGACTTAATCTTTTTGAATGACTTCTTAGGTGATGAACATGTCTGAGTTAGAAGTCTATGCTTTTGGACTAGGATGCCAGATAGAGGACCTAGTATTTTGGACCTGCATATTTTTGAACATCATTCTACAGATTATTTTGTATATCTTGTGCAGATACAAGATACAAGAATTATGATGTTGTTAGTAGATTTACATTGTTAAATTATGAACAAAACTGATGTAATTTAACTTTGTAATTCTATTATATTTAGCATTTTCTCATTATATATCACGTGCAATGTAAAGAATCTACTCATCACGATTATCATTCCCCATATCGCGCCCCGAGACCTTTCTGCCTAACGGGACACACGATCCGGCCCCCCTGCTCGGGGTGTGACAGATTTGTATCAGAGCCATGTTTATAGAGAAATATAGGTCATATTATTTAAATGGTTTGGCCTAGACTATAACCTAGGGACCCTTCATGTAGAGAACACAGGACTTAGGAATTATTTGCATTGTGTCTTCTCCATTCGATCATTGCACTAACCGATATTTTATTGGTTGTGATCAGAATGCCGCCGAGAAGACCACCTCCTCTTATGTCTCCACCACCACCACCACCTCCTCCTCCTCCACACACTCCACCTCCTGACCCGAACGCGACTCAGAATCTAGACCCTGCTACCGTTGCCCTGGCAACCTTACTGAGCAGCCGGCTGACTAATCAGCTGAAAGAGGTGATCCCGGATATGCTCAACCGTATTTGGAACGACAGCAACAACTCTGGTAACTCATTAGGAGAAGCCAGTGGAAATACTGGCGGTGCATCTCATTACTCCTACAAGTCATTTGTAGGTTGTAAGCCGCCTAGTTTCAGCGTGACTGAAGGAGCCGTTGGATTAATCCAATGGATAGAAAAGATGGAGACTACTCTGGACATCAGTAGCTGTCCAGAACATCACAAGGTTCGCTATGCTGCGGGATCTTTCAACAAGCGAGCTTTGACCTGGTGGAACTCACAGATTCAAGACATTGATGAGAAATGAGTTTTGCCCCAAGAATGAGCTGCAGAGATTGGAGATCGAGCTGACAAACCATGTAATGAAGGGGGCAGATCACATGGGTTATACTACACGTTATCACGAGTTGGTTGCATTGATGCCAGACATGGTACCAACCCTGGAGAAACGGATTGACAGGTATGTATGTGGACTACCCGCCTGCATACAAAGTTTAGTCGTTGCAGCAAACCCTGTCACCCTGGAGTCAGCTGTTAGCCTGTTAGGGAAACTTACTGACCTGATGGTAGCCTCTGGAACTCTGAAGAAAGAGGCCGACTCCGGCAAGCACAAAGAAGAGTCATCCAAGAAACCTCTTCATCACCCCAAGTAGAAACAGAAGGTCATCAAGAACTACACGATGGCCACTCCTCTTAATCAAGTAGCAGCTGTACCACAGAACCCTAACAAGAGACCCTACACTGGTGCATATCCTCTGTGTGCCAAGTCTCAATACCATCATGCTGCTAATACTCCCTTCAAGCAATGTACAGGATGTGGACGAAAGGGCCATTGAGTCCAACACTGCCGGATGACACCTAATCAAGCAGTCAACAATGCTGCTTTAGCTCTCCCTCCACCCAACAACCAGAACAACGGTGGATGCTATAACTGTGGTGAAATCGTCCATTTTTCCAAGAACTGCCCAAAGAGAGCACAACCAGCAGTTCAAGCACCCCGGGGAAGAGCTTTTGCAATAGGAGTTCCAGCTGCTCACCAAGACCCGAACGTGGTCACTGGTACATTTCTCTTACATGACTTTTATGCATCTATTCTGGTTGACACTGGTGCGGATCAGACTTTTATCTATACCGATTTTGCATGCCAACTAGATTCTATTGAGGAACTATTAGATTCCCCTTACATCATATAAGTAGCTAACGGGAAACAAACCACAGTTAGTACAGTATACAGGAACTGCCCATTAACATTTAATGGTCATACATTCACCATCGATTTGATACCAATGGAGTTGAGTAGTTTCGACATCATCGTTGGAATGGATTCGCTATCTCTCAACAGAGTGGAACTCATCTGTTCTGAAAAGCTGCTTCGAGTTCCATTGACGAATGATCATGTATTGGAAGTCCTAGGGGATCAAGCAAAACGGAGTGTCAAAATCATATCTTGCATAAAGGCGCGTAAGTGTCTACAGAAGCAGTGCGTAGCTTTTCTGGTTCATGTGGTGGAGAAAGAGAAAGACAAGACCAAGATTCAAGACGTGCCAGTAGTAAAAGAGTATCCTGAAGTGTTTCCTGAAGACCTACCAGGTTTGCCAGCTGCGCGACCGGTAGAGTTCCGTATTGACTTAGTTCCTGGAGCAACTCCTGTTGCTAAATCTCCTTACAGGTTAGCACCTTCAGAGATGCAGGAATTGTCGAATCAACTACAGGAGCTACTTGATAAAGGTTTCATCCGACCGAGCTACTCACCTTGGGGAGCTCCGGTTTTGTTCGTGAAAAGAAAGATGGGTCCTTTCGGATGTACATAGACCACAGAGAGCTGAACAAATTAACCATTAAGAATCGGTACCCATTACCGAAGATTGATGATTTGTTTGACCAACTACAAGGAGCTCAGTACTTTTCGAAGATTGACTTACGGTCTGGATATCATCAACTCAGAGTTCAAGACGAAGACATACCGAAGACGGCGTTTCGAACCAGATATGGGCATTATGAATTTATGGTGATGCCTTTCAGATTGACAAATGCACCCACGGTTTTCATGGACCTCATGAACCGAGTGTGCAAGCCGTATCTGGATCAGTTTGTCATTGTCTTTATTGATGATATACTGATTTATTCCAAGAGCAAGGCAGAGCATGAACAACATCTCAGGAAGATCTTGAAGCTGTTGAAGGAAGAGATACTCTATGCTAAATTCTCTAAGTGTGAATTTTGGCTAAGAGAAGTTCAATTTTTGGGTCATGTAGTCAATAGTGAAGGAATACATGTAGACCCTACCAAGATCGAGGGGATCAAGAATTGGGACACTCCGAAGACACCGACGGAGATACGGTCTTTTCTGGGACTTGCAGGTTATTATCGAAGGTTTATCTCAAACTTTTCTAAGATAGCTTTGCCTCTCACCAAGTTAACTCAGAAAAGTGAACCATTTGTCTGGGAGCAGAAACAAGAAGATGCTTTTCAGACATTGAAGCAGAAGTTATGTGATGCTCCAATATTAACTCTCCTAGAAGGTTGTGATGACTTTGTAGTATACTGTGATGCCTCACATCAGGGACTCGGTTGTGTGTTAATACAACGAGACAAAGTCATTGCATATGCATCGAGACAGTTAAAGATTCATGTGAAGAACTACACTACTCATGATTTAGAACTGGGAGCAGTGGTATTCGCATTGAAGATCTGGAGACATTACTTATATGGCACTAAGTGTACCATATTCACTGATCACAAAAGTCTGCAACATATCTTTGATCAGAAGGAACTCAACATGAGACAACGACGTTGGGTTGAGCTTCTGAATGATTACGATTGTGATAAAGTACCATCCGGGTAAGGCGAACGTTGTAGCTGATGCCTTGAGCCGGAAGGAACGGGTCAAACCCTTGCGAGTCAGAGCAATGGGAATGACTATGCAGACAAGCCTACGCGACAAGATTATTCAGGCACAACAGGAATCAGTTGAACGAGGAAATCTAAATAAAGAACTTGACTGTGGGGCAGAACAACAGTTTGAAACAAAACCAGATGGAGTTATCTACTACCAAGATCGTGTATGGATTCTGGCGGTAGAGGGATTTAGACAACTCATCTTTGATGAAGCACACAAGACCAAGTACTCCGTGCATCCAGGCGTTGATAAAATGTACCAAGACTTACGGGGATTTTATTGGTGGCCGGGAATGAAGAAAGACATAGCCGAGTACGTCGGTCGATGCCTTACATGTGCGAAAGTAAAGGCGGAACACCAGAAGCCGTCAGGCTTACTGGAACAGCCTGAAATTCCGCTCTGGAAGTGGGAACAAATAGCTATGGATTTTATTACCAAGCTACCCCGCACTTCTAGAGGTCATGATACTATATGGGTTATCATTGATCGATTAACCAAATCTGCTCACTTCTTGCCAATGCGGGAGACCTTCACGATGGATAAACTGGCGAGACTGTACATCAACGAGATAGTGGTACGTCACGGTGTACCATTGTCTATCATTTCGGATCGAGACAGCAGATTCACATCAAGGTTCTGGCAGACATTGCAGAAATCTCTAGGGACACACTTAAATCTGAGTACAGCTTACCATCCACAAACGAACGGTCAAAGTGAACGTACGATACAGACCCTAGAGGACATGTTGAGAACCTGTGTATTGGATTTCGGTGGAAACTGGGACTCTCGTTTGCCACTGATTGAATTCTCCTACAACAACAGTGACCATAGTAGCATCGGATGCGCACCATTCGAGGCTCTTTATGGTCGGAAATGTCGATCACCGATCTGTTGGACTGAAGTAGGGGATAACCGTATAACTGGGCCAGAGCTTATTCAGGAAACTACTGATAAGATTGCCTAGATTCAATAAAGATTACAAGCGACCAGAAGTAGACAAAAGAGCTATGCCGACAAACGACGCAAGCCGTTGGAATTCCAAGTGGGAGACCGGGTCATGTTAAAGGTATCCCCATGGAAAGGCGTAGTTCGTTTTGGAAAGAAAGGAAAGTTAGCACCATGATACGTGGGACCGTTCGAGATCATTGAACGAATTGGTCCTGTGGTGTATAGACAGAGATTACCAGATGAACTCAGTGGTGTGCATGACGTGTTTCACGCCTCAAACTTAAAGAAATGCCTTGCTGACGAATCACTCATCATACCAATCGAAGAAATTCAAGTGGACGAGCAATTACATTTTAATGAAGAACCTTTAGAGATTATGGATCGCAAGGTTAAACAACTAAGGCGAAGCCGTATTATAATTGTCAAGGTTCGAGGGAATTCAAAGCATGGACCCGAGTTTACTTAGGAACGCGAGGATCACATGAAGTCCAAGTATCCCCATATATTCACAGAGGAAGCCGTACCTGATAACGATTCTTAAATTTCGGGACAAAATTTCTCTAACAAGGGGAGACGGTAACATCCGTGCCGGAAACGTAACCGGAACAGTGATCTGCACAGTAACTTGCACAGTAATTTAGGTACAAACTATACATATTACATGTATATCATTATCATTTCATGTTTATCATAGAACAGTTTCAAATTCATTGTAGAAACGTAACTCAGAACTATGGTTCAACAGTTAGATATTTATCTGACGACACAAAACCATCATGTGATTGTTAGTTAGGATTCTATTATGTATAAACGTATGTGAGGATTCACAGAACTAAACAACAACGGATGTCGTTACGTGAATGCTAAATTGACAGATTATTCGTATAGGTGACGATATGTACGAATATATTTGAAAGTTTAACGTTCTAAATGATTTCCAGTAATTAGAAAATCATATCGAAAAGTGTAGTTATCGTCGTATTCGTACGGGTGACGATTCGAACGAATACACGCGACGACTGTACGATTCGATTTAAACAGTAAATTAAATATTTTCAGAAATTTAAAATAAATGGAAGATATTTAGTTAATCTACTAGGAATTACCGCTTAAAATAAATTTACAAATTCTACTTTTAAAACCGTATCGTTTATTTCGAAAATGAAACGAAACCGACGCTTCTACGCGAAACCGAGCGAAACCGAACGAGACCGAACACACCCGGATAACTAAAAGCCATTTAAGATGGCATTTAATGCCATTATCACACCCACCTACCAGCCATCACCCCCATTTTTCGTTCACCCTCTCTCTACTTTCTCTCTTTAAAAGCCACAACCCTAGGTTCACCATTTCTTCACCAAATTGAGCTTTCTTGGTGTCAAAACGACCACAATAACCTGTAGATCACGAAATTACAAACGATCTGGGCTTGGAACCATCCAAATCAAGGTAAAAATGAGTCCAAAGGTTTGATTTTTAGGGTTTTCATACCCATTGTTCGAACCTCACAATACCTGATTCTAGCCCATTTCAACCCATAGGATTTACACATAAACACATTAGGACGGTGTAGGAGCATGAGATGCTTCATTTCTTGGTCTTATTACTCCACATTTGAGGTTGGCATCTGCTGGGATTCGATCGGCTGAATAGAGCCACCCACAGGCCGGCCGAATGGCCAAGGCCGAAGGGACTCCACCGATTGAGCCACATGCGGCCGAAGGAGCCATACGCTCTGCCTTTAGTCGGCCCAAGCCTCATTCGGCCATGCTATTCTCATTCGCATGCCTCCCTATTCTGCCAGGAACCCATTTGTGTGAACCTGTTTCGGCCAAAACTCCTTCGGCTCAAGCCACTTTCGGTCGGGTGTTCTCATCCACATGAACCACATTCTCTTGATGCGTTTTCTTTTGCATGGTCGACCCTAGGCGGTTGATAACATGGGTTTGGGCTACGTGAGTGAATGCATGGGTTGGGTACATGACTTCATGCATGGGCATGGTTACTTGATGTTATGCATGGGCCTTGATATATCAATGTCAATATGGGAAAGAAAATATTAGGGTTTTCACTAGAGTATTAAAGGATTTTGTCAAATATCCATATTAAGGATTAACACTAAAGTCTTTCTAAGTAACAATGATGTGTAAACATGGGTCGTTGGATATAAGTTGGATTTAAAAACACAAGGGCTTCATTTAAAGAAATTATGAATAGAGTTTTAAAGGCCAAGGTTTCTTAAATCATATTGACATATAAACATGGGTCATGGACATTATTTGAGTTCAACACATTTGAGAAATTCATTGAGGATCAAAACAATAGTCTAAGGTTATGGGTGTTGATTTCACTATTAACATCTAACGCTTAGAAATTTCATGAAAACATATGACTACATTAGATGGTTCACTTGAACTATCTTGGATGGGTTATACACATGAGCGATCAAAGAACCATGGGAAAATCAAGATCTAGTAACGGGCTTAAGGTTAATCGAATGAGATTAACCTAAGTCTAATTAAGTCAAGTTATGTTTTCTAAAAAATGATTTATGTTTTTAATGAAATAAATTGATTTATAAACTTCTTTAATCAAATTAAATGATTTCTAACTTAATGATTTTACCTAAAATAAGTTTATTAAAGATGTTTTGTCTAAAAAGACTATGAATTCATTGAACTGGACCTTATATAAGTAAGGTCTAGTTGTGACTACCTACGAGATAAGGGTTTATAAATGGGTAAGCCATTTAGACTAGTTAGAGAGAATCATAGCAACACATTAGTAAGATCTAGGACACATAGTTTCACACCGAGACCAAACCCTAGATACGTCTATTATAAATACTTATATTATTCGAAATCTCTTAAAACAACTCAGGTACTGAAGATACATAGTCTACAAGTAACGAGTGTGCGTAATTGTTGTGGTTCAATTTTTAGCAACACAGGTGAGTTCATTGCCCTTTTCTAAACATTTTTGTTTTACAAACGTGGGGCTGAGAAGCATGCGTAAATTATTTTCTTTGGATTATATTTACCTAAATGCTTTTACTTAATATATGTTTTATATGTAAAATGGTTATCCTAGATATTATCTAGGTAAACTAAATTTTAGAATTTCAGAATGAGTTATCTATTCATCATGAATAGCTAACAATTTTAAAGACAAAGAACTATTTTTCAATATCTATTTTCAAAGAACTAAAGATCTAATTTCAAAGAACTAACGGTCAAATCAAAGTACTATTTTCGGTGGTGTATTGTCAAAGAACTAACGATCTATTTCAAAGAACTATGTACAAAGAACTATTTTCCAAGGGTTTGACTGGGACATATCAAAGATAGCATGTGCCAATCTCAGGTTTGAAAGATGTCCTAGCTAGACTAATCGAATATGAGACGCATGTTTGAGGATATTTACAGTATTCCCTAACTAATTTTGAGGAACAACTAGGAAATACTCAAAGATAACATGTGCCAAAGAACTAAAGAACTATACGAACGACGGACGATCTAAAGAACTATAAAAGCCTGTATATGAAAAAGATGACCTAGCTAGACTGATTGATTATAAGTCGCATGTTTGATGATATTTACAGATCTCCTTTACTACTGAGAACCATGATTGCTAGACTACTCTACTCGAGTTGGCCAAGGCCCAATCGTTAGGTCTTAGATTTTATGAAATGTTTACTTGTTTATTTATTTAAGCATTCAAATGAAATATTTCTACAAAAGCTATGGTTGTCCCCCTACGTATGCCCTATATATAAGCATACTTGGCTGGATAGTTTAGGTGGTTGTTGATGAGGTTAAGGTTGTCATTTCGGGTAATCAATGTTAACAAATTTTCAGGTTGTTCAAATGTTGTGAATCAAAGGCATGGGATGAAACGCTTAATTGTTATTAACAACAATATTCTATGTGGTTCGGTATGTGGTGAGATGTCGGTGGGGGCTTGTCCCCCTACGTATGCCCTATATATAAGTATACTTGATTGGATAGCTTAGGTGGTTGTTAATGATGTTAAGGTTGTCATTCGGTCAGGTTTGTACAAATTCAATTTCAAACAAAAACTATATGAACACACCAACCATGTGTTGACTTGATCTTTTTGCATGACTTCTCAGGTGATGAACAGGTCTGAGTTAGAAGTCTAAGCTTTTGGACTAGGATGCCAGATAGAGGACCTAGTATTTTGGACCTGCATATTTTTGAACATCATTCTACAGATTATTTTGTATATCTTGTGCAGATACAAGATAGAAGAATTATGATGTTGTTAGCAGATTTACATTGTTAAATTATGAACAAAACTGATGTAATTTAACTTTGTAATTCTATTATATTTAGCATTTTCTCATTATATATCATGTGCAATGTAAACAATCTGATCATCACCATTATCATTCCCGATATCACGCTGTAACATCAGTGCCGGAAGCGTTATCGGAACAGTGATCTCAACAGTAACTTGCACAGTAACTCAGGTACAAACAACGTGAACTATGTATATGCTATTGACATTTGATGCTTGACACTAAACTATTATGCAATTGTTTCTAAATCTGATTTAAACCTCATGGTTTAACAGTCAGAAACACATCAGACAACACTGAACTGACACGCAGATGCCTGATTTAATGCTATTTTGTATAAACGTATGTGAGGTTAAACAGAACAAAACCGTAACGGATGTCGTTACAGAACGCTAAATCGACGAATTATTCGTATAGGTGACGATCTGTATGAATAAATCTGAAGATTTAACGTTCTGAAATGATGACTGAAAAGTAGAAAACGAGAATCAGAAAGTGAAAGCAATGCCGTGTTCGTTTAGGTGACGATTCGAACGAATACGCGCTAAGGTGACACGTTCTGACGAAACGAAAACGAAACGAACGATAATAATTTAATAAAATTTAATATTTAAAATTTATTAGGAATCACAATCTTTTAAAAAAAAACTTTAAAAAAATAAATTTCATTTTATTTAAAATACCTAGAATACGAGCGATGGTGACACGAGTTGACGAAATGCTTAAAATAATCAATCTCGATAAAATAATTCAAGAAAAGTTGATTTAAAGATTTTCTAGGAATAACCACCTTTGAAATATTTAAAATAAAGTCTTTTATTTAAAATACGTAAAATTTCGCCAAACAATCCAGAAACGCAACGGAGACGAAAACCGAGCAACCGAAACGAACCCGAACACCCTTAGGGTATATAAAGCCTAAATGAGGCTTTTCTCTCACTTATTACACTCTTTCTCTCTCTAACCTCTCACCACCGTTTTCTCTCTCTCTCTACAAGCTTCCATCTTCAAAGCATCATGTCTCACTCGATTGTGGATGAAATCAAGCAATCTTGGTGTCTAAATGAAGCCCTCGATCTTCTCTATCAGAAAGTACAAACGATCTGAAGAATTATCCGCTAAAATTCGAGGTATGAAGCTAGGAATCATACAAAAATTAGGGTTTTTACACCCTTGTTCGCACCTAACCCACACCCGGTTATGGTAGCCATCTCCCAAGATGTTCTACAAGTTGTAGGACCAATTAGGAGCTCGGAAACAATCCGGTTCCAATGTATATCTACCCGACAGCCTCTGGAATAGTGCGGAATCCTATTCCAGGGTTTTCCAATGGAAATCAACAGCAACCGTGGTGATCCGAAGGTGTAGGATGGACGTTTGATCGAAAATCGAACACCACGGGTTGAGAATCGAACTTGGACGTGCAATGGACGCTCTAATCTCCTAGGGTTTTGACTCTGGGTTCTCAGAGAATAAGGAGGGCTCAAAAAGTTAGGTTTGAAATGATTTGGACTTGTATTTATAGTCTGTTGTCATTCGGCCGAATGAGAGGCCGAAGCAACTCATTCGGCGAATGACCCCATCGAATGGACAAGTTAATCGAATGAGTCATTCGGCGAATGACTCATTCGCTCACCTATGTCATTCGCTACTTCGTTCATTCGGCGAATGGCTTCATACTTAGAGCCATTCGCCCGAATGGGTCTGATATCATACTTGAACATTGATAATTCTAATCAAACACAGATACTCATAATAGACATTAAGAATCAATAATAAACAGTAAGAATCAAGATAGAAATACAACTTCCACTAATATCAAGAACTTTATACATAATGGATAGTACAAAATCGAACTAGGGACATTTAATGCGTCTACAAACTCCCCTTTGGACCTAGTTCAATCTTTGGAAGTGTCTTTCTTAAAGAGCTTGTCAGAGATAGCTTTCCGGTCTGCCCCTGCATGAATCTTCAATACCATACAGATACGAATGACTCTCATGAACTGCATGGCTTGCTCTATGTCAGCAACATCGAAAAACATCTGGTGAAAGTACAAAGTCTTGACATCATTGCGAGACAGATTGGTCTACCACATTGGCTCAAAAATACGTTCGGTCTCCCACTTCTTCTCTTTGCACATCACTATCACAGCTTCTCCAGTTCGCCCGTCGTAGTACCACCATCGGAAGCCCTCGATAAAGTCTTGATGCATCTTCCTTAACGGAATCTTCTTCATGACTTTAGAAGGAAGCCACTTCAGGATAACCTTATGCTTCCGGGTATCTCCATCTATTTCTGGCAAGTAGTATCGTTCAGGTTGCTGAGGCCTGAAGTTCACCCACCTCTTTCTGTACTCATACTGAATTTGTCTGGAGAACCAAGCTGACATCCCTGAGCCGTCGCTGTATAACATCTTCAAGCGCGCAATCTGATTGACTTCAAATCCTGGCAGCGTCTTGAAGTCATGTTGATGTTTGAAGTAATCAATTCCTCTTTCTCTCTTTACTGCATAACATCCTAAGTCATGAAAGTATGCCCAGCTGAGAATCTGACCTCCAACTTTGTAGCCTTTGGTCCTATAAACTTTTGTGTGAGTTGCTGGCATCTTTACATTGACTTCCTTCTTCAAAGCTTCCCAATAAGCTTTCCATTCTACTTTCCTTCGTTGACGATCATCAGCTTCAGACTTACTACTCTCAACTTGTTCTTCCAAATATCTGCTCAGCATCTCCTCAGTGGCTTGATCAAATAAATCAGTAAAGGTTGGTAGTTTGTCTTCAGCTGATGTATATGACACACCCCGAGCCGGCAGAAACAGATCGGGTTTTCCCGTCGGGCGGAAGGTTCCCGAGGCTCGATAAAGGTTGGTATCTCCTTTGATCTGCAGCCTGAAGTAACAATCCATCTTGATAAGTTATCCTCTGAGTGAGTTGAGCAATCACCAATTCTTGCTCTTTGTTCTTCCTTTCCTGCTCCAGATTCCTTTCCATCAATCACAGTACCGTACTGTTCAGTGTGCTCAACTGCTCGACAACTGAAACAGTAGGTATAATAATATCAGAACGTGTGATGGAAGGACCAGTAGATGCAGCAGTGTATATAGGAGCATGAGTCACAGAGGTAGTCAGAGGGGCGATAGTAGAACGAGTCAGAACAGCCCTTGATTTAGTCAGTGAAGAAACTGTGACTGCTGCCACTGATGTAACAGTAGTTGTAGCAGCAGACGACATTTCTGACCTCCTCTGGAAAAGGAACCTAGCCCTTTTCCTCTTGCCAGCTGGAGATGATGTGGTCTGAACTGCAGCAGCAACAGAAACAGCTGCGGTGGCTGGAGCAGAGGAACGTGGAGGAGGTGAGATATCAAACTCAGGAACAAACGAAGGATCTGTAATCTCATCAAGCTCTGCCTCACTTCGCTTCCTCTTCCTCTTCACCAATCTCCCACCTATCCATACACTCTCAAACTCGTCATCAGGAGTATCTTCTGAGTTTGAACTCTCAGCACCCTCATCACCAGCCTCACCACCTTCATCACCTGAGTCATCCGACTCATCCCTATCTTCAGCAGATGTGGTACCGGTCATATCAAGTGGAGTAGTCACTGTGGAGGTAGTAGTGGCCATGAAGTCCAACTCCAACAGTGAATCAATATCCACATCCTCATCAACAGCTACAGAGGTACTAACTTCAGCACTAGCACTTACACCAACAGCACCACCAACCAACACATCAGCCTCAATCATACTAACACCAGCAGTAGTAATGATGTCATCAGCAGCAGCTCTCACAATAACACTACTCACAGCTAAAGTACTCACAGCAACTGAGCTCTCACCAGCACTAGCACAAGTACCACCACCACTTGCACCTTCATCATCATCACCACCATCATCAGGAACAATAATGTCCTCCACCTCTGAGTCTGAGTCATCGTGCCTCCATCTCCTACCCACTGGGGCTATGTAATCAGGCCTCAGAAGATGACCAAACAACAAACGGACAGTAGGCTTCCTATCCTTGCCTCTGTATGACATTACTCTGTTAAGAGTTATGACATTCATGTGCTCCAATCGAATAATGTCGGCAGTGACCCTTGGCAAATCAGGAAGCTGAGCATCAATCAGCTGCTGGTCACTGACTTGTATCCAGCCATACTGAAAAACAGAGAAAATACATGTCAGTACAATTCAGTTGAACAAAAGATTGAAATCAGAACAAAAAATCATTTAGAACACTTTGGCCGATTGAAATTGATTTGAGCGAATGAGCTCATTGGTTGAATGAGCAAATTTGTCGAATGATCCATTCGCCGAATGAACTTCATTCACCGAATGAGCCATTCGCCGAATGGCGTCATTCGGCTGATAGTTCAAATTCGAACTCCATTTTATGAATCTTCAAATCAGCCCATAAAAATTGTATACCCACACTCAGAAACCACCGATTAACAACATTAAAGTTTGTATCATTTGATTTAGATGTCATTTTGACCATCTATTTAAAGGGCGATTTTTGAAACCCTAAAATCCCAAATTTCGAACGGTTTGCGATGATTCCACGGTCAAAAATCGATGATACTGGATCCAAGTATACCTAAGAAAATCAGAAGCAGAGATATCAGTATCTGGATCAATAGGAATCACGAGAAAATGGTGGACCGAAGAAAGAAGCTAATTCGGGCGAATGACACACACACAGAAATGGCGAATGAAAATTTTGAGAATGAGGTAGTTCGGCCGATTGAATGTTTATATAGGGTTAGTCATTCGCCGAATGAGACTGGCGAATGAGATGCTTTCCCTCAATAGTCATTCGGCGAATGAAACTCAAATATGATAGCCATTCGCTGAATGGAACCAGCGAATGTATTCCTTCGGTCATGAGCCATTCACCGAACGAAGTCATTTGGTCGAATGGGTCGTTCTCATTACTCATTCGTCCGAATGAGTATTTTTGCTCACAAAACACTAAATGATTTCAAGATTTAACATTATGATCAATAAAACAGATTCCATTTTTTAAGAGAAGTCTGGTTGGTTTTGGATTCAGATGAGACAAACATCTGAACCTACAAATGATCATGTAAAATGAAATTGAAAACATAAAATCTTTTTGTAAAATTTTTGAAACAAAATGCAACTATGCAGCTATCAACTAAAGACAAAGAAAGACATATTTTTGTGAGAGGCCTGTTGAGAAATTAGTGCATACTCCTAATCATATCAAATCAGCATTACTGAATATTTCACTTCAGACACATTTGTCTTGTGATAGAATTACTGATATATCTGTCCACTTTAAGCTTTTCATTACAAAAATTATTAAACTCATTTGATGATCACTTATGTTTTTCTGACTAAGTTACCCATTTTATCTAACCAACAAAGATTAAACTCAGTTTGTAACTCATCTCTGCACATCTTAATACCCAACATCATAAATACCATAAGGTTCCAACTTATTTTCTTTTTGTATTTTTCTTTTGTCTCTTATAATCAACACATTCTCATGGACGGCTTCAGCTAGGTCTTTACAAAGCAGTATGGCACGTATACAGACCTGTGTTGACATGATTGACTTGTTCTATCCAAATGGACGGCTTCAGCTAGGTCTTTACAAAGCAATATGGCACGTGTATGGAATCGAACTTATTTTATTTTTGTATTTTAACAAGCTTAATACCAGTTGATTTTTATTTTATTGTGATTCAATCATTCTTATCTGATTGGACGGCTTCAACTAGGTTCGTCCCAGTAATTTGTCACGTATACAGACTTGAATTCATGAATCATTGGAAACCTTATTAGATCCTATGATATCAGGTGTATGCCTGATTTGAGTCATAAACTATTTCTCACTTGGCTTATTTTCTAAAACAGATCCCACAAATCAGATTTTCTAAGTTATCACAAACTGTCTATGCATTTTGTAAAGTCAGCCTATCAGTACATCTATTCACAATTCTCATGTGTTTTCAGCCTACATATTCAACTTAGCTTTTAAGACATAATTGGCTAACACATCACTTTCTCAATGATGACCTTCTCAGTTTTATGATTTTTCAAAATTTTTTAAATGTTTTTGGTTTTTCAATTAGCTGACTATTTCCCCCCTAAAAACCTAAAGCAGAAAATCTTTTTGAGTTTTTGATTAATGAAATGAAATAATATACAAACTTAACAATGAAAAAAAAAATGAAACTAACTAAGAAAATCGATGATCATTTGGTAGTTTCAGATGGAGGAAGAACTTCATCCTTTTAAAAAACACCATTAGCCGATAAAAGATATAAAAATCTGGGTTTATCAAAAGCTTTGGTAAAAAGATCGGCTTTCTGGTGATTGGTGTGTATTTTAACAACATCGATTAATTTCTTTTCAAAACAATCACGTATGAAGTGATATTTAATGTCGATGTGTTTTGTTTTAGAGTGCTGGACTGGATTTTTAGTGACAGCTATGGCAGCAGTATTATCAACATAGATAGGAGTGTTAGAAAAATGTAACCCATAGTCCCTGAGTTGCTGTTGTATCATGATCTGAGAACAACAACTAGTAGCAGCAATATATTCAGCTTCGCAGGTTGAAGTAGACACTGACGTTTGCTTCTTGCACTGCCAGGTAACCAATCGGGTTCCAGAGAACTGACATCCCGCAGATGTTGATTTGTAATCTTTGTTGCATCCTCCATAATCTGAATCACTATATGCAGTATGCTCAAAGTTATCATCATTAGGGTACCATAAGCCAAGATCAGGAGTACCCTTCAGATAACTCATAATCCTTTTCACAGCGATGAGATGTGATACTCTTGGTTTTGATTGATAACGAGCACACAAGCATGTGGCGAACATGATGCCTGGCTGAGAAGCAGTGAGATACATCAGAAATCCGATCATTCCTCGGTACAAAGTGGCATTGATTAACTCCCCCTTTTCATCTGGTGTAATCCCGTGATTGACAGCCAGCGGGGTACCAGCAGGTTTCGCATCCAACATACTGAACCTGCTCAGTATGTCACGAACATATTTTGTCTGATGAATGAAAATCCCTGCCTCAGACTGATCCACCTGTAAACCCAGAAAAAAGTTCATCTCTCCCATTGAGCTCATCTCAAACTTCTCCTTCATAACCGTCTCAGATTCCTTGCAAAGACTATCATTTGTGGAACCAAAGATGATGTCGTCCACATAAACTTGCACCAAGAGTAGATTACCATCCTTTTCTCGAATAAACAGTGTACAATCAATGACACCTCTTCTGAACCCGTTGCTCAGAAGGTGACTGGAGAGTGTCTCATACCATGCACGTGGTGCTTGATGTAATCCATATAAGGCCTTGTCTAGCTTGTAGACTTGGTCACGATGCAATGGATCCTCAAACCCGGGAGGTTGACTAACATACACTGTTTCACTTATCACACCGTGAAGGAATGCACTCTTGACATCCATTTGATAGACTTTAAACTTCTTGAAGGATGCATATGCCAAGAAAATACGAATTGCTTCAAGTTGAGCAACTGGTGCAAACACTTCATTATAGTCCAATCCTTCAATCTGTCTGAATCCTTGAACCACCAGACGTGCCTTGTTTCGCACAATGATCCCGTGATCATCCTTTTTGAAACGAAGAACCCATCTGGTGCCTATGACTTTTGCACCTTTAGGTGTGTCAACAAGTTGCCAGACACCTAACTTCTTGAATTGCAGTAGTTCTTTTTGTATGGCATCAACCCAAGATTCCTCTCTCAATGCTTCGGTGACTGCGCGTGGTTCAAGTTAAGAGATGAAGCAAGAATGAGCACAGTAGTTTACATCAGCAAAGTCAAGAATATCAGCAAGGCCTCCAGAAGATAGCTGATTTATTGTCTTAACCCCGTCAAGAGGACTTCCAATAATATTCTCGTGAGGATGAATACGGTTGATTCTTCCAACAGGATGAGCAGGAACTTCAACCTGTGGATCAAGATTGTTTAGATTTAAGTCCTCAAGACCTGGCACAAGATTGTCAACATTTGGTTCGGGGGCACCTGGTGGGACTGGGTTTTTATCTGTGTCTGAGCTGTCATCATTTATCTGTACTGTGGGAATTGAAGTGGATGAAGGTTGCACTGGCTCATCAGGTGCATTTTGTGCATCATACATCATTTGAACCGCAACATCTTCATCTGAGTACATGGGAGGCATATTGAATGAGTCAAAAAGACAAGAATAGTCAAACATCCAGTCTAGACCTTTCCCCGGTGGGGGCATAGAATGTCTCTGAACATCAACATGGTACCACCCCTCTACATTCTGAGTTGATTTGTTGTAGACACTTTTATTAGGAGTGTTGTACCCAAGAAAGTACCCTTCTTCCACCTTCTCATTGAACTTGCCCTGCTCATGTTTCTTAAGCATTGTGCACGGTGCACGAAAAGGTTCAAGATACTTAAGATTTGGCTTTCTGTTGTGGAGCAGTTCAAAACAAGTCTTCCCATGTCTCTTCACTATCAAAACCCGGTTCAGTGTGTAGCAAGCATTTGCTACAGCTTCATTCCAGAACTGAACTGGAAGTGATGAATCAACAAGCATTGTTCTAGCAGCCTCAATCAAAGTTCTGTTCTTCCTCTCAGCAACACCGTTCATTTGAGGGACATACGGAGCACTAAATTGTTGAACAATGCCCCGTGCATTACAAAATTTCTCCATGTTGTGATTGTTGAACTCCGTCCCATTGTCGGTTCTGAGCATACGAATCTTGAGCTTATAGAGGGATTCACGTTTTTTAACCAACACTTGAATGCACTCAAACGTTTCAGATTTCTCCTTTAGAAAGAAAACCCAAGAGTATCTGGAATTTTCATCTGTGATGACTAAAGAGTATTGATCCCCAGCTATACTCTTGCGGTTTACAGGACCAAATAGATCCATATGAAGAAGCTCAAGTGGAACAGTGATTGAATGATACTTCTTTGGCTTGTGAGACTGCTTGGTCTGCTTTCCCTTCTTGCAGGATACACAGACATCAGACAGCTTGAAATTCTTCAGACTGACCCCCTCAACCAAATTGTTGTGTACCAAGTGATTCATCTTGCGTAGACTCAAATGACCCATCCTCTTATGCCAAAGAATTGAATCTTTCTCAGTTGCCTTTGACTTAAAACATGAAGCTGTGGAGGATGTAGATGAAGCTGTGTCCATGTTGAGTACATACAAGTCCTGCTTACGGGGTGCTGGTATTAAAATTCAATCATTAGGAATGCTCACACCTTGCTTGAGAATGTAGCATTTGGAGTCATCAAAAAGAACTTTATACTGCTTGTCATAGATCTGTGACACTGAAAGCAGATTATTCTCCAACTGCTTGACATATCTGACTTTCTCGAAAGAAACTTGGCCATTTGACAGAATACCCTCTCCTATTATGAACCCGCCTTTGTCACCAGCAAATGCTACGTAACCACCTCGAACAGAATTAACGTTGGTGAGCAGCGAAATGTCACCAGTCATGTGCCTAGAAGCCCCACTATCAACGATCCAAGAGCTGTTAAGAGCAGCTGTTGGGGCAACATGCACAAACACAAACAATTAGTTCATTTTGGGAACCCAAGCCTTTACAGTCTTGGGTTGACCCAAAGAGTCACGGATCCAAACATCGATCCATTTAGCCTTGGGTGAAACTGAAGTCTCAGAAGACTTGACTTTCCAGACTGAGTTTTTACTGAAAGAGTTTTTCAGATAAATGGATGATGACTTTGCTTGATTAACATTGATCAATTTGGGAACATCCAAGTTCTCCATTTTCCCTTTACCCTTGTCCAAAGATTTAACCTGATTTGGTTGTTTGGGTTTTACTTGAGTTGACTTAGATTCAGATTTGACAGCTTTGATAAAAATCTGATTTTGTTTTCTGGGTGGTGCAACCTTTGGTCTGATCAACTGTGGACAACATCTAACTATGTGTCCAGGTGCACCACACTCAAAACAAAATTTGTCACCCTTTCTATGAAAATGTTTTAATTCAGAAAAGTATTGCCTTTGTGGTTTAAAAACATTTGTTTTAGTCTTGTTCTGATTAAAACCCAAACCCTTTTTCCCATTAGGAACAAGATTTTCAATCTTCTTAGATACACAAGCTTCATTTTCTTTTGAAGCTTTCACAAAGCCTAAAGCTTGATAAATTTTTGAAGATGAGATTGGGTCGCCTTTCATGACAACTGGTGGCTGATTCTGAACAGTAACACAATCTGATGAATCATCAGATTCATCCTCAGAATCTGAGACCCAATCTTCAACAATTCCCTCCACAAAAGATTCCTCTAACAAGGAGGAACCCTCATCAGTAATCATCCCAATTGGATCAATGACTAATGGAGTTTTAACTTGGAAATCTTTAACATGTTTGTCATCTGGAGAATTAACAAAGGTGTTCAAGATTGGTGGAGGACATTGTTGATAGTTCACTTTTCCCTTACCCTTCTGATCAGTACCCTTACTGATCATGTGCTCAATGATGTATGAAGGGCTTTCATAGCTCTTGAGATTTTGACCTAAGGTCTCATAGTCACACTCGACTATGGCTAACTTCTTCTTTATCTCATTGATGGTATTGAGATAAGAAGTGATAGCATCTTGCTTGTTCAGAACGGCAATCTCAGCCTCATGAAGTGGTCTGTTTAAGAGTTCAATTTTAGTTTGAAAATCTTTTTCATTAGATTTTAAAACTTTGTTTGCCTCAATACACTGGTTGAGATCACTGATCAAATCAGCATTGTGTTTCTGATAAGCAAGGACCTTGCTGTCAAGATCAACACAATTAAAACATGTAGAAGAAAAACATTCATCAGATACCTGATCAGACTGTGAAGATGCAGTAGGAGTAGCAGATGAGTTCACCATCAAAGCAAATTGAGTAGCTGAATCTTCAATATCAGCATCAGAATCAGCTTGAGTGTCTGAATCTGATATGCTTTCTGACTCTGAACCTGATGTTTCTTCTATACTAATCTGTGCTTCTCCAGAAGTGCTCTCTCCATTTGAATCATCTGCCTTCTGAATCTCAGCAACACATGTTTATCCTGTCCCCCCTGTTTAGAATTGAATCTGAAGTCCCAATTTTCACCTTCATCTTGTTGTACCATCAATGCCTTGCTTGTATTTGAAGAACCAGCTTGAGCAGGAGAGTCAATAGGAACAAGTCTTCTTTCTGGATTAGCTGCAGAAGAATTCTGATGCTGAAAAGGATTCTTGTTCCCTGCTTTCCTTGGGTGCTTGCACTGCCTGGAAAAATGACATTTCTTACCACAATTGTAGCAGGTGACAGATGCCATATCAAATCCAAACTTAGACTCCTTGTTTAGATTGATGTCCTTTCCTGTTCTTTTCACAAACTCCTTTGCTCTTCTCACAGCACTGGCCAGAGCCCAGATGATATCTATCCTTTCCATATCATTTGGGTCTATATGAGAATAATCATCATTGGTCAGATAAGGATTGTCAATCTGTCCACCTACTAAACCATCATAGGAGCTGACAAGAGTAGACAAAAGACCCATGTGCTCCTTGGCCATCTCTACAGTCACTTTATCAAAATTCTCTGTCTTCAGACTAGTAACTGGTTGATGATGTTCTTTCTGAGAGCTTGATGAGGAAGATGACTGACTGAAATGAATCTGATTGGAAGATGGAGCTTCAGTAGTCTGAGAAACAAAAGCAGTCTTCAGTGGAACATGAGAAGATGCTTTTTCTACAGTCGGAGTAGAATAGTACAAAGAGGGATCCTGGACTAGAGCAACTCTCTTAGCCATCCATTTTTTCTCTATTTCTTGCTCTTTCAGCTTCTGGATGAAATCATTTATGTCCATATGTGCCATCATCTCATTCTACTTAAGTACCATCAAAAATGACTCCCACTTTGGAGGTAGAGCATCTGCCAAACACTGGAACTTCTCCTGAGTAGTGGTCTTGACTTCATGATTGAACAACTCACTCAAAAGATGGTAGAATCTGGCAATTAGATCATTCAATGATTCATTTCCAACATACATGAAGCTATTGAATTCCTTCCTCAATGTCTTAGACTTGATATTTTTCAAAGTATCATTACCCTCATATCTCTATTGCAGAGCATCTCACAAATACTTAGAAGATGTAAACTGTCTAAACTGATGGAAGATATCAGTAGCAATGGACTGAGACAGAATAGCATAAGCTTTCTTCTCATAATCATAAAGCTTCCTCTGAGGCTCAGTCATTCGTGTGACTAGCATAGGTGTTCCGTCTTCATTCAGAGGCCTCAGATAACCACCTTCAATCATCATCCATAAATTAGTGTCTACTCCATTTATGTGAATCTCAAATCTGTATTTCCAGTGTGGATAATCATCTAAGGATAGTAACTTGGGAGCTTTATTGGAGTTCCCTGTCTCAGTTTCAGTCAGCAGCAACGTCTGAATACGATGGTTTTGGTTCGCCATCAATGCCAAGTCTTCCATAGAGTCAAGAACAAAAGTGTCCAACACTTAGAAAAATTTCAAATCACAGGGCCGAATGAGTATGCTAATCCCGAATGTCGGGGACCGAATGTGATAAACCAGGCGAATGAACAAAGTCTGGCGAATGAGAATGAGTATGACAGTTTGGGGGAATGAGCAGGGCGATTGAACCTATTCGGCGAATGAAAGGATCGAATGAGGCTATTCGTCGAATGAGAGGTCGAAAGAAGCTATTCTCCGAATGAGTGGTCGAATGGAGTCATTCGCCGAATGAATGTGTCGAATGGAGCTATTCGGCGAATGAGTGTGATTCGGCCAAACCTATTCGGCCACTAGGCTCATTCGGGCTACCTGGGGTTTTCAGCAACTAAAATCGCGATATCTCTTGATTTAGACCAAATCTATGCACCAAATTTGGTACATAACACTATGATAAGATTACCAACCAATTGGAATGACTGTTTTGACAAAAACACCACAAAAAATTACTGATTTTGAATGAAGCAGTGACTTAGGGAACAGAAAATCAGGGTTTTTGCAAGTTACGAAAATCCAATCTGAGATCTGATGATTTTGAATGGAAATCGAGTAGAATCAAGAGCCAAGGCTCTGATACCACTTTGTAGGACCAATTAGGAGCTCGGAAACAATCCGGTTCCAATGTATATCTACCCGACAGCCTCTGGAATAGTGCGGATATCATACTTGAACATTGATAATTCAAATCAAACACAGATACTCATAATAGACATTAAGAATCAATAATAAACAGTAAGAATCAAGATAGAAATACAACTTCCACTAATATCAAGAACTTTATACATAATGGATAGTACAAAATCGAACTAGGGACATTTAATGCGTCTACAAACTCCCCTTTGGACCTAGTTCAATCTTTGGAAGTGTCTTTCTTAAAGAGCTTGTCAGAGATAGCTTTCCGGTCTGCCCCTGCATGAATCTTCAATACCATACAGATACGAATGACTCTCATGAACTGCATGGCTTGCTCTATGTCAGCAACATCGAAAAACATCTGGTGAAAGTACAAAGTCTTGACATCATTGCGAGACAGATTGGTCAACCACATTGGCTCAAAAATACGTTCGGTCTCCCACTTCTTCTCTTTGCACATCACTATCACAGCTTCTCTAGTTCGCCCGTCGTAGTACCACCATCGGAAGCCCTCGATAAAGTCTTGATGCATCTTCCTTAACGAAATCTTCTTCATGACTTTAGAAGGAAGCCACTTCAGGATAACCTTATGCTTCCGGGTATCTCCATCTATTTCTGGCAAGTAGTATCATTCAGGTTGCTGAGGCCTGAAGTTCACCCACCTCTTTTTGTACTCATACTGAATTTGTCTGGAGAACCAAGCTGACATCCCTGAGCCATCGCTGTATAACATCTTCAAGCGTGCAATCTGATTGACTTCAAATCCTGGCAGCGTCTTGAAGTCATGTTGATGTTTGAAGTAATCAATTCCTCTTTCTCTCTTTTCTGCATAACATCCTAAGTCATGAAAGTATGCCCAGCTGAGAATCTGACCTCCAGCTTTGTAGCCTTTGGTCCTATAAACTTTTGTGTGAGTTGCTGGCATCTTTACATTGACTTCCTTCTTCAAAGCTTCCCAATAAGCTTTCCATTCTTCTTTCCTTCGTTGACGATCATCAGCTTCAGACTTACTACTCTCAACTTGTTCTTCCAAATATCTGCTCAGCATATCATCAGTGGCTTGATCAAATAAATCAGTAAAGGTTGGTAGTTTGTCTTCAGCTGATGTATATGACACACCCCGAGCCGGCAGAAACGGATCGGGTTTTCCCGTCGGGCGGAAGGTTCCCGAGGCTCGATATCTTGAGTGATAATCAAATGATCAGATTGTTTACATAGCACATGATAAATAAATGAGAAATGCTAACACATCCATGATATAGAATTGCAAGATTAAATTACAATGTAGCGTTCATAATTTAATCAAGTAAATCTACCAAAAAGAATCAATGTAACTATATCTTGTATCTATACAAGATATACAAAAGATGATTCATTGTTTTTGTCACCAAAAGCATGCAACACAAAATAAGCTAGGTCTTCTAAAAGTCCTCTAGCTTAATCCTTGCATGTAAGTACCTACACCTGTTTGTCACCTGAGAAAACATGTATTTAAACAAAGTCAACACTAGGTTGGTGAGTTCATAAGTATGTTAATTGAAAACCTTGATTCATTCACATGCACAATCACAATGTATGTTATGTTACTTGTATGTTGTATGTTCACCTGTTCACCCAATGGCTTCTCCCTAGTTGTATGTACAAGTGATGTGACACCCGATCAAGCATGCTTATATATAGGGCATACGAAAGGGTCAAGCCCAGACGCCATCCCACCACATGCTCAAACAAGTTTCACACTACTTGCAATACAACTATGGATTTCCATTCTCATTTCTCATGTTCATCTCCTCTTTGATCACTTGTGTTCTCATGTATAGAATAATATGATGATAGCGTTGTAGTTATCAACCGAAGTATTGATAACCAATATATGTGTTAAGGATATTATATTCTCAATCTGTTCCTTGTATTATTCTATATTTGTGGAGTTAACTGTTGTTTCACTTTTAAATGTTAAAAGTGTTAGTTAACTGTTTGTAATGTAATCTCAATGCAACGTATAGAGCCCAAAAGGAGTCCATTGTGATCCTCACGTAATCAGATTACAATGCACCCGATTCACCTCTATTCCGCCGTATGATCCCAAAGCCTTCATCGAAACTGTTCCTAATAATATTGCATGAGAGAAAATAAATTCCTCAGTCTACTAGTCCACAGGTAACGATGGATGATGTACATCTATGTTGTTGTTGTTCTCAATGTAGGATTTTCTCATGTGATTAACAAAGTTGAATAAGAACTTGTCTTATTACGTTATGTTAATCATTGTCTGAATGATGTGGTTATCATGAAGTTATGTTATCATGATTATCATTCATGAATTCCATATGTTCACCATGTAATCCTTAAGCCGTAGTAAGAACTAGTCTTAGTACCCTTAAGTGACGCAGGTGGTGGATGATCAATGCGTTCATACTATCACATAGTATGTTTTTAAGTTATAACTAAGTGTTATAAGTACTTGATTTATCACACTTAGTTAATTATAATGTGGAATGATATTTAGAAGATGTTTTATCTTCTAATCATTCATGTGTGGTGCCGTGTCATCATGTTTCTCTGTAATTGTGCTCATTGTTTGTTTGAGTATGAATTGTTTCAAAGTTTACCCATGTATGAATAACTAAGTGTTATAAGATAAAATCTTACAACTATCTTATTCTAGTGTGTTGATGAACTATGAAATTATATTATCATATTCATTTTAGTTTCCCTGCTATCTCATGATCATACAAGCATGCAATGATAGGCGATAATAAACAGTTTAATATTATCTAAATCAAAGCATAAGCAATATGTAAATTAAAACTTTTAAACAATTAAAAGTAAGCATGTTTCTCAGCCCCGAGAGTTTAAAATCAGTAGAGATTAAAGAAAAGGGGTATATGAACTCACCTTGTTGTTGTAGGGTTGACTTAGCTTAAAAGAAGAATGCACGAGCTCTTGATTGAACTTGAGTTTGTTTTCACTATCCTGTATTGAATTCACATTGTATGTAACTTATAAGCGTTGAGTGTAATTGTTTCGTGTGCGCGTATGTGTGTTAACCTTAACTTGGTTATCATCCCTTGGTCTCGATCTTCATTCTGCCCATTTCAAGTAAAGTAGAATTTATTACTACTAAATCAATTTAGTGTGATTTTAAATGCAAAATTGTAATTCATGACTAAGAATTCAATCTCCATTTCCTCTTCTTGCCTTTAATTTGGTCTTGTAAGGATTTAATGACTGAAATATCATGAATTGTTTTAACACCATAATTATCAGTTTGATAGTAGCACATGATCATCACCCTCAATGCTCATATATGTCATTATTACCTGTTTAATTCGTAAATTAGATGGTGTTAAATTTATTGAGTTTATGGAATAGTCTTGGGCCGAAGAAGTCGTGTAGAAAATCAGTGAACTAAGGAGAGGCTGATTTAACCAGGAACAAGAGCTTTAGAAACTTAGTCAAAGCCTTTGGTGTTTGCTCCCTCTAGAGTTTTGCCCTTAAGTTATTTTAGTGTTTAGTTTTCTTATGTTTAAAGAAAAGAGATAACAGAAAACAGTAAGGCGACACTTAATGTTTCAGGACAAATACAAGAAGAAGACAAACAGATAAGACTGATGACACCATTATAGACACTGTAGCATCAGAATAGTACAAGTGCAAAGTCAACATAGGATCTTCAAAGATCTTGAAGTCTTCCGAGGTTCAGACATTTGTACTGATGCTAAGGAGTTATTCTTTCGGAATTTCTTCATAGGAAACTAATTAAAGGAATCAGTTATCCTATCGAAAGCTGAAGAAGGAAACATTTATTCTTTCATCGGAAGCTGATGTAAATACATAAGTCTTCTGAAGTAATGTGTTTCTTCCGAGGCATATGTCTTTGGAAGTCTTCCGAAGTAATTGACTTTTATTCTTCGGAAGCAAATGTTCTCTTCCGATAGTGTCTTCTGAGGTTTGTCTTTGGATAGAGTCTTCCGAAGCATCTTCTGAAGTTTTGTCTTCGGAAGCAATTGTCTTTTATTTAGTATCTTCCGAAGCATCTTCTGAAGCTTTATTCTTTATGTCTTCGGAAGTTAGTGTCCTGCAACATTTATTCAAATTGATTATTTGAAAGGTGGTTTTGCTTCGTCAGTCCTTATTTTCCAACAATCTCCCTCTGGACTGATGAAGCCAAAACCACTTAGCTTTAGAGCTCAATCAATTTCTAGAACATCAGAATGGTTCAAATGGGGTCTCAGTGCAGCAAAGGCTTCTTTGTTTATTTAAGCTTCAGCCACTTTTTGAGAATGGTTTATGTATTCTCCCTCTTTTTGGCTTAATCAGGGAAGAAAGAGAGGCAGAAAGAAGTGAGCGAAATGCTCCTTGAAAGGCAGTGGAGGAAAGGTGGTAGGAGTGAAGGTGGTTGAAGAGTTTAGAAAACCTTCAACTGAAGGTGCCTGCGTTGGGTTGGATTTGGATTGCAGGACTGAGGACATTCGTCAATTCCTTAATGTTAAGAACTGATCCGTCCATCATTTTACAGATGTCATCCGAATCCCTGACTTGAGAGTCAGTTTTATCATGACCTAAGTCCATCTCAGAGATGTCATAAACCCCTTTTTCTTGGTTCTGGGGATTTGCCCCTTAGTTTAAAAGAAAACTTCATTGGCTGTTGCCATACCAGGAGTCTTATTGCCTAATCCATTCAGATGAGGATTCATTGGATTTTCATGTGAAATGGATGCTCCTGATATATGATGAAGAGGTCAAGATGGACTTGACATCCGGATCTCATCCTCTTTTCATAGGTTAGAGATTTGTTAATAGATAGTGGTGGGGGGCTTTTAGAAAGAAAAGAGTTGTCCCTGGGAGAGAGGACAACCATCTGAGTGTTAAATGACATTTCAGTGGTTAGTAAGGGTTCCCTTAGGAATACAACATCATCCTGTTAAGAGGATTGATGAGGAGCTGGATGGGAAGAGATTCTTGATTCATCTGTGAGGATGGAACAGATGTATCCATGTGTTCAGTAGGAACACAATCATGTTCAGGGATCTCATCTTCCTGAACAGACTTTTTGGGTTTATTAGGCTTAGAAGGTTGTGGGAAAATTATATTATGGCCGGTACCTGTTATAGGTGTGAAAGAAGGGTGGATGTGGGTTCACTGAAGATGGGTGTTTCTTCAGTGTCATCCATCAATGTTCAAACTTGTGAACACTAGTTGGTCAAATCCTTCATATTATTATGAGGATCAATGGGACAAACTGAAAGCATAGCCGGAACTATGGACGTTTCTGGTGATATACCAGATGATCAAGGATATGCAAACATATCGCATGTTATTTGAAATGATTGCCTATAAAGATCAAAAGAAATGCTTATACATAATCAGGTTTTTCAGGTTAACCTAAAAAGTGAATGAGTCGAAAGATTCATGATTATTTTTGAGATTACAGAGCTGGTTGAGAAGAAGAGAGAGTTTAATGCTTACATATTTGGACAAGAAGACATGTTCATGCACATCCTGAAGTACAGACGAAGCTTTGTGAGGAATGAAGCCTGGTCCGAAGCCGTTACACCATTATCATAAGCATGGAGCTTTAGACAAGGTGAGCGTAAGTGCTTCGTGCCAGGCGACATGCCTGACAATTGATCATCCATAGCCATGAGCATTACTTAGAATTTTCAAGATGATGAAAGGTTTCTTGATAACCAGAGGAATAAGAGGGTTTAAATAGATTAATGGTGAGATATATGAGAAACAAAGGAGATAATTATTGATTTAAATAAGATTATTGGTTATTAAAATGGCGGTAAGTATCTTCTTGAGCCGTGGGAGTAAGCATTGAGAGTCGGATCTTGCAGAGAGATTGACAACTGTCACATCAAGTGCAAAGCTCAAGATTTAAATTGCAGATAGGAAGAATCTTATTCTTGGAAGCAAGTTAAATGATCTCATGATGGTTTTCGGAAGAAAAAGAGATCATCGGAAGGAGAAGGAACCAAAGTGGTTATAGAATGTAACAATGGAAGATTTAAACATAAGATAGATATGAAGCAGTGACCATATTACCACTAATCCTATCTGTGTACAGAGATAATTACTGAAAGAAACCAGGATTTCTTTAACAATGGTTTATCCAATATCCATTGTTAGGACAATTTATAAAAATTATCCTTTTATATTTATGTGTACAAAGGTTAATAAACATAATCTTAATTACGTTTATTAACTCATATTTATCATGCCCAATTTTGCCACAAACTTAGAGAAAGTTGAGGAGTCTAAGGGCTTGGTAAATATGTCAGCTATTTGGTCACTTGTAGAGACATGTTCCGGAACAATTAGTCCCTTTTCAAAACTTTCTCTAATGAAGTGATGCCTTATTTCAATGTGTTTGGTTTTAGAATGATAGACAGGATTCATTATTATGTTTGTGGCAGCTTCGCTATCTATTAGAAGAGGTGTTTTTAGTTCAGTTATTCCAAAATCTAGCAGTTGGTATTGTAACCAAAGAATTTGGGCAGTGCAATGGGCTGCTGCTATGTATTCGGCTTCAGCAGTTGAATTTGACACTGAAGTTTGCTTCTTGCTTTGCCATGACACTAAGCAACCTGCAAAGAACTGACAACCTCCTGAAGTAGACTTTCTGGTGAGCGAACATCCAACATAATCACTATCTGAAAAACCAACAAGCTTACAAATTTGATTAGCAGGATACCAAATACCTAGCACAGGAGTACCTTTGAGATATCTGAGTATCCTCTTCACAAATGAAAGATGAGATTGCTTGGGAGCAGATTGGTATCTCGCACAGACACATGTTGCATACATGATGTCTGGCCTTGATGCAGTAAGATACATCAAAGAACCAATCATGCACCTGTAGAGAGTTTGATCTACAGGTTCACCATTGTCGTCTGGACATATGCCAGGACTTGTTGCCATGGGAGTATAAATTATTTTGCAGTCATTCATATCAAATTTATTTAGATGATCTTTTACATATTTAGATTGATGAATGAAAGTCCCGTTTGGGGTTTGTTTGACTTGAAGTCCTAAAAATGTTTTTAGTTCACTTAAAGCACTCATTTCAAACTTAAAAGACATTAATTTAGAGAATTGTTCACACAAGGAAGGTTTTGTTGATCCAAAAATGATGTCATCAACATAGATTTGGACTAACAAGAGTTCCTTATCTACCCTTTTCATGAACAAGGTCTTATCAATGGTCCCCTGAGAAAATTTATTAGAAAGAAGAAACTGAGATAGAGTGTCATACCATGCTCTTGGAGCTTGTTTTAGACCATAAAGTGCCTTGTCTAGTTTGTACACCCAATCAGGATGATGAACATCATCAAATCCTGGTGGTTGACACACATAGACTTCCTCTTTTATTGTCCCATACAGGAAAGCACTTTTTATGTCCATTTGGTATACCTTTATATTATGGGAGATGGCAAATGCTAGGAAGAGTCTGATGGCTTCCAATCTTGCCACAGGAGCAAAGGTCTCATCATAGTCAATACCTTCCTCTTGACAGTAACCTTGCACCACTAATCTGGCCTTATTTTTTATTACAATGCCTCTGTCATCTGTTTTGTTTCTGAATACCCATCTGGTTCCGATGGGATATTTTCCATCGGGCAAGGGACAGAGAGTCCAAACATTTTGCCTTTTGAACCGCAACAGCTCATCTTGCATTGCCTCTACCCAATTATTGTTTTTAAGAGCCTCCTGATATTTAGACGGCTCAATTTGGGATAGAAAGGCTGCATGAAGACAAAAAGTTTGAACGGCTCCTAGTTTGAACTCCTTTACTTAGATCACCTAAGATTTGTTCTAGAGGATGATTTTTGTTGAAAGGAATGATGTCCAAACAGTTATTTGAGGAGGCAGCATCGGAAGAAGGTGAGTTTTCGATAGGGCTCAGAGAGTTTTCTAGATGAGAGTTTAGAGTATGGTCAGGAACGTCTACAGATACATTATCCAAGACAGGAGATAAAGGAGTAGATATTAGATTGTCTTGGTTTTGAGAATTTGTTTCTTGAGAATTTATTTGATAAGAAGGAAAGGAGGTGAAGAATTTTGAAACAGAACCTTCCTCAATAGAAGATAGATCTTCAGAATTTTGACATGACTCTGATGAAGGAGAAGAAGAGGAGATAGGAGGGATGAATGAGAAGCTTTCAAGATCAAAGAGATCATCAGGTGTAGAAGGGAAGGATGAGGTTGATGCTGATTCATTGAATTTTACATCAATATATTCCTCAATTATTTTTGTTCTGAGATTGAAAGCTCGATATGCTTTAGAAGTCTGAGAGTATCCAACAAAGTATCCAGAATCAACTTTAGCAGCAAATTTGGACAAAGAGTCTTTTGTATTTAAGATAAAACACGGACATCCAAAGACTTTGAAGAAGGAAATGAGAGGCTTTATTTTATACAGGATTTCATAGGCAGTCTTGTTATGTCTTTTTACAATGTGAACTCTGTTTAAGACAAAACAAGCAGTGTTTACTGCCTCAGCCCAGAATGATAAAGGTAATCCTGAGTCTGCAAGCGTGGTTCTTGCAGCTTCAATTAGTGTCCTGTTCTTTCTTTCTACAACTCCATTCTGAGCAGGAGTTCTAGGAGCACTATATTGTCTAAGGATTCCTTTAGAAATACAGAATTTATCAAGAACTTGATTCTTGAACTCTGTGCCATTGTCACTCCTTATCATTTTAACAGGAAGACTGAATTGTCTTTCAAGATGAGTGACAAGAGCAATTATTTTATCAGAAGTCTCATCTTTGCTGAAAAGGAAGAAGGTCCAGCAAAATCTTGAGTAATCATCCACAACAACTAGACAATATCTTTTTCTTGCCAAACTAGCTACCTTCACTGGACCAAACAGATCCATATGAAGCAGATTAAGACAGTTAGTTGTTTTGGATTCCTCAATAGACTTATGTGAAGTTTTATGTTGCTTTCCCTTTAAGCAAGATTCGCATTGACCTTCAAAGTGAAATTCTTTAGAAGGCAATCCTCTTACTAAAGAAAGGGTTGAAAGCTTATGAAGAGTTTGGTGATTAAGGTAACTGAGTCTCCTGTGCCAAAGAGTAGTTTCAGAAGACGATGCTTTGGCTATCAAACATGTAGGAGAAGATGTTTGAGAGTCAGTAGTCATATCTACAACATAGACATTTCCACTTCTTCTAGCCGTTAGCAAAGTGTGCTGATCAATCAAGACCTTTATTTTTGAGTTTATTTCTGGAGAAAGAATTTTGCAACTGTATTTAGTGAAAAATGAACTAAAATTCTTGTCAGCTAGTTGAGAAACACTCAAAAGATTAAACTTGAGGTTCTCAACTAAGCTAACATCTTTAAATTTCAAATTTCCACTTAAGACAGAACCAGACCCCACTATCCAACCTTTTGCATTGTTTCCGAAAGAAACAGATCCTCCATTTTTTGGAATGAAGTCATTTAGAATGGATTTGCATCCTGTCATGTGCCTAGATCCTCCACTATCCACATACCAGAGATGGTTTTGGTTTGAAGAGGGTTTCTGCACATGAGGATTATGTACAATAGATTAGATATGGGATATTTATTTTATTTTATTTGTTTGGTTTATTTTGTTGTGTATCATTCATCAATTTCTCCATCATTAACAGCAGTTGTTGCTGATTCTGTTGGAGAAGATTGATTTGAGAATCCACTGGAGAAGAGTTAGCACCATTATGTGAGAAAGGAACTGGGTTCACCGTAGAGTAAGGAGGTGGTGTTCCCAAAATGAAAGGTCTGGAGTTAGCACTCAAGGAAGAGGGTAAGATAGAAGAAGAATGAGGGTGTGTCCCAACAGATTGGTTACTTGCTGTTCTTACTTTCTTCATCTTATTAGGGAGGTTCCCTTTAGATGAAGAGGTATGATCAGCTTTCAACTTATTAGCCTTCAATCTAGCTTTCTCCAAAGGTGTTTTTGTTCTGCAGTTTTCAGTAGCATGATTGTACTTAAAACATTTTAAGCAGGCTGGAGAGAGAGATGAATAATTTGGGATGAAAGGTCTGTTTACTTTCATTGTGGGGTAAGGAGGATGAGGATGAGAAGGAGGAAACTGGATATTAACCATGGGTTCTTTTCCTTTATCAAGATTTGACTTGATGCTAGAAGTGAAACCCGATTTTGTTGTTTCTTCTGAACTATGAGTAGAGCTCAAATCAGGAGCAATCTCATTTTGCTCTGAAGAATTATTGTGTTGAAATGAGTTCAACTGAGGTTTTTCTATTCTTGTCAGATTTGTATTAGTGGGGTATACAAACTTAGAAAAATAGTTTGGCTGATACACCAAAGGAGGTGTATCTATTATTGGAGGAATTTCATCAGGAAGAAAAGTTGGTGAGATAGGTTCAGGAGTGGTTTCTTCCTTATTGTTATCGATTGGGATGTAATCCTCTGGTTGAGCAGTGTGATTATACCCAATCCCAAATCTTGCGTTGCTGTGAACTTGCTTTTGTAAAAGCATTTTGAATCCTTTGCAAGACTCAACCCACTTTTCACAGCTTACTTGACTTTGAGATAATTCATCTTTACAAGCATAATATTTTTCTCTTTGTAGATCAAACAATGCTTGTAAATTGATTTTCTCTTTTTTTAAAGCGCAGATTTCATTATCTTTTATTTTTATTAATTTTTCCACTTCAGAATTTTTATTGTCAAGGAGTTGTTCCAACTCCTGATTTTGCTTTTGAAGCAACATATTGGCTTTCTTTATTTTTGCAAAAGCCTCTATGCAAGCATTGGAACACAGTTTTTCTAAGGTAGAAGAAGATACCTGAGCATCAGAAATATCTGCTTCAGGTTGATCAGAAGAACATGAATCTTCACCAACAGCCATGAGAGCAAATTCTGTTGGTTCAGATGTGATGAGGGCATAGCCAACATCTTCAGGCAAGCTGCTCCAGTCTATGTACTCTTGAGAGAAAAGAGCCTGTTGACCAGATGATGAAGATTGGACAGCATGGCCAGGAGCATTTATTTGTGAAGAAGGAGCTGCAACAACTTGAAGTGAAGCAGGAGTGAGTTGGTACATGCTACCGTTTGCAGCTTTTACATATTGCACATTGGTAGAAGAAGAGTTTTGTGCAATGTGTGCTGATTCTTGAGGATTATTGGACCTTTTGAAAGAGGAAGAGGTGGATGAATATGGTGTTGAAGAGGTGTGTGAAGGTATGTTTGGAAAGGTCACATAAGAAGAAAGGTTAGAGTTTGGAGCATTAGAGCATTCCCTGGCAAAATGTCCAGTGCCATGACACCTATAGCATTGGACATTAGCCTTATTTAGACCAATCCTGGTGTTTCCATGGATACCAGGAAATTTTCTTCCTGTCCTCTTGTAGAACTTGTTAGTTATTATGCTCAAGAGAGCCAGTTGATGGAGATTGTCCATCTTTTCCAAGTCATCACTTGAAACTTGATGAAGATCGTCCATGATAAAACACAGATGGTCAGAGGGGAGAGAGTGGTCATCACGAGAAGAGAATGAAGAGGTGATGCCAGTAGTTAAGTCAATGTGTTCATCATTACCCTGATCATTTATCACAGAGTTATGACTAAGGAGAGCTGTGTTCCCTTGCACATACTCTTCAGTTGATTTACCAGATTTTATTAGTTTTCTTTTCTGGTCAATCTCTCGCTCAAAGGTGAGCAACTTACCATGAAGTTGGGTAAGTGAGAGTTTGCCAAAATCTGGTGAAGATCTCATGACTATAGAATAAGTTTCCCATTTTTCAGGAAGAGATCTTAAAAATCGATTTAGAACTGAGACAGGAGGGTACACTTGACCAGCTAATTTAAGTTCACTTAAGAGAGAAGTGAACCTTTCAAATTGCTAAGTCAGTGACTCATTATTTAGTTGGCAGAAAGTCTCATATTGTTGAGCCAATATTTTCCTAGTGTTGGCTACAACATCATCGGTACCACCGAATTGCTCTTTTAGAGCATCCCATAAGTCCATAGCGGACTCATGGTGAAGAAGACCCGAATAAATTTCATTCGGAAGGGCCATAGCCAGCTGAGCATGTGCCTTGGCATCAAGCTCCAATTTCTGAAAGCCTTCTTCAGTGTAGTTCCGGGGTTCCTTAGGGACATCATCTCCAGTCTCTGTGTCCAGGACCATTGGTTTATGAGGTCCGAACATGACAGACTTCCAACATCCTGTATGATTATTTGACAGGAAATGTAACATCCGTCTCTGCCAAATATTATATTGATGCCTGACCAAAATTGGTGGCTTTGTGGCAGAACCAGTGTTATGGGGGTCTAAGGTGAATTTTTCTGCCATGTGTTCAAACAGTTATGAGTAGATCAATAGATAATGAGTATTCAAGGTAGTTTGGTTGAATGATTCTTGAACACTTTAGAGTTTCAAAAATCAATCTTCAGCAGATTATGAAAAGAAGATGAGAACAGAAAACTAAACACAAGATATCAAAGTGAGCTTTGAAGTTTAGCCTTGATGGTTAAACCAAGACTAATGAACAAGGCTATGATACCAATTGTAGAAAATCAGTGAACTAAGGAGAGGCTGATTTAACCAGGAACAAGAGCTTTAGAAACTTAGTCAAAGCCTTTGGTGTTTGCTCCCTCTAGAGTTTTGCCCTTAAGTTATTTTAGTGTTTAGTTTTCTTATGTTTAAAGAAAAGAGATAACAGAAAACAGTAAGGCGACACAAAGAAGATTCAGAAAAGTGTTGTGTATTATTCAGTTGATGTTGGGGTATAAATAGCCCCGACATTTAATGTTTCAGGACAAATACAAGAAGAAGACAAACAGATAAGACTGATGACACCATTACAGACACTGTAGCATCAGAATAGTACAAGTGCAAAGTCAACATAGGATCTTCAAAGATCTTGAAGTCTTCCGACGTTCAGACATTTTACTGATGCTAAGGAGTTATTCTTTCGAAATTTCTTCATAGGAAACTAATTAAAGGAATCAGTTATCCTATCGGAAGCTGAAGAAGGAAACATTTATTCTTTCATCGGAAGCTGATGTAAATACATAAGTCTTCTGAAGTAATGTTTTTCTTCCGAGGCAGATGTCTTTGGAAGTCTTCCGAAGTAATTGACTTCTATTCTTCGGAAGCAAATGTTCTACTCCGATAGTGTCTTCTGAGGTTTGTCTTTGGATAGAGTCTTCCGAAGCATCTTCTGAAGTTTTGTCTTCGGAAGCAATTGTCTTTTATTTAGTATCTTCCGAAGCATCTTCTGAAGCTTTATTCTTTATGTCTTCGGAAGTTAGTGTCCTGCAACATTTATTCAAATTGATTATTTGAAAGGTGGTTTTGCTACGTCAGTCCTTATTTTCCAACAAGTCGTGGATTCTCGTGAGTTTTGTGGGCCGACCCAAGTGTTTATGGGCTAAGCCGTGTGGCATGGATCAATCCACTAGTCATTGGGCCGAATATACTCTAATTGGGCCGGATGCTTTTTGATGGGCCTAAGAAATTGTTATTGGGCCGAGACTAACTGTAAGTGGGATACATCTACATGGATTGATTGGGTTTGCTTGGGTTTGGGCGGAGAATTACATGGGCTAAATCAATGGTTGTGGGCCGGAATAATGGATCAAAGACACGACCTTGAGTCGTATGGGCCTGACTAGATGTTTCACATGAACAGGTGCCTAACTCCCCCTTAAGGTCCAGCGAACCTCCATGCTAAAGGCTTCAAGGTTCGGCTAATCTAGGATCCATGTGCAAGAAGGTTCGGCTGGGTGAGGTCGGTTCCAACATAGGCTCGTGGGCACAACACAGCAGCAGGTTTCGGCTAATGTTCCAAGGTTCGCCGAGGTTTGCAAATTGGTCAAGGGTTCGCTACATGCAATGATGGTTCGCTGCTGATAGGTTCGTGGAGTCGAAGGTTCGGCCAGCCTTTACTATTGTGAACCTGCAACTGGCTGGTAATCCTCTCGGCTTTCAGATCTGTTGCAAGCTATACTCATAACACTTTTAGGTGTATATGAGTTCTCGAGGATGGGTAGTGAGTGCGTATAAGGTTCTTAGCCGGTTATGGGTTGGGTTGAAACAAAAGCTTAGAAAACCCTAACTTTTGTGATCTTTAGAGCATCATACCTCAAGTTTGGCCGAATAAACCTCTAGATCTGCTGTACTTCTATGCAGAGGACGTCAAGGGCTACGCGTGGACACCAAGAACGCCCGATTTCGCCCACAAACGAGTGAGATACGAAGCTTTGAAGGTGGAAAATGGTGATGGAAGAGAGGTGGCCGGATTTTTAGGTTAGAGAGTGAATGGGAGATGAGAAAATGAAGAAATAGAGTTCATTTAGGGTATTTATACCCCAAGTGAGTTCGGGTTCATTTTTGTTGCTCGGTTCGCGTTTTCGTCGCGTTTCTGGAAATTTTACGCGTAATTTATATCTTTTAATTAAAAGAAGTTAATTTATTTATTTTGATGAGTTTCAAAATTGTAAAACATTATTTATTTTATTTTATTAATTTAATTTTCGTTCGTGTCGTGTTTCGTTTTTGTTTCGTCGGATCGCGTCACCATCGCGCGTATTCGTTCGAATCGTCATTCGAACGAACACGACGATGGTTTTGCTTTCCGACTTTTGTTTTCTACTTGTCAGTCATCATTTTAGAATGTTAAACTCATAGATATGTTTGTGTGAATCGTCAATCACGCAAACACACTGTCAGTTCGTTATTCTGAAACGACACTGCAATATTGTTTAAATTGTGTTTCCTCACTATCGGACTCAACTAAACATCCTATTTTCACCTTGTTTTCACACTGATTTGTCGGCCATCTGAAACCTGTCATCTATGGATATCATATCGCAACCGATTTCTTCCTGTTAATTGTTTGAACACCATTGTTTCCCATGTTTAGTTGTGTTAACTGTACTTAGGTTTTCACTTAAATACACACAACTAATGTTCCAAATGTATGTTGTACTTACAGTACTTAAGTTTACACGAAAATACGTACAACTATTTCTTGTATTTAGAATCCTGTTAATACAAGTAATGTTTATGCACATAGAATTACACATAGTTACTGTTTAAAGTACACGTACCGTACGGACTTGCCAGCTGGTCGGGTACTAGTTGTCACCGTCTCCCCTTGTTAAAGAAATTTTGTCCCGAAATTTAAGCATAAAGGTCGGGCTTTACTTCTCGAACAGGTAGGGATACTTTGCTTTCGTGTTGTCCTCGCGCTCCCAGGTAAATTCTGGTCCACGCTTGGAGTTCCATCGAACCTTTACAATAGGGATACGGCTTCGTTTCAGTTTCTTAACTTCACGTTCCATAATCTCTACAGGTTCTTCAATGAAGTGTAGTTGCTCATCGATTTGTATCTCTTCCAATGGTACGATCAATGTTTCATCTGCTAAGCACCTCTTAAGATTTGATACATGAAACACACCGTGTACTCCGCTGAGCTCATCAAGGAGTCTGAGTCTGTATGCCACAGGACCTATGCGTTGGGTAATCTCAAACGGTCCGACATACCTAGGTGCTAGCTTGCCTTTAGCCCCAAACCGAACTACGCCTTTCCATGGGGACACTTTCAACATGACTCGGTCACCCACATCGAATTCCAAAGGCTTGCGCCGTTTGTCTGCGTAACTCTTTTGGCGGCTACGTGTTGCCTGTAATCGCTGTTGTATCTGGGCTATCTTATCAATAGTTTCCTGAATAAGCTCAGGCCTAGTGATTCTGTTGTCTCCCACTTCGGTCCAACAAATTGTTGACCGACATTTTCTACCATAAAGTGCTTCAAGCGGAGCACATCCAATGCTGTTGTGGTAGCTATTGTTGTAGGAGAACTCAATGAGTGGTAAGTGTGTGTCCCAACTTCCACCGAAGTCTAGGATGCATGTTCTCAACATATCCTCTAGGGTTTGAATGGTTCGCTCGCTTTGTCCATCTGTTTGTGGATGATAAGCAGTGCTCAAGTTAACACTTGTCCCTAAGGATTGTTGCAATGTTTGCCAGAACCGCAAAGTAAATGGATTGTCCCGGTCTGAAATAATAGACAATGGCACCCCGTGCCTTACTACTATTTCATCGACATAAAGTCTCGCTAGTTTCTCCATCTTGTATGTCTCTCTGATCGGCAAGAAGTGTGCGGACTTGGTCAATCTATCAATGATGACCCAAATCGAATCGTGTCCGCTGGAAGTGCGGGGTAGCTTGGTAATGAAATCCATAGCTATTTGTTCCCACTTCCATTGTGGAATCTCTGGTTGTTCCAGCAAACCCGAAGGTTTCTGGTGTTCTGCTTTGACTTTGGCACATGTGATTAATTTTCCAACATAAGTGGCAACATCTTTCTTCATACCCGGCCACCAATAAAACGACCTAAGATCTTGGTACATCTTATCAACACCAGGATGAATTGAGTATCGTGTCTTGTGTGCCTAATCTACACAAAAGAATACCCGGCCACCAATAAAATGAGTATAAAAACTTATAGTTTATCCGAGAAAATCCACAAGAATACCTGTATGAGATAATCCAACACACATCCACCACTTCAACAAATCAAACATTCAATCAACACATAACCACATATCAATTAAGTCATAGTCAATCATAGATAATCATAGTTAATAATAGATAATCAATCACATAACCATTCAACCAATCTCAACATCATTAATCTCAAATAATATCTGTGACTATACATGGTCATTATGTAATTAACATAAGTTAAAAACATGATCCGTGGAGTGGTAGCTAACCACGTGACTATACATGAAGTCAAAGCAATTAACCGAAGTTAAAGGCGATGATTCACGGAGTGGAAACAATCCACGTGACAATACATGATGTCAAAGCAATTAACCGTAGTTAAAAGCAATGATTCATGGAGTTTGTGACAATACATGTAATCTTTGTTATTAACCGAAGTCAATGACAATGTTTACACGGATATATAAATGTAAGAGATAATCCATAAATAATGATAATTCTATAATATGAATATCATATTGATAGACAGGTATTATCCTTATGTTATCAAAATAATATTTAAATTGGTATACATGTTTCACCTTCGAGTTTTAAAACAAAACAGTTTAAGAGAAAGGGAGGTTATGAGAACTCACCTGAGTCCTTAGATCCGGTGTTCTTGTATTATGCGCGCTCACGTATGTAAACTCGAAGCAACTCAAAGATCTGTAATTATCGTGTGTTCTATATTCATAAGCACATGAGTTTTAATTTAATTAAATCTTCTCACATGCTCACTTTTAAATCCCTAGATGTTTCACAACTTAGTTTAATTATTCTTAGTTAAGTTGTTACACCAAATTTTTATTATGTATCATAATACAAGGATGGTTCAAACTTGTTAGTGTTGATTATCTAATATATCATGATCTTTTATCCAATATATCAAAGTTATACAAATTGTAAAGGTTTTATCCTTATAACTTATGTATATACATTCTTAGTTGCATGCATGCATAATCATCTCCCTCCACCATGATTAAGATTATAAATAAAATTCTAGCTTAAGTTTAATACACCAATCTTGGGAAAATGTTCAATAACATTAATCCCTACAATTTAAAGTTCCAATTTTTGTTTAAAGAATAGTAACTATGTTATCCTTATAAAATGTTTCAAACCATGTGAATTCATAACCCAAATTCCATGCTCATTATAAAAGGTGGTGGTGATTTCAATCTTTCATGCATGCATGACTTCCTATAATTTCCCTTAGACCTTGACCCTGCTTTAACCCTAGTTTATTACTTAGTTGTTGTTGTTCGAAAACTGGAAGGGGCAGCGAACCTTCTTGCCAAAAGGGGATAGGTTCGGCTCCCTTGTACTAAGGTTCGGCCAAGTAGCAATAGGGTTCGCGAACAGCTAGGCTAGACCAAGGGTTCGTGAGTTTGGTTGATCTCAGGTTTATGATTCGGCTGCTTCACTAGCAAGGTTCACTGGTTAGGCGCCAAAAGGGTTCGGCCAAATGAAACGAGGGTTCGGCTGAGATGGAAGTTGACAGCCCTTAAGGTTCGGCCGAAGGGTTCGCGGCTCCTAGGCTCGTGACAACCTAGGGTTCGTCTATAGTATGAGAGTTCGCCCATGCAGGGTTCGTCAGACTAAGAAGGATTCGTGGCTGAATGTGGGTTCGTCTGGATACGTTTGGCAGCTAAGTCTTCGACACCTCAAAGGGTTCGGCCAAGCAAAATGGTGCAGGGTTCGGCTCCCCCTTGCTGTGTCGCGAACCTGTACCTCTTCAGCACAAAATTCAGACTTTCCACGGATTCAAGGCTATCTATGACCCCCATTCACCCACTTATATGTGTTTTAGGGTTTTATGCATGATTAAACCGGTTATAGCTACAACAAGTTTAAGAATCACGATCCAACAACAAAACCGCAAATAAATGTCAGGATCATAATCTGAGATCTGATGATAACAATAAGCTATGATTTCGATTGATAACAAGGCGGAAACATGCAATCAATCTAAGTTTCGTAACAATCTAAAATAACAAAACCCACAGTAATTAACATTCAAGACATATTTAATAAGAACAATTAAGAACAGATGATTATGAATATTAAAGTCAGTTATATTGATTGTAGATCTGAAATTGCTCAGAGAATTACAGTGTGTAAAAGTGCGTCTGTTTTTTCAAAAGCGTGCAGACTGACTCTATAAAGTTTCTATTTATAGAGACCTATTTCAGACCTACATAACTGCCCTAACGAATAACCTCTACCAAAATAACAATACAAACGTCACATCAGTTATACACGTCATAACTGATGTCAGCAAAAACAAATAAACAACAAAATCTATCTAAGAGTAGATTCTTCATCAGCATCAGCAATCTTGATTATCAGCATTAGTAAGTTTGCATGTCAGCATTACAAACTTACTTTCTTGTACTTGGTATTCTTGGTCAACATCATCAGTTGTTTGTCAGCATTGAATCATTTGGTCATCAGCATTGCAATGTGACCATCAGCAGTTTACTTCTTCATGTCAGCATTCAATAGATCAATGTCAGCATTGATGAATACTTGGCTCTTGTAATCATCAGCACTATCATATATATTATCAGCATCACACTTGGTCATCAACATTTCAAGATTTGCTGATTAGCACTGCAATATCCTTTGAAATAACATTATCAGCAGTGCACTTTGAATGTCAGCACTGCAACATTAAGCTGTCAGCATTGAAGAATCTTTTGAGAACTTGTTAGCATCTCAATCTTCAATGAGTTGGCTTTCAGCATTATGACTTTGGTTGTCAGCACTGCAACATCCTTGACAAATCCTGCAATTACTAAACACTTAAACATAAGAATCAATTAACAATAATGATCTTATAAATAGAAAGGTTTAAGGTTTAGAGATGTGGACCATATGTGTTGTCTGTATTGTGCCTGTCAACACATCAACATATTATATGGAATTGAACTTTATTCAAATTATCAGCATATCAAATAAATCTGTATAAAATAGAAAAACAGAAGTAAAGAAAGAGTTAGAATGTTGCCATCATTATATGGACTTAATGAACTTGAGGCTTGTAGAAGGATTTGTTAATTGTGGGCAGAGCACCATCTCATAATGAAAACCTAACAATCTCCCCCTGAGATGATGCTTCCTACAATTAGCCCATCATAATCCATAAGTACCTCTTTCATATGAGAAGAACCACATATACATCCAAAGCCTTGTCATCATCATCATCTGTCATCTTCACACATCCTCTTCTTCTTTAACTTGACTCATGCTGAAAGATAACATCAAATGATGTATAATACCATCAAATTGAGTCATTGGAGCTTTCAAATCTTCTCTCATGTAATAAATAGGCATTTGATTTAGTGCAGATAGAGATTTGAAATCCAACTCAGACAAGTCATCTTTGTCGGTGAAGATGTATGATTTATCAAGACATTCCACCACAAGATTTCCATCATTGTTAATAGAGACTCTTTGTGGTTTTTTCAAAGTTTTCACCTTTTGCTCATTTCTTCTTAATTCATAGCCAATGAACAAATCTTCAGAATCTTTTCTTAACCTTCTGATCAGGTTCAAGAATTGAAAAAGATTTCTTCTACCAAAAACAGACATTGGTTTTTCAATGATCAGATTATCCAAATGTGTGAGATAGGAGTTCTCAAGGAGTCTAACTTCAGAGTAAGCATATAGCCTTATATCAGTTGCACTTAAGACTCGATCTCTTCTGAAAATTACTAACTCCCATGATTTTTCATCATAAAACCACCCAGTGATTGGGTACTCCTTCATATTTCCAACTATTTTCTTTTTCTTGATTTCAGGAGGTTTAAGTTTCAAATTGTGCTCAATATATTTCTTTTCATATTTCTTGAATTCACGCAAAACTTTGTCTTGATCCAGCCCCCCATCTGGCAATCTGTATAGCCTGACACATTTTCTCAATGTTTCTTGAAATGCTGCTGGTCTAGCATGATTGCTTCTGTTTACTAACTCTAGACCAGCCAATTCAATTAACTCTTGATCAGAAAGATTGAAAATTTGAAAGAATGGATAAAAACTTTCCACTGCTCCTGTTTCTCTTTTGACTTGATAAGTATCCCAGCTCCAGTCATATTTCCATCCCATTATTTTTGACTCTTGCTTTATTAATTCTTGATCTTGGACAGTCAAAGTTTCTTGAAAAGTCATTCCAGTATTTTTCATGTATTGGGAGGAGTGAGAAGATTGCCTGGGAGCAGAAGATTGTGTGTATGATAATTTTGCTTGTGATGCTGATAGATATTGCGGAACAAATGACTTTGGCTTTTCAAAAATTTTACTGGAGGAGGCTATTCGGCTAATGACAGGCATGTTAGATTTATCAAGTTTGGCTTTCTTGCCTGCTTTCTCATCAGCCATCAAGAATTCTTTCACTCTTTTGATCAGAGTGTCCCTCTTCATTCTGATATAGCTTCTAGAGAGAACCCCTCTGTCATGTAAAACATTTCTGAGAGCTTGATCATTCATAGAGTCGGGATCTGGTTGAACCATACCCTCTGCAATCTCAAAATCAGCTCTTTCTTGTTCTCTTCTCTTCTTCTCTTTTTCTTCTCTCTCCTTTTTATCAATTTCAGTTTCAATTAGTGAATCAAGGAGAGAGTCAATTCTATCAGATTCTGCTGATAATTGTTCAAATGACATTAAATTTATAGTTTCAAGATTCATGCCACCATACTCCACAAGCTTTAGCACCAGCTTCATATGGGTGTCAGCCATAGCATTTGCAGTGAATTGTGATGCAAAGCTTTCATTGAAAGAGATGTTTGGTTCCTCAAACTGTGGAGTGATTGTTGCTGATAAAGTTTCAGTTTGAGGACCAGTGGAGGATTTTGGTGCATCCATGCTGCTGGATTCTTGGATTTCTGACATCAATGCTTCATTTGCAGCCGGTTCTGCATCTGTTAAATCACCAAGAATCCCAGCCAACGCCTTCACTGCTTTCTTATCAAACTTTGAAGATGGCTTGGGCTTTGATTCTTCAGGAGCCTTTTCTTTGCCCTTTGCCTTTTCCAGGGCATTATCTTGTTTTCTTCTTAGAACCTCAAGGTGATTTCTGATTAAGGTCCTATCAATTTCTGTTCCAGGAATCCCCCTTGAAAATTCTTCAAAAGTTGGAATGCTGACATTTAGCAGATCTTCATTTGCTTTATTCAGAAGTTCAAAGAATCCATATCTTTGGAGAATTACAGCCTTGAAGTTTGGATCTAATTCCCTGACTGATGTTACTTCTTTTTGAATTTTTGGAGATGGATATTTTGACTTCTCCAGGGATTGTGATGGTGAGGAAGATTTGAACCTTTTTGATGTTTCATCATCTTTGTCTTGATCAAACTTCCTCTTCTCCCCCTTGGAGGAAGCATCATCTTCCCCTGAACTGTAGCCGAGATCATCACTACTGACTACTTGTTTTGATTTGTGTAAAGCTTCAACCTCATCCTCAAGATCCTCAATTCTTTCTCTTAACATTTTATTGTCTTTTTCAAGTTCTTCAATAGTGTATTCCAGAGATTCAAAAGAGGTCTCTGCTCTCTTTGATTTTGAAACTATGGCATTAAGCCTTGTAATTTCATTTGCAGCCTCTTGTAGAGATATAATCCTGTTCTGATCAGTTTGCTTCAAAGAATCAATCTCTTTTTGCAAGGCTTTTGATTTTGCTTTGACTGATTTTAATTGTAGATTTATCTTTTCAACTTCTTTTTCATAAGCCTGCTTGCTTGCTTCTAATTGATCTTTTAATTCAGTAATTTTCTGCTCTCTTGAATTGATTGCATCTTTAAGTTCAGTTATGATGGCTTTTTGATCATTATCAGCCAGGTCACTGGCTGCTGCAAGTTGATTTTTCAAATTTTGAATTTCAAACTTAAGAAGATCCACATGCTCCTTCATTTTATCTTGAGCCTTTTGAGCATAGGTTACTTCATTTTGAGCACTAATTAGCTTTTGGCTCAATTCAGTGGATTTCTCAATGTATCTTTCCCTTTGAGCAATAGAGTATTTCAAATAACTTTGTAGATCATCTACAAAGGCTTTTAAGTTGACTATCTCTTCCACTTGTGAATCTAGAGTGTTTGTAAATTGATTAACATAATCATCACTCTTTTGAACATAAGCTTGAGCTTGAGCAGCTGCTTCACTTAAATCTCTGATGTGTGCATTCTGACTTTCAATGTATGCATTTTGAACAACCAGATGATGGTCTTTCTGTTCAAGTTCAATCAGGAGTCTAGTGATTTCAGCATTCTGTTCATCAATTGCATCTTGAAACTGGTTGTATTCTGTCATATGTTCATCAAAATCATCTTCAATTTCAGCAGTTAGCTGATTGATTTCAGTTTCTCTGGCTTCAATTTGTGTCACACCCCCAATTTCCCACTCGTGGTGTCAGTCCACGTGGGTGTGACGTGGCCAGGAATCACAGCTCTTGGTCATATAGAACGACTTCTATATGAGTTACACAATCACACAATTTGCAAAACCAAACAAGTTTACATAAGTATGCAGCGGAAAATGTAAATCATCAAATACATAAGTAGCAGCGGAAAGTAATTGTTCAAGACACTACATAATAAATTGTTTTCAACTCATAACAAATGCACACAACGCCTAAGATACGAGTCTATATGCAGGCCAGACTCCTTAAGGCTTCCTTGTGTGTATCCTAGCGTAAGCTCCATCAGTTACCTGAGAATACATGCGAAAAGTGTCAACTAAAAAGTTGGTGAGTTCACAGGTTTAGACGGACACAAATAGTAAACAGATATATACTGGGCATGTTAAGTTTAGTTGTTGGATCCACGATCCGTGAGTGTGTCATGTCATCTTACCGAAACTAGACTGTTTCCATTTGCCTCCGCGAGTCATCGCTGAACTCGCAATTCACATCGATTATTACACTCGTTATGACCTCCAGTCAAAGTTGTTGCCGAGTGGGGCTAGTCAAACCCAGTAGTACTACGTAATAACGACTCGTTCGTAACAATTAACGGTAAGGATAAGTGAGGGCTTTATGCGATAATAGTTACACTCAAAAAGAAACGGTTTCACAACATGCCAGTCCTATATCTAAAACAGTTGCAGTATATTCTCACCCCAATAGTTTAGCAAATCAGTTAAGAGTAAAAGTGGGGCCGTAAACTCACCTGAGTTTAGATTTGCGTTAGCTCAAAGAGAGTAAGTGTAGCTCGCCGGCTAGTAGTCACCTATATCACATAGGTACTATGAGTTGGTGTTCACAAGTGTGGGTCTCACCGGACCGTGTTAGTGTTCAACAACACTAAGTGGTTATGTAGGTCGAGTTGACCGTGTTTGACCGTGTCGATCGTGTTTGACCTAACGACCCGTTGGTGACGGTTTGGATCAAGTGTTCTTGTATCGTGCGGTGATAGTGTCGGGTGAGGTGTACAGATACCAATAATCATTCCCATTAGGAAACTTACTATTTATAGTAAGTTCCTATTTTAGGAAAGTTTCCACATTAGGCAGGTTGTGCATATAATTATATTCCGATTATTCTAACATGCATATTTATCCTAAATGAGCATGTTATCACCTAGCACGTAGTTACACATAGCCGGTTTAACCTAGTTTGCGCGTAAAAGTTTCCATTTTTGGAAAGTTTCTATAATAAGCATGTTTTCACAAATTTAACAATCAACATCATCTGATATCATCATGTTAGTCCTAAATAATCTATCTATCATGCTTGTTGCAACTAACATGTGACAAATCGTAAACTTTATAAAATAGTTACTATTTATAGTAACGTTCCCAAAAATCACACTTTTGACTATCCTAGACATTTCTATGCATCAAGTATCTATCACAATAGTTTCTAATCATCATTTTAAGCATAACATTTAGATCTAAACACATGCATGATACTATTTCATCAAAAATCACCACTTTGTAACATAAAAGTTACTATTTATGGCAATAATCACCCAAATGACCAATCTTGACATAATCAACCATCCTAAATCATGTAGAACATCCTCAATATCATTACTAACAACATTTCAATATCAAAAATCATCAAACACCTCATGGATCATGCATGCATGTTATTATAAGTTCCTATTTCTTACAAAAATCAACAAATCATCACCATATTCGACATATATCATCATAAATCATTACAATATCATCAAATCAGTAAGTAAATCACCAACTAGCATACATATAACATCAAAATTTCGTGACAATGGTGGTGGTGGTGATGCATGTGGGTATTTCCCCTTGCATGTGTGATTTCGAGTGCCAAAATCATGAAATCGGGATTAGAACTACCTTAAGCTTGTTCGAGAGGACTGAGATGAGGCTGGAACAGTGATGGGGAGCTTCAAACAAGTCTGGATTTGTCCTCACAGCAGCCCTACTTCGTGCAAGATGGCGATCGGGGCTTCTTAGCTCACCACTAATACTCAAAGGCTTCAATAAAGCTTCTTAGGTGCTTCCAATGGCTTCCTTATGGCTAGGAGGTGTTTTGCAGGTGAGGGAGACGATGGTTTGCCGCCTGGAGTTCGAGAGAATAGGTAGGAGTCGGCAGGAATGATTAACATTGGGTTTATAAAGATTTCATGCGTGTAGGGGTTGTCGCGTACCGCGGAGACTGCACAAAAAGCGCCTCCGCGTACCGCGGCGTTTAAAATAATCATTCTGTTCCCGAAACACGCCGCGTACCGCGATGGTTGAAGATGATCGGTCGTCGCGTACCGCGACGTTTTTCGGAGAATTCAAATTCTCCCGCTTGAGCTTCGCGTACCGCGAAAGCCCAATTGTATGCCCATCGCGTACCGCGATGGGTCTCGGCTGAGCCCAATAGGTCCAATTTCATTGTTTTGAACCGAATCTTTCGTATTTCTCGAATACGATCATCGTTTCTCAACACATTGGCTTTGTTCTAACTAAATTAGGTTCACCGAACCTAAGTGCAGTGTTTTGTGTTACAGATTGATCCGTTCACCAACGTTCGTCATTCAAGACACGTGCGATTGTTGTGCGATAATTCCTCGAATTATCGGTGTGTTCAGACTGTTGTGCCACGTGTCACACTAAATGCATTTATTCTAGTGCCACGTATGAAATAATAGTAAACATTATTATTAAAATAATAGAGTTGCTGACCTGGAAATTACGAGGTGTCACATCATCCCCTAGTTATTGGGAATTTCGTCCCGAAATTCAGTTCATGTGCCGGTGTTGGCTTGTTCGGCGAATAGGTGAGGGTATTTCTTTTTCATCTGATCCTCCCGTTCCCAGGTGTATTCCGGTCCTCGTCGTGAGTTCCATCGAACTTTTACAATGGGTATCTTACTATGTTTCAACTTCTTGAGTTCCCGGTCCATAATTTCCACCGGTTCCTCTATGAAGTGTAGTTGTTCATCGATCTGGATTTCCTCTAAAGGAATTGTGAGAGTTTCGTCCGACAAACACTTCTTGAGGTTTGAAACGTGAAACACGTTGTGTACGCTACTTAGTTCCTGTGGTAGCTGTAGTTCGTAGGCCACCGGGCCTATCCGTCTAGTGATCTCGAAAGGTCCAATGTAACGAGGGTTTAGTTTTCCTCGTTTCCCGAATCGAATCACTCCCTTCCAAGGCGAGACTTTAAGTAGTACTCGGTCTCCCACTTGGAATTCTAAAGGTTTGCGCCTTTTGTCGGCATAGCTCTTCTGTCGATCCCGAGCTGCTGCCATTCTGTTGCGTATTTGCACGATCTTTTCAGTTGTTTCGTGCACGAGTTCGGGTCCGGTCAGTTGGCTTTCCCCAACTTCCGCCCAACAGAGTGGTGATCTGCATTTACGCCCGTAAAGCGCTTCAAATGGTGCAGCTCCAATGCTGGTGTGGTAGCTGTTGTTATATGAGAACTCTACCAAGGGTAAGTGAGTCTCCCAGCTGTTACCGAAATCAATTACACATGCCCGAAGCATGTCCTCCAAAGTTTGGATGGTTCGTTCACTCTGACCATCCGTTTGTGGGTGATAAGCAGTACTCATATCCAACCGCGTCCCGAGTGCCTTGTGTAAGGACTTCCAAAAGTGAGCCGTGAAACGACTGTCTCGGTCTGATATTATGGAGATCGGGACTCCGTGTCTGGATACGATTTCTTTCAAGTAGATTCGGGTCAACTTTTCCAATTTATCCGTTTCTTTGATCGGCAGGAAGTGTGCCGATTTCGTAAGTCGGTCTACGATAACCCAGATGGTATCGCAGCCACTTGTTGTCTTTGGCAGCTTTGTGATAAAATCCATGGAAATCTGCTCCCATTTCCATACTGGAATTTCTGGCTGTTGGAGTAATCCCGAAGGCTTCTGGTATTCTACCTTGACCTTTGAGCAAGTCAGACACTTACTCACATACGTTGCGATTTCTGACTTCATGTTAGGCCACCAATAAGTTGCCTTTAGGTCATGATACATTTTGTCAGAGCCTGGATGTACTGAGTATCGGCTCTTATGAGCTTCATCCATTACTACCTTCCTTAAGTCTCCGAATCGTGGAATCCAAATACGGTCCAGCAGGTAGTAAGCTCCGTCGTCCTTTTGTTTCATCTGTTTGTCCATCCCTCTCATGGCTTCGAGAGTGAGGTTTTCGGTTTTCAACGCTTCTTGTTGTGCGATCCGAATTTGATTTGGTAGCTCGGAGTGAATGGTGAGTTGTAGTGCGCGCACGCGTTTGGTTGTTTCCTTCCGGCTTAGCGCGTCGGCGACTACATTAGCTTTACCGGGATGATATTTGATTGCACAATCATAATCACCTATCAGCTCGACCCATCTGCGTTGTCTCATATTTAACTCCTTTTGGTCGAAGATGTGTTGTAGACTCTTATGATCAGTGAATATCGTGCACTTGGTGCCGTACAGATAGTGTCGCCAGATTTTCAGTGCGAACACTACGGCTCCCAACTCTAAATCGTGAGTTGTGTAGTTCTTTTCGTGCACTTTCAGTTGTCGTGACGCATATGCAATAACCTTCTCGCGTTGCATCAGCACACAACCGAGCCCTTGTTTTGATGCGTCACAGTACACCACAAAGTCTTCGCTCCCGTCTGGTAGCGATAAGATTGGTGCACTGCACAACTTCAGCTTCAACAGATCGAAAGCAGCTTCTTGTTTTTCTCCCCATTCAAACTTCTTGTCCTTGTGTGTGAGGGAAGTCAACGATTGCGCGATCTTCGAGAATCCCTCGATAAACCGCCTGTAGTACCCGGCCAATCCTAAGAACTGTCGCACCTCAGTTGGAGTCTTAGGCGCTGCCCAATTCTTGATTGCCTCGATTTTGGCTGGGTCCACGTGTATCCCTTTCTCGTTTACTACGTGTCCAAGGAACTGAACTTCGCGAATCCAGAAATCACATTTGGAGAATTTCGCGTATAGTTGTTCCTTCTTTAGTAGTTCTAAGACACGTCTCAAGTGATCGGCATGTTCTTCCTGAGTCTTCGAGTAGATCAAGATGTCATCTATGAATACGATTACGAACTTGTCGAGATACGGTTTACACACCCGATTCATGAGATCCATAAATACGGCCGGTGCGTTAGTCAGTCCAAAAGGCATGACCAGAAATTCGTAATGTCCGTACCGCGTCCTGAATGCGGTCTTTGGTATATCGTCCTCTTGTATCCTGAGTTGATGGTAACCCGATCTCAGATCGATTTTCGAATAGAAGCTTGACCCTTGTAGTTGATCGAACAGGTCGTCTATTCGTGGTAGGGGGTACCGATTCTTGATCGTTACCTTGTTTAGTTCTCGGTAGTCTATACACATACGAAATGAACCGTCTTTCTTCTTCACGAACAGGACCGGTGCTCCCCAAGGTGAGAAGCTCGGTCGGATAAATCCTTTATCTAACAACTCCTGCAGTTGGTTAGATAGTTCTTGCATTTCAGTAGGAGCCAATCGGTATGGTGCCTTGGCTATTGGTGCTGCTCCGGGGGTTAAATCTATCTGGAACTCCACTTGTCGTGCTGGTGGTAGTCCCGGTAGATCGTCAGGAAAAACTTCCGGAAAATCACGAACAACCTCAATGTCCTCGATCTTTCGTTCCTTCTTTGGTTGTTCGGTGATAAGGGTTAGGATAGCCGTGTATCCCTTCCTCAGATATTTGGTTGCCTTCATACAGGACATGATGTTTAACGGTATCCCGCGCCGTTCTCCCTGGATTGAGATCTGCTCTCCACTTGGCAACGCAATTCGCACAATCTTCTCGTTGCACACGATCTCAGCGTGGTTTGCAGATAACCAATCCATTCCAATCACCACGTCGAAGCTTCCGAGAGTTACTGGCATCAGGTCGATCACCAACTGATGGTCTGCCAGTGTCAGAACGCATCCTTTGATGATGTGTTGTGTTTCGATGAGTTTTCCATCCGCTAACTCTACGGTATACTTATAATCTAGTGGTGTTGGTGTCATGTCAAGCAATTTGCTAAATTCACTAGAGATAAAACTCCTATCGGCACCGGTATCAAATAATATACTAGCGTAGACATTATTTAAAAGAAACGTACCGGTGACGACGTTCGGATCATCTTTGGCTTCACCGGATCCAATCACGAATGCCCGACCCCTAGCCGGGTTGCCTCCTGCGTTCTTGTTTTGCGGACAGTCTCGGCGCATATGTCCGGGCTTGCCGCAAGTGAAGCACCCCTTTAGTGTGTTGTCCTTGTTGAGGTTGGGGTTGGGGTTCGATCGGCATTCTTTGGCCAGGTGTCCGTTCCTGCCACAGTTGCTGCACCGAACTCTTCGGCATGGGCCGTGATGGTGGTATGAGCAGTTGTTGCATTTGGGGTTGTTGCCCCGATATCCCCCTTTGTCCTGATTGTTTGGTTGGGTGGCAGTGAAGACTTTGGCTGGTGTTGGTCGGTGTTGAGCTGGTGGTGGTGGTGAGAAAACACGGTTGTTGTTGGGTTCCCACTTTCGCTTGGGCTCTTGGGGTTTTAGGTGTTCACCCCTTTTTGGCAGTTTCCCCTGGGCTACCGCCTGGTCAGTTAGCTTGTGCGCCAAGCGAATCAGTGGTTGGACGGTGGTGTGATTGGCTGCAGTCACCGTGCTCTGTATTTGCTCGGGCAATCCACTAATGAATTGCTCTATCTTTTTGTACTCCGGCGTCACCATTGCCGGGCACAATTTGCACAGTTCGTGAAATCGAGTACAGTATTTCTCGATCTCGGATCCCACCATTTTGTGCGTCCAGAATTCTTCTTCCAGCTTCCGAATTTCGTCCCGAGGACAATACTCCTCGTGGAGCATTCTCGTAAAGTTCTCCCATGGGATGGAGTTTGCAGTATCCAGCCCGAGTGTCTGGACATGAGAGTTCCACCAGGTGAGGGCCGGTCCCTCCAGTACTCCTGTGGCATATTTCACTCGGTTCCCGTCAGAGCATTCGGCCATAGAGAAAACCGATTCCACCTTCTCTATCCATCGGAGCAGTCCCACTGCCCCTTCCGTGCCCTGAAACTTGTGAGGATGACAGCTCAGGAATGCCTTAAACGAGCATCCCTTTGCCGCTCCTCCCTGGGGTCCTGTGCATCGGTAGTTCAATACAACGTGTTAGTATCTAGGCTGTCTATTCTATGCTAGTTACGTTAGGCAAAGACTAATACCGTTGTTAGTGCCACTCGTCTCACTGGTGTGACGGTTGGCTTCGTACTCCGCGAGTACCTTGTTAAATTTCCGCTCGACCATCATGTCGATCCGTGCCTTTTCGGCCTTGCGTTTGAGTCGTAGAGCGTTGTTTCCTCTTGCAGACATGTTCTATATAGAGGGGTTAGAGTGTTAGTCATCAGATGTTAAGTGTTAGCCAAGTTAGAATAGTTGTCATGTCAAATGTCAAGTTAGCTATCGTAACAAAGCTTCAAACAACAGTAGTAATAATAAAGCAGATAATCATAATAAAGCATAATTTCCATTAATATCAATCTTGAAGTACAATAATTTGAAAAGAAAGTACAATGCGAGTTCTCCGAGCACATCCCGCTCGTCTAGGCTAAAATGAGATAAAAGGAAAGACAATACAAAATAAGGAAAATCTACTAATCCGAGTCCATGGAGACATGGGAGATGTTACTAGCTGCGTCCTCATCATCATCCTCGTCCTCTTCCGGATCCTCTTCCGGATCCTCGTCGAGACCCTCGAGGTCCTCGGCCTCGAACTGTGGCCCGTCATCCTCAGCTGGCGGCTCCTCGACAAACTGTGCCGCCCATGCGTTAAGCATGGCGTCACTTGCCTGTACCATAGCCTGAGTTTCGGCTATATCTGTCCGATTCTCAGTAATACGCCCGTCATGCTCCTGCATGACATCAACTATCTGGCCATGCTGAGACATGAGCTGAGACACCTGGAGACGTAATGTCTCCACCTGTTCCTCTAAGCGATCATTCTGCTCCTCCAGTCGGTCGCTTCGCCTTTCCAGGCGATCGTTCTTCTCGCGAAGAACACGAACCTCGTCGGACAGCTCGGCGTTTCTCCGAAGCTCCCGCCGGGTCACAGCAACATGAGCCGCGAAGGCTCTCTCCATCGGCATCCCAAGTGCCGGTAGTCGCGGACCCTCAGAGGTATCACCTCTGTATCGCGGGGTAGGCACCCGCTCAGCCACGATCCACTGTAGTAAGAGGCTGGGCAACCATCCCCAGTAGCGCTCCCGTGCTAACATCTGGGTCCTCCTCTCCATTTCCGCGTCCACCTGAGCTACTATGCTGTCGATCCTACGTCGACTGTCCTCGGTCAAATCGTCAACGGCTGGGCGTTTGCCCGGGTTCCTGTCAGCGTTTCCGTTGCTGTCAGCCATCCTGTAAGTTTTCAGGTTAGTACATAATAGTTCAATAAAAGAATTAACATCAGGGTGCGAATTCTAGTGTAGTGTCTATTGTAGAGCAGTGGCTATAGTCTAAGTTTACTAAATGCAAACCTAGTTCCCTATAACCAAGGCTCTGATACCAGTCTGTCACACCCCCAATTTCCCACTCGTGGTGTCAGTCCACGTGGGTGTGACGTGGCCAGGAATCACAGCTCTTGGTCATATAGAACGACTTCTATATGAGTTACACAATCACACAATTTGCAAAACCAAACAAGTTTACATAAGTGTGCAGCGGAAAATGTAAATCATCAAATACATAAGTAGCAGCGGAAAGTAATTGTTCAAGACACTACATAATAAATTGTTTTCAACTCATAACAAATGCACACAACGCCTAAGATACGAGTCTATATGCAGGCCAGACTCCTTAAGGCTTCCTTGTGTGTATCCTAGCGTAAGCTCCATCAGTTACCTGAGAATACATGCGAAAAGTGTCAACTAAAAAGTTGGTGAGTTCACAGGTTTAGACGGACACAAATAGTAAACAGATATATACTGGGCATGTTAAGTTTAGTTGTTGGATCCACGATCCGTGAGTGTGTCATGTCATCTTACCGAAACTAGACTGTTTCCATTTGCCTCCGCGAGTCATCGCTGAACTCGCAATTCACATCGATTATTACACTCGTTATGACCTCCAGTCAAAGTTGTTGCCGAGTGGGGCTAGTCAAACCCAGTAGTACTACGTAATAACGACTCGTTCGTAACAATTAACGGTAAGGATAAGTGAGGGCTTTATGCGATAATAGTTACACTCAAAAAGAAACGGTTTCACAACATGCCAGTCCTATATCTAAAACAGTTGCAGTATATTCTCACCCCAATAGTTTAGCAAATCAGTTAAGAGTAAAAGTGGGGCCGTAAACTCACCTGAGTTTAGATTTGCGTTAGCTCAAAGAGAGTAAGTGTAGCTCGCCGGCTAGTAGTCACCTATATCACATAGGTACTATGAGTTGGTGTTCACAAGTGTGGGTCTCACCGGACCGTGTTAGTGTTCAACAACACTAAGTGGTTATGTAGGTCGAGTTGACCGTGTTTGACCGTGTCGATCGTGTTTGACCTAACGACCCGTTGGTGACGGTTTGGATCAAGTGTTCTTGTATCGTGCGGGTGATAGTGTCGGGTGAGGTGTACAGATACCAATAATCATTCCCATTAGGAAACTTACTATTTATAGTAAGTTCCTATTTTAGGAAAGTTTCCACATTAGGCAGGTTGTGCATATAATTATATTCCGATTATTCTAACATGCATATTTATCCTAAATGAGCATGTTATCACCTAGCACGTAGTTACACATAGCCGGTTTAACCTAGTTTGCGCGTAAAAGTTTCCATTTTTGGAAAGTTTCTATAATAAGCATGTTTTCACAAATTTAACAATCAACATCATCTAATATCATCATGTTAGTCCTAAATAATCTATCTATCATGCTTGTTGCAACTAACATGTGACAAATCGTAAACTTTATAAAATAGTTACTATTTATAGTAACGTTCCCAAAAATCACACTTTTGACTATCCTAGACATTTCTATGCATCAAGTATCTATCACAATAGTTTCTAATCATCATTTTAAGCATAACATTTAGATCTAAACACATGCATGATACTATTTCATCAAAAATCACCACTTTGTAACATAAAAGTTACTATTTATGGCAATAATCACCCAAATGACCAATCTTGACATAATCAACCATCCTAAATCATGTAGAACATCCTCAATATCATTACTAACAACATTTCAATATCAAAAATCATCAAACACCTCATGGATCATGCATGCATGTTATTATAAGTTCCTATTTCTTACAAAAATCAACAAATCATCACCATATTCGACATATATCATCATAAATCATTACAATATCATCAAATCAGTAAGTAAATCACCAACTAGCATACATATAACATCAAAATTTCGTGACAATGGTGGTGGTGGTGATGCATGTGGGTATTTCCCCTTGCATGTGTGATTTCGAGTGCCAAAATCATGAAATCGGGATTAGAACTACCTTAAGCTTGTTCGAGAGGACTGAGATGAGGCTGGAACAGTGATGGGGAGCTTCAAACAAGTCTGGATTTGTCCTCACAGCAGCCCTACTTCGTGCAAGATGGCGATCGGGGCTTCTTAGCTCACCACTAATACTCAAAGGCTTCAATAAAGCTTCTTAGGTGCTTCCAATGGCTTCCTTATGGCTAGGAGGTGTTTTGCAGGTGAGGGAGACGATGGTTTGCCGCCTGGAGTTCGAGAGAATAGGTAGGAGTCGGCAGGAATGATTAACATTGGGTTTATAAAGATTTCATGCGTGTAGGGGTTGTCGCGTACCGCGGAGACTGCACAAAAAGCGCCTCCGCGTACCGCGGCGTTTAAAATAATCATTCTGTTCCCGAAACACGCCGCGTACCGCGATGGTTGAAGATGATCGGTCGTCGCGTACCGCGACGTTTTTCGGAGAATTCAAATTCTCCCGCTTGAGCTTCGCGTACCGCGAAAGCCCAATTGTATGCCCATCGCGTACCGCGATGGGTCTCGGCTGAGCCCAATAGGTCCAATTTCATTGTTTTGAACCGAATCTTTCGTATTTCTCGAATACGATCATCGTTTCTCAACACATTGGCTTTGTTCTAACTAAATTAGGTTCACCGAACCTAAGTGCAGTGTTTTGTGTTACAGATTGATCCGTTCACCAACGTTCGTCATTCAAGACACGTGCGATTGTTGTGCGATAATTCCTCGAATTATTGGTGTGTTCAGACTGTTGTGCCACGTGTCACACTAAATGCATTTATTCTAGTGCCACGTATGAAATAATAGTAAACATTATTATTAAAATAATAGAGTTGCTGACCTGGAAATTACGAGGTGTCACAATTTGAGAGGCCATGTGATGAATCAAAATTGGAACTATTTTTACTGCAGCTGATGGTTGAGATTGATCTTGAGGTTGTGGTTGTGAAGATTGAATATCTTGAATAACAGAGTGAATCTGTTCAGTAGCAAGCACTGTTGCTAATTCCTTTTGTTGATGTTGTTGTTGTTGTTCTTGCTGTGTTGTAATATAAACTTCCAAAGGAGAATTTGGAATTGATAAAATTTCTGTTGCTGTTTGGATTGGAGAAAGATTGGGAGTAAGATCAAGATTTTGAATAAAATCTTGATCATCAGGCCTTCCCTGTGAATCAACTGAATTTGCTGGAGAGTGATGTGCAGGAGTTAAACTCTGTTCTTGAAATCTTTCATTATTATCACCATCATCATCATCATCATTATCATCTTTGCTGCTATCACTACTAGACACATCAGCATCAGAATCAATGTGATCTGATGATGAAGTGCTAGAATCATCATCCTCATCATCAGCTATAAACATCCCTTGTTCAATCAATGCATCTTGTAAGTCAAAGAATATTTGGGGGAATTCTGCATCTCCTCCCTCAAATTTACCTCTGTTCATTGATGGACATGTAAGATGATCATGATGTTTCAACCCATGAATCTTTTCACCAAAGGGTTGCATGTCTGGGTGTTGATGATTGATTATTAGCTGAACAAATCTTGGATACATCAAGAATTTTTTACTTCCTGCACTTACATTTGTTGTCATCCCATTAAAGATGGTTCTTGTAAAGTTGAATGGGGTTGACATCAGCAAGCTCATGATCATGGATGTTGTGCCGAGTGGAAGCTCAAACCATCCTGATCTTCTATTTGAGATGCAGTGTTGCAAGATGTGAGCTAACAGTTTCCACTTCGGTCCCAATTGACCTTTGAGAATCTGTCTTCTAGGCATTCCACCTGTATAACCAAGAAAATTTTGGAAGAAATCCAAAATTTCATCATCTGGTAGTTCAGTTATATCACATTCATCATTTCCTAATTGCAAAACATTCCTTAATATCTGTTCAGAAATGACGACTTGTTGCCCCCCAACTGTTCCAACAATAGTTCGGATATCGTTCTGTGCTTCTTCAACTGCTGTGATCCAGAACTCGTTTATCATTTGTCTGTACAAGGTTGGTCTTGCGGTTAGGGCAAACACCAAGTTTGATCGGTTTATGAAACGAAGAGTTTCCCTAAACCCATGAGCTTTGGGATGCTCTGCGTTCAAAAACGTGCACACGTTGTGTTGGTCTGCTATTTCTAACAGAGCCATATCTTTACGATGAAGGTCGTGAACTTGATGATGAAGAGTATTGATGATTCAATTGCAGTATAATGACGATTTTTGCTGAGGTTTGAAGGTTCTAGTGAAGGTTTTTCGCTCAAGTGCAATGGAGTGCTGATAAGAGTTAGGGTTCACTTTTCAAGTTCCTTTTATAGGTTAACTTTGCTGAGTATGAGGTTGAAATCAGGTGAAAAAATGATTTTATGTGATTTCATTAAATTCTCACGTGCTCCCCTTCTTCAAATGATTTTACTCAAAAATTGCCAAGTGATTCAAACTTTTGTCATCAGCATTGGTGTGTTGTAAAGTTTTTAACTCATGATCATCAGCATTGATCATTTGTTCAGGAATTATACTTAGCCAAATTTTGAGATTTGTTGATTTTGAGTGTCAGCATTGATTAATTGTTTAGGCAACATGCTACTTGATCAAGTTGTTTATCAGCATTTAAGAATTCCTCATCAGCACTGAGATTTTACTCATCAGCACTGAGAATTACTTCATCATCAGCACTGAAAGATTACTCATCAGCACTGAGAAATACTTTGTCAATTTGTTAGGCAGTCATGTTACTTAATCAATGCAAAGGGATCAGCACTTGAAACAGAGTTTGCTGTCAGCACTGGAACTTATTCAGCATTGAAGAACTGTCAGCACTGAAACTTCATCAGCATTAGAAAATTAACTCTAGCACTGAAACTTCATCAGCATTGGAACTTCATCAGCATTAGAAAATGTCAGCACTGAAACTTACTCCATCAGCATTAGAGAGGTAACTATCAGCACTGGAAGTTACTTGAAAATTCAAATGAATCTTACCTGTCAGCAGTGTGATGTGATATTACCTCAATGCTGAAACTTGATGAATGAAATTTGTTATCAGCATTTTTAAAAAAATGCATGTCAGCACTGCAGGTTACATGGGAACAAACAGATTTTCATTATCACCTGCTTCAACTGTTTGAAAATCAACTTATGAAACTCCTTTTTATTGAGATTAGCAAATTTCTAAATCCAATTTATTTTTGTTGGTTTTCTGAAGTTTGATTTTCTATTTTGTTTGGTTTGATTCAAACTTTGGTAAGTCACAGTGATAAATAAAATTTTGCAGAAATTAATATTTACATACTTAAATCTGATATAAATTTGATTCTTAAAATCATATCTGTTTTAGAACTTTCTGTATCAAAAGAAATGTTTTGAAATATTATTGAAAATTCAAACAATGGTATTGTTTATCCACTTAAACTCTGCTGATATAATCATAGACCAGATAATGAGAACTTGTTCAATTTAGGTATCATTTAAATGTAAATAATCAAGTTATCACACACATAAAAAGGCACTGTTTGAAGTCGAATTGTAGAATATTTTAAGGATTTATGTAAAATCTCCACTTGATTACCATTTTATAAGTAAATATATTAATGAAAATTTGTTTTTCTTTTCTTTTCATCAATGACAAGCATTGTGTTCTATGAACACTTATTTGATTGATGTGTGCTGTCAAATTAGAAAGATTTTCTATGTTTTTGTTCTTTTGAGACATTTCATTATACAGACTGCTGTGTATAACTACACTTATTTGGTTGATGATGCAGCTGATAATGTAGTCTTTTATGTATATGTACTTTAAATGGTGGGAGACAATCATAAATTCAACTTTCACTTCTTATATTCTAAATAAAAGAGATTTAATACCTTATCATGAGATAGATAAAATGCCTTACATATTTTTCATTTTAATCTTGTTTCTCATTTTCCAGAATTGACTAGTTTTCAGCTGAGTCTACCAAAGCTTTGAGGATTTCAATATTCTTACCTGAACCTTTGCTTCTTGATATTTCCTTTTCCATCACAGAATCCTATCATTTTTCAAGAAATCAAAATCAGAAAAAAAAATATATATATAACACATATTTTTGTATTTTTCTTTGTTTTTCTAATGTTTTTGTATTTTTCTTTGATAAAAAAAAATAATTTATCACTGTAACTTAGCAAAATTTAATCAATTTTCATATTTCATCATGCCTAGACTTTTTACCAGAGATTCAAACCTTTTTGGGTCTAATGCTTTGGTAAATAAGTCTGCAAGTTGAAATTCAGTATTTATGTACTTTAATTCTATCAATCCTTTTTCAGAGTTATCTCTAAGAAAATGATATCTTATTTCTATGTGCTTTGTTTTTGAGTGTTGTACTGGATTTTTAGTTATGAAAATTGCTGCTTTATTATCTATTTTTATTGGAGTTTTCAAAAGGTTGAATCCAAAGTCAAGCATCTGGTTTTGAATCCAGAGAACTTGAGAGCAACACTGTGAAGCGGCTATGTATTCAGCTTCTTCAGTTGATATGGACACATTTGTTTGCTTTTTGCATTGCCAAGATACCAGCTTGTTACCAAGGTATTGACAACCTCCTGACGTTGATTTTCTATCCCATTTATCTCCCCCAAAATCACTGTCAGTGTAGGCAGTTAAATAAAAATCCTCATCTTTTGGATACATTAGTCCAAGATCAGGTTTTCCTTTGAGATATCTAAAAATTCTTTTAACAGCAATTTCGTGGGATTCTTTGGGATCAGCTTGGTATCTGGCACATAAACATACACTAAACATGATATCAGGCCTCTTGCAGTGAGATACATGAGAAAACCAATCATTGATCTGTAAAGAGTTTGATTGACTGGCTTCCCTGTTGGATCTGGATGTAGCTTGTCTCTTGGGTCTACAGGTGTTGAAGCTGGCTTTGAATCAGTGAGGTCAAACTTCTTGAGGATATCTTTGACATACTTTGTTTGGCTGATAAAGATTCCATCAGTCATTTGCTTGACTTGCAGGCCAAGAAAGAAAGTAAGTTCACCCATGGCACTCATTTGAAATTTCTTCTTCATCAATGCTTCAAATTCCTCACATAGTGTCTTGTTTGTGGACCCAAATATTATATCGTCCACATACACTTGAACTACCAAGAGTTCACCATTTACATGTTTCAAGAAGAGTGTTTGGTCGATCTTTCCTCTTTTAAAATGATTTTCAATGAGATAAGAAGACAAGGTTTCATACCATGCTCTAGGAGCTTGATGCAACCCATACAAAGCTTTGTCCAATTTGAACACTCTGTATGGATGATCTGGATGTTCAAAACCTGGTGGCTGTGCCACATAGACCTCTTCGTGAAGTTTGCCATACAGGAAGGCAGATTTTACATCCAGTTGATAAACAGTGAATTTAAAGGCAGCTGCATAAGCTAGAAAGATTCTAATAGCTTCAATTCTTGCAACTGGAGCAAACACTTCATCATAATCAATACCTTCTTCCTGAGTGTAGCCTTGTGCTACAAGCCTTGCTTTGTTTTTGATCACAATCCCTCTATCATCTTTCTTGTTCCTGAATACCCATTTTGTGCCAATGGGTACTTGATTTTCAGGTAGATCAACAAGGGTCCAAACTTCTTGTTTTCTAAATTGCTGCAATTCTTCCTGCATTTCTTCTACCAAACTGTTATCTTTTAAGGCTTCTTTGATGTTTTTGGGTTCATCTTGAGAAAGAAAGCAAGAAAATATGCAAACATTTGCATATTCATGCATACTCCTTGTTGTCTTTGATGATAAATTGCCAATGATATTTGTGGCAGGATGATTTCTTTCAACAGTTCTGTATGTTGAACTTGTTGGAACCAAAGTATTGATATCTAAATTTGTGTCATTTAGATCAATAGCATTGTTTTCATCAGAGGGATTTGTGTCAGCTGAAAGGATTTGGGGATTTGGATGTGTTGCTGATGAATTACTATTCAGGGGAGAGTTTTGTGTATCAACATCATCATATGATGAATGCTGATGAGTTGAATATGTTTCTGCAGATGAGACTGATGGCTGTGGATCTTGAGTATCAGCAATGATGGGTGGATTATCAGAAACAAATGGTTTAATCCATCCTCCCCCATAACTTGTTAATTCTGGATCATCCTTTTGAGTTCCACTTGAGCTTACATCATCAGATGGGAAAATATAAAAGCTTTTCATAAAAGTGTCCATGTCAAACAGCCAATGAGGACCTATACACTTTGTCTTGAAATTATGTTCAAAGAACACAACATCAGCAGTTTCTTGCAAAGTATATGCAGTTTTGTTAAAGACCCTGTAAGCTTTTGACACACTGGAATATCCAACAAAATATCCCTCATCAGCTTTTGAATCAAATTTTGATAATCTGTCAGCTGTGTTCAAAATGGAGACTGGACATCCAAAAGCTTTGAGAAATTTTATTTGAGGTTTTCTGGAGAACATGATTTCATATGGAGTTTTGTTTTGTTCTTTGACAATAAAGGTTCTGTTTTGCACATAACAAGCTGTGTTGACAGCTTCTGCCCAAAATGATAAAGGATGCTTTGAATCAGCAAGCATTTATCTTGCAGCTTCAATTAGGGACATGTTTTTCCTTTCAGCAATACCATTTTGCTGAGGGGTTCTTGCTGCACTGAACTGTCTTGTTAATCCATTTTCAAGACAAAAATTGTCCATTGTTTCATTTTTAAATTCAGAACCATTGTCACTCCTGAAACCTCTAACTGATTTTCCCATTTGATTCTCAATTCTTTTCACCATCTGAATTATCAAATCAGCAGTTTCACTTTTCTTGTTCAAGAAGAACACCCAAGAATATCTTGAATAGTCATCCACCATCACAAGGCAATATTGTTTCTTTCCCAAACTCAACACATTTACAGGGCCAAATAAATCCATATGGATTAACTGTAATGTGGAGTTAATTACACTTGCTGTAATTGATTTGTGGGAAGATCTCTTCTGTTTACCTTTCAAACAAGCAGCATAGTGGTCAAGACAGAAAAATTCCTTTTGTGGTAAACCAATGACATGATTTCTAGTTACCAACTTGTTCATATATTTGAAGTTTGCATGAGCAAGTCTTCTGTGCCACAATGTTGATTCATCATCAGTAGCCTTTGAAAGTGAACATGTTTCTTGTGATGTTGGTGGTGGTGATTCCATATTAAGAGTGTATACATGATTCCTTCTTGAGGTTCTCATCACCACCCATTCATCAGGGATTTTAAAACCAGGCTTGACAATCAAACATTCTTGCTTGGTGAAAAAGACTGAGTAGTCTTTATCACAAATCTGTGAGACACTCAACAGATTATACTGAAGTTGCTGCACATAGCTCACATTATCAAAGCTGAGATTTCTGCACTTTACTACTCCAGTACCAGTGATCTTTCCCTTCTGATCTCCTCCAAACGCAACAGAGATGCCATTGATATTTTGAAAATCATGAAGCAGTTGGCATTACCTGTCATGTGCCTGGAACATCCACTGTCAACATACCAGATGTTGTCAGTTCTCCTTGGATGCCCCTGCAATCAATGAAACAGATAAAATAGACAATGGAACACAAGCCTCCCAGGTCTTGGGTTTCCCATTTTCAAAAGTTTGAAAAGTAACTTTCTGCATTTTTGATAAATCTGGCAAATCAGATTCATCCTTTTGTTTGTTTTCAGAATCAGCTTTTGGTTTCCAATTATGAGTGGATTGTGATACAAAGGAAACTTTCTTTTGATTTATCTTTCCTTTCTCATCCTTGAGAGAGGGAGTAGAGTCATATCCATTTGATTTATTAACAGGTTTCTTCAAAATTGATTTGTGATCAGCATGATGACTGTTTGGATCTGATTCATAAAATGAATTTTCATGAAAAATGTTTGATGCTTTTGTTTTGTGAAAATTCTGTTTTCTGATTTTAGGTGGAGTGAAGTTGTATCCAAAGCTGTCATCTTATAGTACTGTTGAGTACCAAAACTATGTGTGGGATGTTGATAACCACTAAACATAGTTTGCCATTGCTGATAGTTTTGAGGAGAAACTCTTGGTTGCTGAGATGTGTGAATTTGTGACTGATAATAATCCCCAAACATTCTATTTTCAGATTGATGTTTTCTGAATCTAGAATCTTTGGAATTTCTGGAATGATAGGCATTGTTTCCATATTTGCCCTTTGTTTTGGCAACTTTACTATCAGAAAAAGGATAAACCACATTTTTACTTTTCTACATACACTCCAAATCAGGCTGATAATAGTAACAATCAACAAGGTCATGATTGTTTGTTCTACATATAGAACAGTACCTTGAAGTGTTTGCAGAAACTGGAGAATAGTTTTTACCCTGCAGTCTTTTCTTTTTCTCCACAAATTCAGACATTTTGTTAAAATGATTCTTTGATTTGTATGTGCATTGTTTCCTTGTGTGAGACAAGCTCTTGCAAATTGTGCATTTTGCTGATTAATCTGAATTTGATGACTTAGATTCAATTGATTTCTCTAAATTTTGAGTTGAATTAGAGACCTTTTGTTTGAATTTTAAATCAGATTGATTTTCAGTTGTCACCAATTTTTTAGATTTATTTTCAATTGATGATTTCAATGCATCAGAAGTTGTATTTTCAGCAAGTACAAAATTCTTAAAAGAAAATGGATTTGAGTCATCAGCAATTGCACTTTTCTGATTTTGAGAATCAGTTTTTGGAATACCACTTTTGGGCTGGTCATTGACTCAGGCATAGGTGTATAGTTTTCATTATATGGAGGTGGAACCTCATGAAAACCTAACCCTGCCTTTGACTTTCCTTGAAGTTGACTGTTGAGCAAATTAGTCAAGTGTTTGGAAGAAGTTTCAAAATTTTCAACTTTCAGAGTTGCAGTGGATAAATCAGATAATGCTTTTGTTAATTTTTACAAGTTTTCATCATGTCCTTTTTGAAAAATTAATTTCTCAGTTTTAAGTTGTTCATTATCTTTTAAAAGCGAATTAATTTTATTTTCATGTGTTACTTTGTCATTTATCCACTGTTTCTCTTCAAACCTGCATTTGCTTAACTCTCTTTGCAAATCAACTATGTGTTGTTTTGAAACTTCTTGCTTGATTTTACACTCATCAGAACATGGTCTGGTTACCTCATTTCCCAGTGCCATCAAAGCAAGGAGTGGTTCATCTGTGTCTTCTTGAAAATTTTTTGCAACAGCAATCATGGCTTGTGCAGGATCATACTCATTAGCATACTTGCTCCAATCAAAATCCTCTGAGTTGTTTGTTACCACAAGTGCTTTTGGCTTTTGTCACACCCCGGGCCGGCGGGAACGGATCGAGTTTTCCCGTCGGGCGGAAGGTTCCCGGGGCGCGATATCTTTGAGTGATAATCAAATGATCAGATTGTTACATAGCACATGATAATTAAAATGAGAAATGCTAACACATCAATGATATAGAATTACAAGGTTAAATTACACTGTATCGTTCATAATTTAATCAAGTAAATCTACCAAAAGAATCAATGTACTATATCTTGTATCTGTGCAAGATATACAAAAGATGATTCAATGTTTAGGCACCAAAAGCATGCAACACAAAATAAAGCTAGGTCTTCTAAAAGTCCACTAGCTTAATCCTTGCATGTATGTCTCTACACCTGTTCGTCATAAGTAAGTTAATTGAAAACCCTGATTCAATCACATGCATAATCACCATGTTTTGTTATGTTGCTTGTATATTGTGTATCACCTGTTCACCTAATGGCTTCTCCCTAGTTGTATGTGCAAATGTTATGATCCCTGATCAAACATGCTTATATATAGGGAATCACGAAAGGGTCAAGCCCAGACGCTATCCCACCACATGCTCAAACAAAGTTCACCCTACTTGCAATACAACTATGGATTCCCATTCTCATGTTTACTCATTCTTGATCACCTGTGTTCTCATGTATAGAATAATAATATGATAACGTTGTAATTATCAAACCTAAGTATTGATAACCAATATATGTGTTAAGGATATTAGATTTATTCAATCTGTCCCTTGTATTATTCTATAGTTGTGGGGTTAACTGTTGTTTCACTTTTAAATATTAAAAGTGTTAGTTAACTATGTGTAATGTAATCTCAATGCAACGTATAGAGCCCAAATGAAATCCATTGTAATCCTCACGTAATCAGATTACAATGCATTCCATTCACCTCTATTCCGCCGTGTGATCCCAAAGTCTCCATGTGGGATTGTCCTCATGTAATTAACAAAGTCGAATAAGAACTTGTCTTATTACATCATGTTAATTATGTGTAAATGATAAGAATCCCATGAAGTTACGTTATCATGATCATCATTTACTGAAATCCATGTGATCCCAAAGCCTCAATGTGGGATTGTTCTCGTGTGATTAACAAAGTCGAATAAGAACTTGTCTTATTACATCATGTTAATTATGTGTAAATGATAAGAATCCCATGAAGTTACGTTATCATGATCATCATTTACTGTAATACATGTGATCACAAAGCCTCAATGTGGAAATAACTAAATGTTATAAGGTATAATCTTACAACTATGTTATTCTAATGTGTTGATGATTAAGAATTTACATTATCATAATCATCTGAGTTTCTCTGTCATCTCATGATCATACAAGCATGCATACAATGATAAGCGATAATAAACAGTTTAATATTATCTAAATCAAAGTATAATTAACATGTTAAGCAAAACTTTTAAATAAATAAAAGTAAACATGTTTCTCAGCCCCGAGAGTTAAAATCAGTAAAGATTAAAGTAAAAGGGGCATATGAACTCACCTTGCTGTTGTAGAGTTGACTTAGCTTAAAAAGAAAGGAGACACGCGCTCTTGATTGTTCTTGTAGTAATTTTCACGTTCCTGTATTGATTTCACATCGCGTGTAACTTATAAGTATAAGTTGTAACGTTTTGTGCGCTTGTATGTGTTAGCCCTTTAGTCGCCTAACAATCGTGAGTTGCGATCATCATTCGGCCCTGTGTACTTGCTATTAATCTAAGAAACGCTCATTTTAATTAAGTTAATCTTTGAAATTCACTTATTTGTTTTAAGTTCACTTGATTTATTGTCATATCCCAATAATCCCTAAGTTTTAATTTAGGTTTTAGGTTTAACATAATGTCCTTTAGGATGACATGTCCAATCTTTTGAATTTTCACTATGATCATAATTCGTCACTCTTGTCATGAAATTGAATTGAATCGATGATGAGATATAAATTATTACTTAACATTACGTGTTTCTGGATTAATTTTCAAGTCTCATGTTTTCTCAAATATCACTTGGACCGAATGATGTCAACATGGCCTTAAGAGTTGTACGTGGGCCTTATGCGATATGTTGGGCCCTAGTTTGTATATGGGGCCGAAACAAAAGGATGTTGGGCCTGTTGGGCCGGTTGCAACAAGTGGGCCAAATCGTTTAAGTGTGGGCCGATGTTTTTCAGGATTGGGCCGAAGGGTTTTAAACTGGGCCGTAGCCAATAAGCTGCTGGGCCAATTCTATTCTATTTGGGCCGTGGTGTTGGGCTGACAAAAAGTAAATCAGTTTGGGCTGCACTAATGTAATTGACCAAGATTGCTGTTGGGCCTAGAAAGGTTCATGCTTTGATCAAGAAAAATTGGGCCCACAGTTATCCTAATTTAATTAGTTAAGTCCAGTAGAATTGCAGCCCATTAGAAAAATCCAGTGGATTTCGTGATGACATATCTGTTCGCACATGGTCATGGTTTTAACAGTTGCAGATCAAGGTTCGGTTTCCAGAGCTATGAGGGTTCGGTCAGTGAGGAAGAAACTTGGTGACTCAGCCCCAGCGAACCAGTAGGGTTCGGCTCCTGAATGCTCAGCATGGAAGGTTCGGTGGTCGATGGTTCGTGCATGCGAGCATCTAGGTTCGTCGGTCTGAATGATGCAAGGGTTCGTGAATGGCATCATGGTTCGGTTATCCAAGAAGGTTCGTCTAACAGGAGTGAACGGCTCGGGAAAACCTAAAGGGTTCGGCTTCAAGATCTGGCCATTAAGGCTCGTCACATTGTATGAGTTGGGGACAGGAGCATCAGGGGGTTCGCTGGTCGGCTGGTTCGGCTGAGAAGGCATCCAAGGTTCGTTAAGCATGTCTAGGGTTCGTGGCCAGAGAAGGGTTCGTCGAGTGGGTATGCAGTTCTCAGGTTTGTGAGAGTGGAGGGTTCGGCCATGGTTCAACCCCCTCACGAACCACTAGCTCACCATCACCACGACCTCCCTCGTTGCTATGTAGATCTCAGGGCTGTGTTAGAGAGTAGTAGAGTGGATTGTGGTTGTGAAATTCCGGTTAGGGTGGTGTTGGCCGGCCCTGTGAGCTGTTCGAACCAAATGGGGTAGAAAACCCTATTTTTACAGATCTTGCATACAAAATACGTTGAGTTTCAGTAGTGCTTGGCTTAGATCCGTTGTACTTTCAAGTAGAAGACATCAAGGGCTACGCGTGGGCGAAAGAATCACTCAAAACCGTTGAGAAACGAAGGAGATATGAGCATTTGAAGATGGTTTGTGGTGGTTCTTGATGCTAGCCGGAAAAAGAGAGAGAGAGAGAGAGAGGTTGAAGATGATATTAATGATTTAATGTGGTCATTTAGGGTTTTTATACCCTAAGTGGTGTTCGGGTTCGTTTTGGTTGCTCGGTTCGAAATTTCGTCGCGTAACCGGAAAATTACGCGTAATTGATAATAAATAATTAAAAATGTTATTTTAATTAATTTGAGGAGTTTCAAAATTGTAAAAATGTTTATTATTTTATTTAATTAAATTTAAATTCGTTTCGCGTCGTATTTCGTTTTCGTTTCGTCGAATCGCGTCACCATCGCGTGTATTCGTTCGAATCGTCATTCGAACGAACACGACGATGATTTTGCTTTCCGACTTTTGTTTTCTACTTTCAGTCATCATTTCAGGACGTTAAACTCACAGATATGTTTGTGTGAATCGTCACCCACGCAAACACATTGTCAGTTCGTTATTCTGAAACGACACTGCAGTTTATGTTTAAATTGTGTTTTCTCACTGTCGGACTCAACTAAACATCATGATATCACATTGTTTCCACTTTGAATTGTCGGCCATTTGATTCCTGTCATCTATGGACATCAGATCGCAACCGATTTGTTTCTGAATATTGTTTGAATACCGTTGTTTCTCATGATTTGATGTGTTAACTGCCATTAAGTTTTCACTTAATAAACACAACTAATGTTTCAAATGTACGTTGTACTTAATGTATTTAAGTTTACACGAAAATACGTACAACTGTTCTTGTATTTAGAATCCTGTTAATACAAGTACTGTTTACCATCGTATATGTACACATAGTTACTGTGGAAAGTACACGTACCGTACGGACTTGCCGGGCGGTCAGGTACTAGTTGTCACAGTCTCCCCTTGTTAAAGAAATTTCGTCCCGAAATTTACGCATAAAGATCGGTCTTTACTTCTAGAACAGGTGGGGATACTTGGCTTTCATGTTGTCCTCGCGTTCCCAAGTAAATTCTGGTCCACGCTTGGAGTTCCATCGAACCTTTACAATAGGGATACGGCTACGTTTCAGGTTCTTAACTTCACGTTCCATAATCTCTACAGGTTCTTCAATGAAATGTAGTTGCTCATCAACTTGTACTTTTTCCAATGGTATGATCAATGATTCGTCTGCTAAGCACCTTTTGAGATTTGATACATGAAACACATCGTGTACTCCACTGAGTTCATCAGGGAGTCTGAGTCTGTATGCCACAGGACCTATGCGTTGAGTAATCTCAAACGGTCCGACATACCTTGGTGCTAGCTTGCCCTTAGCCCCAAACCGAACTACGCCTTTCCATGGGGACACTTTCAACATGACTCGGTCACCCACATCGAATTCCAAAGGCTTGCGCCGTTTGTCTGCGTAACTCTTTTGGCGGCTACGTGTTGCTTGTAATCGTTGTTGTATCTGGGCAATCTTATCAGTAGTTTCCTGAATAAGCTCGGGCCCAGTGATTCTATTGTCTCCCACTTCGGTCCAACAAATTGGAGACCGACATTTTCTACCATAGAGTGCTTCAAAAGGAGCACAACCGATGCTGCTGTGGTAGCTATTGTTGTAGGAGAACTCAATGAGAGGTAAATGTGTGTCCCAACTTCCACCGAAGTCTAGGATGCATGTTCTCAACATATCCTCTAGGGTTTGAATGGTCCGCTCGCTTTGTCCATCCGTTTGAGGATGATAAGCAGTGCTCAAGTTAACACTTGTCCCTAAGGATTGTTGCAATGATTGCCAGAACCATGAAGTGAATCGATTGTCCCGGTCTGAAATAATAGACAATGGCACCCCGTGCCTCACTACTATTTCATCAATGTATAGCCTTGCTAGTTTCTCCATCTTGTATGTCTCTCTGATCGGCAAGAAGTGTGCGGACTTGGTCAATCGATCAATGATGACCCAAATAGAATCATATCCGCTGGAAGTGCAGGGCAGCTGGTAATGAAATCCATAGGTATTTGCTCCCACTTCCATTGTGGTATCTCCGGTTGTTCCAGCAAACCCGAAGGTTTCTGGTGTTCTGCTTTGACTTTGGCACATGTAATACATTTACCAACATAAGTGGCAATGTCTTTCTTCATACCCGGCCACCAATAAAATGACCTAAGATCTTGGTACATCTTATCGGCACCAGGATGAACTGAGTAACTTGACTTGTGTGCCTCGTCAAGTATAAGTGTCCGGAGTTCATCTACAGCTGGAATCCAAACACGATCCAAATAGTAGATAACTCCGTCTTGTTTTGTCTTGAAATGCTTCTCGGCTCCACAATCGAGCTCCCGTTTCAAATTGTCTCTTGCCATTGCGTCACCATCGAGCTCCCGTTTCGTCGAATCGCGTCACCATCGCGCGTATTCGTTCGAATCGTCATTCGAACGAACACGACGATGATTTTGCTTTCCGACTTTTGTTTTCTACTTTCCAGTCATCATTTCAGGACGTTAAACTCACAGATATGTTTGTGTGAATCGTCACCCACGCAAACACATTGTCAGTTCGTTATTCTGAAACGACACTGCAGTTTATGTTTAAATTGTGTTTTCTCACTGTCGGACTCAACTAAACATCCTGATATCACATTGTTTCCACTTTGAATTGTCAGCCATCTGATTCCTGTTATCTATGGACATCAGATCGCAACCGATTTGTTTCAGAATATTGTTTGAATACCGTTGTTTCTCCTGATTTGTTGTGTTAACTGTCATTAAGTTTTCACTTAATAAACACAACTAATGTTTCAAATGTACGTTGTACTTAATGTATTTAAGTTTACACGAAAATACGTACAACTGTTCTTGTATTTAGAATCCTGTTAATACAAGTACTTTTTACCATCGTATATGTACACATAGTTACTGTGGAAAGTACACGTACCGTACGGACTTGCCGGGCGGTCAGGTACTAGTTGTCACAGCTTTGGTGGTTCAATGGCTTTCATTTGAACAGTAGGTGCAGATTGATTTGATTGTTGATTTGGCTGATATCTGGAGGTATCTTTGGGAGCTTTGCAATCACGTGAGAAATGACCATAAAGATTGCAGTTGTAGCATCTTACTTTATCAAGATCAATACCCACTTTTGTTTTATCAGCTTCAGATTTCATGGGACCATACTTCTTCCAGAATTTTTTGTGCCTCAAGACAACCATGGCCATCTGCCATTTGATATCCATCTCTTCAACATCCTTTGGATCTATTTCTTCAAGATCATGTTGAGTAAATTGAGCTTTTTCCAGAGAGCTTGCAGCAAAACATTCAAAGCTTGCAACAAATGCTTTGCAAGCTTCTTGCTGCTCAACAGAATTGGTGTTTACAGAAAACTGTTGTTGAGAAAAATGTTGTTGAGATTCATTTTGTGATTGAGGTGTCTGTGCTGCTTGTGGTGTGGGAGTTGAATATACACCAAATCCAACATTTTCATTTGGAGAGTACTGAGAATTACTCCTCCCTTCTTCAACAACCAAGTCTTGAACACCACCTTGAACACCAGCAGTCTTCACAAATTTGTATTGACCAACTTGAGCAGTAGATGCTCGTGCTTTGACATCCATGTCAATTGCTTCAAGTTTGGCAATCATCTCTTCAATTTTTACCTCATCAAGCTTTCTGGTTTCCTTAATCAATGTAACTTTCTCAGTACAGCTCTCTGGAAGTGTATTTAATAACTTAAGATTTAAGTCATAATTATCAACTTTGATTCCAAAGGTTTTTAGCTCATTGATCAATAGCACATAATGTTGGATTTGTTGGGTGACTGTTTCACTAGACATATGTTTGAAGTTGTCAAACATCATTTTGAGGCTATCTCTCTTCATTCTCTTGATTTCTTCATTTCCAGCAAACATCACCTCCAACTGATCCCACAAGCTCTTTGCAGTTTCAAAATCTTTGACACATACCAAAACTTCCATTGGCAAAGCAGATTTAAGTGTACCATAGGCTTTAATATCCACTTTAACCATTCTTTTCTCATCATCTCTCAGGTTGATTCCTCTGAGAGGTAAGCTTTTGTTGTGATACTTCAATCTGTTTTCTTCACTCAAATCAGCAGGAACATATGGGCCGTCAACAATCGAGCACCACATCTCTGGATCAGTGCTATCGATATGGTTTTGAAACCTAAGCTTCCACTGTTGGAAGTCAGCTGCATTCTTCAACACAGGAGGTTTAGCACCAGATGAACCTGATTCAGAATATACAGACACAGTCGGTTGGGCCATTGTTTGATCTGTCATTTTTGTTAAAATTTACTTAGAATTTCTAATGAGTTGAAATTAATTCAGGATCTAGTAACCTAGTCCGAATTTGTCCATACAATTAGTTCAAATGATTGATTAATAATCAGAGATAATTCTAAATAAGTAACAAAAACAACAGGAATACTATTGTTAAAGATTTGCGATCTATTGAAGAAAATCGAAATTCAATGGAACAGTAAATCCTGAAATAACCGCTTGATGCTTGAGACAGAAATTTGTGAATCGGCTCACAAATTTCAACGATCAGACCGATTACGAATCAACAAGTGATAGGTAATCGTATACGCTTGATTGTTTTCACAATTATTAAGCTATGAATCTGAAATCTCAAAACACACAGTTTCACCAAGAACACACACAGTAAAAAAAATCAATCAATCCATGTTAATTAGTTTAACGAATTGATGTGGTCTAAATTTGATTGTTCTAAACTATACGATTTCAAGCTAGAATCAGCTCTTGATCGTAGAAATCATAACTTCAGCTTTCGATTTTCAGGAAAATCAAAATATCGAGCTCTTGGCTCTGATACCAATTGTCAGGATCGGATCAGATCTTAATCTGAGATCAGATGATAACAATAAGCTATGATTTTGATTGATAACAAAGCGGAAACATGCAATCAATCTAAGTTTCGTAACAATCTAAAATAACAAAACCCACAGTAATTAATATTCAAGACATATTTAATAAGAACAATTAAGAACAGATGATTATGAATATTAAAGGCAGTTATATTGATTGTAGATCCGAAATTGCTCAGAGAATTACAGTGTGTAAAAGTGCGTGTGTTTTTTCAAAAGCGTACAGACTGACTCTATAAAGGTTCTATTTATAGAGACCTATTTCAGACCTACATAACTGCCCTAATGGATAACCGCTATCAAAATAACAATACAAACGTCACATCAGTTATACACGTCATAATTGATGTCAGCAAAAACAAATAAACAACAAAATCTATCTAAGAGTAGATTCTTCATCAGCATCAGCAATCTTGATTGTCAGCATTAGTAAGTTTGCATGTCAGCATTACAAACTTACTTTCTTGTACTTGGTATTCTTGGTCAGCATCATCAGTTGTTTGTCAGCATTGAATCATTTGGTCATCAGCATTGCAATGTGACCATCAGCAGTTTACTTCTTCATGTCAGCATTCAATAGATCAATGTCAGCATTGATGAATACTTGGCTCATGTAATCATCAGCACTATCATATATATTATAAGCATCACACTTGGTCATCATCATTTCAAGATTTGCTCATCAGCACTGCAATATCCTTTGAAATAACATTATCAGCAGTGCACTTTGAATGTCAGCACTGCAACATTAAGCTGTCAGCATTGTAGAATCCTTTGAGAACTTGTCAGCATCTCAATCTTCAATGAGTTGGCTTTCAGCATTATGACTTTGGTTGTCAGCACTGCAACATCCTTGACAAATCCTGCAATTACTAAACACTTAAACATAAGAATCAATTAACAATAATGATCTTATAAATAGAAAGGTTTAAGGTTTAGAGATGTGGACCATATGTGTTGTCTGTATTGTGCCTGTCAACACATCAACATATTATATGGAATTGAACTTTATTCAAATTATTAGCATATCAAATAAATCTGTATAAAATAGAAAAACAGAAGTAAAGAAAGAGTTAGAATGTTGCAATCATTAAATGGACTTAATGAACTTGAAGCTTGTAGAAGGATTAGTTAATTGTGGGCAGAGCACCATCTCATAATGAAAACCTAACAATAAACATCTAGATTTACCTCGATCTGCTGGTCAAATGACAAGTTTCTTTGTATCTCCATGTTCCTCTCGGTCACGCGGTCGCGTAGGCGCTAAGATCTCGAAAATCCGTCAAGAGACGAGGGAGAAAAGCTAGAGAGAAGTTGTGGTGAAATGTGGGTGACGAATTTTCTAGGTAGAGAGAGTGGGTGCTTTGCAAATTAAGAAGAAAGAAAAGAAATGGGCTCTTATAGCCCGGTTAATCCCCACGTGCTCGGTCTCGTTTATTTCTCGTAAAATACAATTAATTGCTCAGTTTTTCTCGTGAATACAATTAAAACATTAAAGTGTTTAAATGATCATTTCTCATTTCAATAAAATGAATTTAAATAAAATCGTTTAAATTTAATAATTCCGGTTAGCTTCCTTAAATTAATTACTTAAATAAATTAATTAGTTTTCGTTTTAGGTTATGATTCCTAATAAACCTTTTTTTTTAGTTTTCCTTTTTTTATTAATTTAATATCCTTAGATATTATTAAATTATCTCGTCGAAACGCGTTACTTACGAACAAATTCGTCACCTTTGCGAATCCGACGCTCGTACCGTATTTCAACTCGATTTACAATTTAGAGAATATCATTTCAAAATATTATTCTTAATAATTATATTCGTGTAAATCGTCATTTACGCGAATACGTTATTAAGTTAATATTTCTAATTTAATATTCGTGTTTATTTCGTGTTTGTAACGTCACCATCGCGTTATTAATTCCGATTATTTTATTATCTTTAATATTATCAATCCCAATCCAAATCCCACTAAATCCTAGTCACTGACACATCCATGATAGACCGAAATATGCATATGTATAGGGCATATGCAGAGGTAGATCGCAACCTCCCCTACACCGTCCCACCGCTACTTCGATAAACAATGACCATGTGTCCTTGACTATGTTTAGCACCCAAACTATAACAAACTCAACTCCTTTCCAATTCCAAATCCATAATCATCAACAATATAACTACGATAAACTCTCTGGTTCTGTTTAGTTGAGTTACAACTAAATTTCCCATGGTTTACGCGTATAATAATATGTTCTAAGTATGTATACCAATAACTGTGATAATCATCAAATAATGCATTCATCATTAATAATAATAAGTCTCAGATTGTAACAGTACAATCGTACGGATGTACGGACGACCAGAAATACGGTGATGTTACAGTCTCCCCTAGTTAAAGGAATTTCGTCCCGAAATTCAACTTGGAGTGACCGTAGTAAATTAATGTGGGTACTTAAGCTTCATCTGATCTTCCCGCTCCCAGGTGAACTCTGGACCCCGCTTCGATTCCCAACGTACTTTGACAATTGGAATTTTACTGCGTTTGAGCTTTTTAACCTCACGATCCATTATCTCCACTGGTCTTTCAATAAAGTGCATGGTATCATCGATGCGAATGTCATCGAGTGGTACCTGAAGATCTTGATCAGCTAAGCACTTCCTCAGATTGGACACGTGAAACGTCGGGTGCACGTTACTAAGTTCAGGCGGAAGTTCCAATTTGTAGGCAACCTTCCCGATCCGTTCAAGGATCTTAAAAGGGCCAACATATCATGGAGCAAGCTTACCTTTCTTCCCGAATCATACAACGCTCTTCCAAGGCGATACCTTAAGTAATACCATATCTCCCACTTGAAACTCTAAAGGTTTTCGTTGTTTATCCGCATAACTCTTCTGTCGACTGCGTGCAGCTAACAGATTGTCACGGATCTGATGGATCTTGTCAGTCGTTTCCTGAATAATCTCGGGACTAGTGATCTGCGATTCGTCGACCTCGGTCCAACAAATAGGTGACTGACATTTCCTGCCATAAAGAGCTTCAAACGGTGCCATACCAATGCTCGCGTGATAACTGTTGTTATACGAGAACTCAACCAATGGTAAATGGCTATCCCAATTGCCACCAAAGTCGATGACACAAGCTCTCAACATGTCTTCCAATGTCTGAATCGTTTGCTCCGTTTGAGGATGATAGGCAGTGCTAAGATCCAGTCTTGTTCCAAAGGCTTCATGAAGTGATTCCCAAAATCGTGCCGTGAAACGAGCATCACGATCCGATATTATACTTAAGGGAATACCATGTCGGCTAATGATCTCATCAATGTAGATACGCGCTAACTTCCGCACAGGGTACGTTTCGCGTATCGGTAAGAAGTGAGCCGACTTGGTCAATCTATCGACTATCACCCAGATACTATCCTTACCGTTTGCGGTTCGTGGGAGTTTGGTAATAAAATCCATTGAGATATTCTCCCACTTCCACATCGGTATCTCTGGTTGTAATAACAATCCCGAAGGTCGCTGATGTTCTGCCTTGACTTTAGCACAGTTAAGGCATTTGGACACATACTCGGCAATATCCTTCTTCATTCCAGGCCACCAGTACAAGCCCCTAAGGTCTTGAAACATCTTATCCGAACCTGGATGGATTGAGTAACGAGACTTATGATCTTCATCCATAATCACCATCCTAAGATCACCCTTGTTCGGTATCCACAACCGATTCAAATAATACATTAATCCATCATTTTTAGTTTCCAATAAGATTTCAGCCCCGCAAGACATCTCATTTTTCAAGTCATCTTGAGCTAATGAGTGTTGTTGGGCCGTGAGAACATCATTACGGAGACTAGAGTGCACTCGGACACTATGGATCTGAACTTGACTCTTGCGACTAAGCGCATCTGCTACTATATTCGCTTTACCGGGATGGTAGCGAATTTCACAGTCATAATCATTCAACAGTTCAACCCATCTCCGTTGTCTCATGTTAAGTTCTTTCTGATTGAGAATATGTTGTAAGCTTTTATGATCAGTGAACACTACACACTTAGTGCCATAAAGATAGTGTCTCCATATCTTCAAGGCAAACACGACTGCACCATGTTCCAAGTCGTGTGTGGTGTAGTTCTTCTCATGAATTTTCAGTTGTCTTGATGCATAGGCCCCAACCTTTCCTCGTTGCATGAGGACACAACCGAGACCCAGGTTGGATACATCACAATAGACCACGAAATCATCATTTCCATCAGGCAGTGTCAAGACAGGAGCATCACAGAGCTTCTGCTTTAAAGTTTGAAACGCCTCTTCTTGCTTTGGTCCCCACTCATAAGGTCTATTCTTTTGAGTCAAAGAAGTGAGAGGGACAACAATCCTGGAGAAATTCGAGATAAACCGACGATAGTAACCAGCAAGTCCAAGGAACGAACGAATCTCCGTGGGTGTCTTCGGTGTACTACAATTCTTCACCGCGTCAATCTTTGCTGGATCCACGTGAACTCCATATTCGTTGACTATGTGTCCCAAGAATTGAACTTCCTTAAGCCAAAATTCACATTTAGAGAATTTGGCATACAGTTGCTCTTCTCTTAGGATCTCCAAAACCAACTTAAGGTGTTTCTCGTGTTCTTCTTTTGTCTTTGAGTAGATCAAAATATCATCAATGAATACAATCACAAATTTATCCATGTATGGCCTGCAGACACGGTTCATGAGGTCCATGAAAACCGCAGGTGCATTGGTAAGGCCGAAAGGCATTACCAAGAATTCATAATGGCCATATCTTGTCCTGAAAGCTGTCTTGGGAATATCATCTTCATGTACGCGAAGCTGATGATACCCAGACCTAAGATCGATCTTTGAAAACCATGCCGAGCCCTGAAGCTGATCGAAGAGATCATCGATGCGCGGCAGTGAATATCGATTCTTGATTGTCAACTTGTTCAATTCGAGGTAGTCGGTGCACATTCTGAATGACCCGTCCTTTTTCTTGACAAACAGGACCGGTGCACCCAATAGCAAATGGCTCGGGCGAATTAATCCTTTATCGGTTAGTTCTTGCAGCTGGCTCGCCAATTCTTGCAACTCCGAAGGCGCAAGTCTGTAGGGAGATTTGGCGACAGGGTTCGCACCAGGTACTAAGTCAATTCGAAACTCTACTTGACGTTCTGGTGGAAGACCCGGCAAATCATCTGGAAATACTTCTGGAAAATCTCGTATCACTGGAACATCTTCAATTCTCTTTCCTTTCTCTTTCTTCTCCACGATGTGAGCTAAGAATGCTATACATTTCTTCCTAAGGTACTTATGTGCTTTAGTGCATGACATCAGCTTAAGACCTTTACTAGAAGTTTCTCCAAATACTCTTAAAGTTTCACCCGAATGTAATGGAATACGAATATATTTTTCATGACAAACTATCTCCACTTTGTGGGTGGCTAACCAATCCATGCCTATGATAACATCGAAGCTACCAAGATGCATAGGTATACGATCAATCGGGAAAACGTGATCATTTAAGTTCACAGTACATCCGATAATAACAGTGTCAATATCAATAGTGTGTTCGTCAGCCACCTCCACGTTAAACGATTTATCTAAATATGTACGTGTTCTACCAAGCATGCATTCAAAATCATATGACACAAAACTCCTATCGGCACCAGAATCAAATAAGACAGATGAATAAGAGTTGTTGATCAGAAATGTATCGTTTACCACATCTTGGTTGGCTTGAGCAGCTGGAGCATTCAGTTGAAACGCCCGGCCTCTTGTCACCCTCAGATTATTTCCAGTCAGCTTTGGGCATTGATTTCTGAAGTGACCCACTTCACCACACTCATAACAGGCTCTTGCTTGTGCTTGAGGTACCTGGCGAACGGGTACAGCTGGAATAGGTTGTGTTTGAGGAGCTGGCAGTGCAAGCGGTGCATGTTGCATCCTTTGTGCTTGCGGTGCACTCCGGAAATATTAGCAAAATGGCTATACTTGCCAAAGTTGTTGCAGACGCGACACAGCAAGTTTGGCATGTGATGATATCTGCAAGTATTAGATCGGGGAGTGTTCCCAGTGTAATTTCTGGCAGTGGTGTTGTTGGATGATTGCTGCGCAACCTTTCCAGCAGGGGCGGTGACCATGAGGTTCCTGGTCTTCCTCTTTTTGTTGCTGCTTTTGGATGAATTGGCAGCTTAAGACTTAACTTCAGTTTTTGTTTCTTTTGTAGCAGTCTTCACCTCAGCCTTCTTCGTTCCCTTCCTTGTGAGTGTCCCATTCTTCACATAATTATCAGTAAGAGTTGCAGATAAACGGATAGCAGCTTCCAGTGTTTTGGGGTTACTTCCGTAGACTGTATCCTGAATCTGCATAGGCAGACCGCCTATGTACTTCTCTATTGCTCTCTCCAATGGCGTCACCAAATGAGGTACCAGTAGACTATACTCGTGGAAACGAGTATTGTAGATAACATTCTCGACGCTATCTTGTTTGAGTTCCCAGAACTCAGTCTCCAGTTTCCTCATTTCACTGCGAGGACAAAAGTCAATGGTCATCAGATTTTTGACCTCTGTCCATGTCAGTGCAAGGGCAGCATCAACTCCCCTAGTTTGCTTTTCGCCATTCCACCAAGTCAGTGCTCTCTTTTGGAAAACACTGGTGGCATAGCGCACCTTCAGATTTTCAGGGCAATCATAGTTGATGAAGGTGGTCTCCATGCTCTCAAACCACTGCAGCAGACCAGTGGCTGACTCAGCACCCGTAAACTTCTGTGGATTACAGGAGTTGAAGTGTTTGAATGTGCAAGTTGGTGGGTTTGCATCACCTCTGTTCTGAGTGAGAGATTGATTGGCTTGTGTCAGCTGATTAACAAAACCAGAAATAAGTGTTGCTAACACTTGTATGCCGGAGTTGGCATTACTGCTGTTAGCCTCCCCATTGTTCGAATCATCTTCGTTGTGACGGCGCGGCGGCATGTTTCTGAGGAATTAGAAACATGTTACTACCGTTTACAACGTAAGTCATACAAACAATGGTCAAATGAGTTCATTTAGACAGTTAAGATTACATATAGGAACTATATTTTTCCCCTATCTGTCATTAAACTCATAACATTTATCAATTTCCTAATATTATACTAAGTGTCCTAGTTGGTCATAACTAATATTAGCTAACTATTCTTAAGTTCCATACATTCCCCACCCTATACCAACACTGACAACCTCCCGATGCAATGCAACAAGCTTATATATAGGGCATATGCAGAGGTAGATCGCAATCTCCCCTACACCATCCCACCACCGTTTCATTGCACCATGATTATGCCCTTGTTAGAATTTAGGATGTATCATGTATTTTACCATAGTCTCACTTCACAAACCTTATCCTAGGTAGGATAATTTTGAGTGAAGTGGTCTCTAGTTCCCTTGGACAATTAGGTTCGCCTAATGTCTAAGTTCACCTGACATGTAGGTTTGCATATTTCTATGTTCACCTAATGTCTAAGTTCACCTGACATTAAAGTTCTCCTAATGTCTAAGTTCACTACAGGTCCATACTAATCCCAATGTCCATAATTATCAATGAGGGTTCATATCATCACTGAGTGCTCTTATTGTCACTAAGTGTTCATATCTTCCCTATAATTTATTCTCATCAAGTGTCCATACCATCACTAAGTGTTAGTATCATCACTATGCGTTTATATGTTCACCAAGTGTCTATATCATCACCCAAGTCCATATTCCATCACTAATCGCTCATATTGTTCGTTAATCCTATGCACCCACGTGTCCAATCAGTGTATCTTTTAATGAGTTTATATGTGTTTATCTGTCACACCCCCAATTTCCCACTCGTGGTGTCAGTCCACGTGGGTGTGACGTGGCCAGGAATCACAGCTCTTGGTCATATAGAACGACTTCTATATGAGTTACACAATCACACAATTTGCAAAACCAAACAAGTTTACATAAGTATGCAGCGGAAAATGTAAATCATCAAATACATAAGTAGCAGCGGAAAGTAATTGTTCAAGACACTACATAATAAATTGTTTTCAACTCATAACAAATGCACACAACGCCTAAGATACGAGTCTATATGCAGGCCAGACTCCTTAAGGCTTCCTTGTGTGTATCCTAGCGTAAGCTCCATCAGTTACCTGAGAATACATGCGAAAAGTGTCAACTAAAAAGTTGGTGAGTTCACAGGTTTAGACGGACACAAATAGTAAACAGATATATACTGGGCATGTTAAGTTTAGTTGTTGGATCCACGATCCGTGAGTGTGTCATGTCATCTTACCGAAACTAGACTGTTTCCATTTGCCTCCGCGAGTCATCGCTGAACTCGCAATTCACATCGATTATTACACTCGTTATGACCTCCAGTCAAAGTTGTTGCCGAGTGGGGCTAGTCAAACCCAGTAGTACTACGTAATAACGACTCGTTCGTAACAATTAACGGTAAGGATATGTGAGGGCTTTATGCGATAATAGTTACACTCAAAAAGAAACGGTTTCACAACATGCCAGTCCTATATCTAAAACAGTTGCAGTATATTCTCACCCCAATAGTTTAGCAAATCAGTTAAGAGTAAAAGTGGGGCCGTAAACTCACCTGAGTTTAGATTTGCGTTAGCTCAAAGAGAGTAAGTGTAGCTCGCCGGCTAGTAGTCACCTATATCACATAGGTACTATGAGTTGGTGTTCACAAGTGTGGGTCTCACCGGACCGTGTTAGTGTTCAACAACACTAAGTGGTTATGTAGGTCGAGTTGACCGTGTTTGACCGTGTCGATCGTGTTTGACCTAACGACCCGTTGGTGACGGTTTGGATCAAGTGTTCTTGTATCGTGCGGTGATAGTGTCGGGTGAGGTGTACTGATACCAATAATCATTCCCATTAGGAAACTTACTATTTATAGTAAGTTCCTATTTTAGGAAAGTTTCCACATTAGGCAGGTTGTGCATATAATTATATTCCGATTATTCTAACATGCATATTTATCCTAAATGAGCATGTTATCACCTAGCACGTAGTTACACATAGCCGGTTTAACCTAGTTTGCGCGTGAAAGTTTCCATTTTTGGAAAGTTTCTATAATAAGCATGTTTTCACAAATTTAACAATCAACATCATCTAATATCATCATGTTAGTCCTAAATAATCTATCTATCATGCTTGTTGCAACTAACATGTGACAAATCGTAAACTTTATAAAATAAAGTTACTATTTATAGTAACGTTCCCAAAAATCACACTTTTGACTATCCTAGACATTTCTATGCATCAAGTATCTATCACAATAGTTTCTAATCATCATTTTAAGCATAACATTTAGATCTAAACACATGCATGATACTATTTCATCAAAAATCACCACTTTGTAACATAAAAGTTACTATTTATGGCAATAATCACCCAAATGACCAATCTTGACATAATCAACCATCCTAAATCATGTAGAACATCCTCAATATCATTACTAACAACATTTCAATATCAAAAATCATCAAACACCTCATGGATCATGCATGCATGTTATTATAAGTTCCTATTTCTTACAAAAATCAACAAATCATCACCATATTCGACATATATCATCATAAATCATTACAATATCATCAAATCAGTAAGTAAATCACCAACTAGCATACATATAACATCAAAATTTCGTGACAATGGTGGTGGTGGTGATGCATGTGGGTATTTCCCCTTGCATGTGTGATTTCGAGTGCCAAAATCATGAAATCGGGATTAGAACTACCTTAAGCTTGTTCGAGAGGACTGAGATGAGGCTGGAACAGTGATGGGGAGCTTCAAACAAGTCTGGATTTGTCCTCACAGCAGCCCTACTTCGTGCAAGATGGCGATCGGGGCTTCTTAGCTCACCACTAATACTCAAAGGCTTCAATAAAGCTTCTTAGGTGCTTCCAATGGCTTCCTTATGGCTAGGAGGTGTTTTGCAGGTGAGGGAGACGATGGTTTGCCGCCTGGAGTTCGAGAGAATAGGTAGGAGTCGGCAGGAATGATTAACATTGGGTTTATAAAGATTTCATGCGTGTAGGGGTTGTCGCGTACCGCGGAGACTGCACAAAAAGCGCCTCCGCGTACCGCGGCGTTTAAAATAATCATTCTGTTCCCGAAACACGCCGCGTACCGCGATGGTTGAAGATGATCGGTCGTCGCGTACCGCGACGTTTTTCGGAGAATTCAAATTCTCCCGCTTGAGCTTCGCGTACCGCGAAAGCCCAATTGTATGCCCATCGCGTACCGCGATGGGTCTCGGCTGAGCCCAATAGGTCCAATTTCATTGTTTTGAACCGAATCTTTCGTATTTCTCGAATACGATCATCGTTTCTCAACACATTGGCTTTGTTCTAACTAAATTAGGTTCACCGAACCTAAGTGCAGTGTTTTGTGTTATAGATTGATCCGTTCACCAACGTTCGTCATTCAAGACACGTGCGATTGTTGTGCGATAATTCCTCGAATTATTGGTGTGTTCAGACTGTTGTGCCACGTGTCACACTAAATGCATTTATTCTAGTGCCACGTATGAAATAATAGTAAACATTATTATTAAAATAATAGAGTTGCTGACCTGGAAATTACGAGGTGTCACATTATCAAATGTGATCATCCAAAGTGTCAATCCCATTTCCACCTTAACCAACATACCATCAACAATCCATCAATCATATCCTCACAACAATTCCTAGTAATTTCCTAATAATATCCTATGTTCCTGACACTGACAGACCCCCAATATACTACAAATGGTATATGTATAGGGCATATGCAAGGGTAGATCGCAACCTCCCTTGCACCGTCCCACCACCTTTGTAGTATACCACGAGTGTGTCCTTGTCTGGAGATCAAGAGATCTAGCAGATAATTCCTATAGCAGATAATTTCCTAAGCAGTTAAGTTCTTAAGCAGATAAGTGTTCCAAACGGGTAGTTCCCTTATTCCTCAATACTGACATCCACCCGATGTACTGTAAATGGTAGTGATAAGGGTAGGTCGCAACCGCCCAAACCACCGTCCCACCACCTTTACAATACACCACGAGTAAGTCCTTATCGAGTCATTAGGGAACAAGCAAGCAAATAATTAGTAAGCAGTATATATAAATCAGTTGTATAACAGGAGCTTAGTTAACATGTAATAAACACATAAGCATGAAATCCTGAATATACTAACTAGTGTATGAAGTAACTTCATACTAGGGTATCCTACGGTTATAGACTAGGTCAACCATTTCTAGTAACCTAATTTCCTATAACCCAGGCTCTGATACCAATCTGTAACACCTCGACCGATGGCGGAAACGTCGGGATGCCACGAGGGATGTGTAGATTGTTCAAAAGCTCGTGGGCATCTAAATCAAATCATCATATATCATTCAATCAACCAAAATAATTACACAAAATCATGTTCATCATGAATTCAGTACATCAATTACACAAAAGAATTAGCTAAACTAACTAAACTCTAATCGCCAGAATTTTAGTTAAGAAATCAAGTGTCAACTACGAAGTAGTTGGTGAGTAATCATAAGTTTTTATACCTAAAAGTTTTTTATAAAATGAGTATAAAAGTTGTGTTTGAAAAAGGGTTTTATAAAAAAAAATTAGATAAAATGAGTATAAAAACTTATAGTTTATCCGAGAAAATCCACAAGAATACCTGTATGAGACAATCCAACACACATCCACCAATTCAACAAATCAAACATTCAATCAACACATAACCACATATCAATTAAGTCATAGTCAATCATAGATAATCATTGTTAATGATAGATAATCAATCACATAACCATTCAACCAATCTCAACATCATTAATCTCAAATAATATATGTGACTATACATGGTCATTATGTAATTAACATAAGTTAAAAACATGATCCATGGAGTGGTAGCTAACCACGTGACTATACATGAAGTCAAAGCAATTAACCGAAGTTAAAGGCGATGATTCACGGAGTGGAAACAATCCACGTGACAATACATGATGTCAAACCAATTAACCGAAGTTAAAAGCAATGAGTCATGGAGTTTGTGACAATACATGTAATCTTTGTTATTAACCGAAGTCAATGACAATGTTTACACGGATATATAAATGTAAGAGATAATCCATAAATAATGATAATTCTATAATATGAATATCATATTGATAGACATGTATTATCCTTGTGTTATCAAAATAATATTTAAATTGGTATACATGTTTCACCTCCGAGTTTTAAAACAAAATAGTTTAAGAGAAAGGGAGGTTATGAGAACTCACCTGAGTCCTTAGATCCGGTGTTCTTGTATTATGCGCGCTCGCGTATGTAAACTCGAAACAACTCAAAGATCTGTAATTATCATGTGTTCTATATTCATAAGCACATGAGTTTTAATTTACTTAAATCTTCTCACATGCTCACTTTTAAATCCCTAGATGTTTCACAACTTAGTTTAATTATTATTAGTTAAGTTGTTATACCAAATTTTTATTATGTATCATAATACAAGGATGGTTCAAACTTGTTAGTGTTGATTATCTAATACATCACTATCTTTTATCCAATATATCAAAGTTATACAAATTGTAAAGGTTTTATCCTTATAACTTATGTATATACATTCTTAGTTGCATGCATGCATAATCATCTCCCTCCACCATGATTAAGATTATAAATACAATTCTAGCTTAAGTTTAATACACCAATCTTGGGAAAATGTTCAATAACATTAATCCCTACAATTTAAAGTTCCAATTTTTGTTTAAAGAATAGTAACTATGTTATCCTTATAAAATGTTTCAAACCATGTGAATTCATAACCCAAATTCCATGCTCATTATAAAAGGTGGTGGTGATTTCAATCTTTCATGCATGCATGACTTCCTATAATTTCCCTTAGACCTTGACCCTGCTTTAACCCTAGTTTATTACTTAGTTGTTGTTGTTCGAAAACGGGAAGGGGCAGCGAACCTTCTTGCCAAAAGGGGATAGGTTCGGCTCCCTTGTACTAAGGTTCGGCCAAGTAGCAATAGGGTTCGCGAACAGGTAGGCTAGACCAAGGGTTCGTGAGTTTGTTTGATCTAAGGTTTATGGTTCGGCTGCTTCACTAGCGAGGTTCGCTGGTTAGGCGCCAAAAGGGTTCGGCCAAATGAAACGAGGGTTCGGCTGAGATGGAAGTTGACAGCCCTTAAGGTTCGACCGAAGGGTTCGCGGCTCCTAGGCTCGTGACAACCTAGGGTTCGTCTATAGTATGAGAGTTCGCCCATGCAGGGTTCGTCATACTAAGAAGGGTTCGTGGCTGAATGTGGGTTCGTCTGGATACGTTCGGCAGCTAAGGGTTCGCGCACCTCAAAGGGTTCGGCCAAGCAAAATGGTGCAGGGTTCGGCTCCCCCTTGCTGTGTCGCGAACCTGTACCTCTTCAGCACAAAATTCAGACTTTCCACGGATTCAAGGCTATCTATGACCCCTATTCACCCACCTATATGCGTTTTAGGGTTTTATGCATGATTAAACCGGTTATAGCTACAACAAGTTTAAGAATCACGATCCAACAACAAAACCGCAAATAAACATCTAGATTTACCTCGATCTGCTGGTCAAATGACAAGTTTCTTTGTATCTCCTTGTTCCTCTCGGTCAGGCGGTCGCGTAGGCGCTAAGATCTCAAAAATCCGTCAAGAGACGAGGGAGAAAAGCTAGAGAGAAGTTGTCGTGAAATGTGGGTGACGAATTTTCTAGGTAGAGAGAGAGTGTGTGCTTTGCAAATGAAGAAGAAAGAAAAGAAATGGGCTCTTATAGCCCGGGTAATCCCCACGTGCTCGGCCTCGTTTATTTCGCGTAAAATACAATTAATTGCTCGGTTTTTCTCGTGAATACAATTAAAACATTAAAGTGTTTAAATGATCATATCTCATTTCAATAAAATGAATTTAAATAAAATCGTTTAAATTTAATAATTCTGGTTAGCTTCATTAAATTAATTACTTAAATAAATTAATTCGTTTTCGTTTTAGGTTATGATTCCTAATAAACCTTTTTTTTTGGTTTTCCTTTTTTTATTAATTTAATATCGTTAGATATTATTTAATTATCTTGTCGAAACGCGTTACTTACGTACAAATTCGTCAAGATCGTTACCTTTGCGAATCCGACGCTCGTACCATATTTCAACTCGATTTACAATATAGAGAATATCATTTGAAAATATTATTCTTAATAATTATATTCGTGTAAATCGTCATTTACACGAATACGTTATTAAGTTAATATTTCTAATTTAATATTCGTGTTTATTTCGTGTTCGTAACCTCACCATCGCGTTATTAATTCCGATTGTTTTATTATCTTTAATATAATCAATCCCATTCCAAATCCCACTAAATCCTAGTCACTGACACATCCATGATAGACCGAAATATGCATATGTATAGCGCATATGCAGAGGTAGATCGCAACCTCCCCTACACCGTCCCACCGCTATTTCGATAAACCATGACCATGTGTCCTTGACTATGTTTCGCACCCAAACTATAACAAACTCAACTCCTTTCCAATTCCAAATCCATAATCATCAACAATATAACTGCGATAAACTCTCTGGTTCTGTTTGGTTGAGTTACAACTAAATTTCCCATGGTTTACGCGTATAATAATATGTTCTAAGTATGTATACCATTAACTGTGATAATCATCAAATAATGCATTCATCATTAATAATAATAAGTCTCAGGTCGTAACAGTACAATCGTACGGATGTACGGACGACCGGAAATACAGTGATGTTACATCTCTTGCCACCGACTCTTGTTGTGCTTGTAGAATGTGATCTCTCAGACTTGTTTGCATAGTCAATCCCATTGAGTGAACGCGTAAGGGTTTGACTCTTTCCTTCCGGCTCAAAGCATCTGCAACTACATTTGCTTTGTGTTGATGCACTTAATGTCCCTAGTTCAATTTTGTATTGATCATCATGTAAAGATTAAAGTTATATTAATGGAAGTTGTCTTTATATATCTTTATTGTTATTAATGTTTATGTTTGAGTGTTTGATTTGGTTTATTAGTATTTGAGTATGAGTATCACTCATTCGGGCGAATGACTCTAACTAATGAAGTCATTCGCCGAATGAGAATAGAGAATGACTATATTCAGCGAATGAGCCATTCGCCGAATGACTCATTCGACTGACTTGTCAATTTGACACGTCCAACTTTGATTCTCAACCCGTGGTGATCGATTCTCACTCGCACGTTGATTCTACTCACTCGATTCACCACGGTTGCTGTTGATTTCGATTGGAAAACCTTGGAATAGGTTTCCACACTATTCTAGAGGCTGTCAAGCATATTTCCCTTGGAACCGGATTGTTTCCGAGATCCTACGAGGTCCTACAAAGTGGTATCAGAGCATTGGCTCTTGATTCTGCTCGATTTCCATTCAAAATCAATAAATCTCAGATTGTAGGTTCGAGATTTGAAAAACCCTAAGTCTCTTGCCCTTAAAGTTACTGTTTCATTAAAGATTCGTGGAGTTTTGTGGTGTTTTTATCAAAACATTTATCCCAATTGGTTCATTATGATATTATGGTGTTCTGTAGCAAATTTGGTACTTAGATCTGCTCAAAATCGAAAGTTATTGCGATTGTTGTTGCCAAAACCCTCAGATCAGCCGAATGAGCATGGCGGCCAAATAAGTTGAGCCGAATCAGTTCTTATTCGGTGAATAACATCATTCGCCATATTCATTCGCCGAATAGCTCCATTCGTTTCACTCATTCGGCGAATAGCTTCATTCTCAGTTTTCATTCGGCGAATAGCCTCATTCGACCCTTCATTCGCCGAATAAGTTCTTTCGCCCTTATAGTCATACTCAGATACTCATTCGTCGAATCAGTTCATTCGGTCCCCGACATTCGCCACAAACAGCTTCATTCGGCCACCAGTCTGCAAATTTTTCTAAGTGTTGAATCTTGTTGTTCCTGATTAAATGGAAGACTTAGCATTGATGGCGAACCAGAATCATCGCATTCAGACATTATTGTTGACTGAGACTGAGACGGGAAACTCCAACAGGGCTCCCAAGTTGCTATCTTTAGACGATTATCCGCACTGGAAGTATCGGTTTGAGATCCACATCAATGGAGTGGATACCAATTTATGGATGATGATTGAAGGAGGATATCTGAGGCCTCTTAATGAAGATGGAACTCCTATGCTAGTCAAACGGATGACTGAGCCTCAAAGAAAGCTTTATGATTATGAGAAGAAGGCATATGCTATTTTATCTCAGTCCATTGCTACTGATATTATCCATCAGTTCAGACAGTTTACATCGTCTAAATATCTGTGGGATGCTTTGCAACAGCGTTATGAGGGCAATGATGCTTTGAGGAGCATCAAGTCAAAGGCATTGAGGAAGGAATTCAACAGCTTTATGTATGTGGGGAATGAATCATTGGATGATTTGTTTGGCAGATTTTACCATCTTTTGAGTGAGTTGTTTAATCATGAAGTCAAGACTACTACTCAGGAGAAGATTCAGTGTTTAGCAGATGCTCTTCCTCCAAAATGGGAATAATTTTTGATGGTACTTAAGCAGAATGAGATGATGTCACACATGGATATCAATGATTTTATCCAGAAATTGAAGGAGCAGGAAATTGAGAACAAGTGGAAAGCTAAGAGGGTTGCACAAGTTCAGGATCCTTCGTTGTACTATTCTACACCAACTGTAGAGAAAGCTTCTTCACATGCTCCACTAAAGACTGCTTTTGTTTCTCAGACTACTGAAGCTCCATCTTCCAATCAGATTCATTTCAGTCAGTCATCCTCCTCTTCAAGTTCTCAGAAAGAACATCATCAACCAGTCACAAGTCTAAAGACAGAAAATTTTGATAAAGTTACAGTTGAGATTGCTAAAGAGCATATGGGTCTTTTGTCTACTTGGGTTAGTTCTTATGATGGACTGGTAGCAGGACAGATTGGCAATCCTTATCTGACAAATGATGACTATTCTCAGATAGATCCAGATGACATGGAAAGGATTGACATCATGTGGTCTTTGGCAAGTGCTGTGAGGAGAGATAAGGAGTTTGTCAAAAGGACTGGTAAAGACATCAACTTGAACAAGGAGTCTAAGTTTGGTTTTGACATGGCCTCGGTCACTTGTTACAATTGTGGGGAGAAAGGTCATTTTGCTAGACAATGCAAGCATCCAAAGAAAGCAGGAAACAAGAATCCTTTTCATCATCAGAAGTCTTCTGCAGCAAATACATAAAGAAGACTTGTCCCTATTGATACTCCTGCTCAGACTAGTTCTTCAAATGCAGGAAAAGCTTTGATGGTACAGCAGGACGAAGGTGAAAATTGGGATTTCAGATTCAATTCTGACCAAGGGGGCAAGATAAAGCATGTGTTGCTGAGATCCAGAAGATAGATGATCAACTTGAAGAGAGTACTGCTGAATGAGCACAGCTCAAGATAGAAGAAACATCTGGATCAGAGTCTGAAAGCTTGACTGATTCTGACACTCAATCTAATTCTGATGCTGATATTGAAGAATTTTCTACTCAGTTTGCTTTGATGGTAAACTCATCTGCTACTTCTGCTGCAACTTCACAGTCTGATCAGGTATCTGATGATTGTTCATCTCCTTGTTCTAGTTGTTTTAATTGTGTTGATCTTAAAAGCAAGGTCCTTTCCTATCAAAATCACAATGCTACTTTGATCAGTGATCTCAACCAGTGTATTGATGCTAACAAAGTTTTAAAAGCTAATGAAAAATATTTTCAAGCTAAAATTGAAATTTTAAATAGACAACTTCATGAGGCTGAGATTGCTGTTCTTAACAAGCAAGATGCTATAACTTCTTATCTCAATACCATTAATGAGGTAAAGAAGAAATTAGCAATAGTTGAGTGTGATTATGAGACCCTAGGACAGAAGCTCAAGAGCTATGAGAGTGCATCTTATATAATTGAGCACATGATCAGCAAAGGAGCTGATCATAAGGGTAAGGGAACAGTGAGTTATCAAAGATGTCCTCCACCAATCTTAAACAGCTTTGTCAATTCACCAAATGACAAAGATGTTAAAGATTTTCAAGTTATAACTCCATTAGTAATTGATCCGATTGGGATGATTACTGATGAGGGTTCCTCCTTGTCAGAGGAATCTTTGGTGGATGGACTTGTAGAAGATTGGGTCTCAGATTCTGAGGATGAATCTGAACATTCAACTGACTGTGCTGTTCATGATAAACAACCTACTATCATGAAAGGAGACCCAATCTCTTCTTCTAAAATATATCAAGCTTTAAACTTTGTGAAAGCTTCAAAAGCAAATGAAGCTTGTATGTCAAACAAGATTGACAATCTTGTTCCTAATGGAAGGAAGGGTTTGGGTTTTAATCAGAACATGCCTAAAACAAATGTTTTCAAACCAAAAGGCAATCCTTTTCTGAATTAAAACACTTTCATAAAAAGGGAGAACCGATTTGCTTTGAGTGTGGTGCACCTGGACACTTTGTTAGATCTTGCCCACAGTTGATCAGACCAAAGGTTGCACCACCCAAAAAACAAAATCAGATTTTTGTTCAACCTGTCAAATCTGAATCCATGTCAATTCAGGAAAAACCCAAATAACCAAATCAGGTTAAATCTGTGGACAAGGGTAAAGGGAAACTGGTGAACTTGAATGTTCACAAGACTATTAACGTTGATCAAGTTAAATCATCATCCATTTATCTGAAAAATTCTTTCATTAAAAATGCAGTCTGGAAAGTAAAGTCTGAGACCTCAGTTCCACCTACTTCAGACAAGGATGTTTCAGATGGAAAATGGATCGATGTTATGATCCGAGACTCATTGGGTCAACCCAAGACTGTAAAGGCTTGGGTTCCCAAATTGAACTAATTGTTTTATTTGTGTGCAGGATGCCCCAACAGCTGCTTTAAACAGCTCTTGGATTGTCGATAGTGGGGCTTCAAGGCACATGACTGGAAATATCTCTCTGCTCTCAAACGTTCAATCTTTTCATGGTGGATATGTAGCTTTTGCTGGTGACAAAGGTGGTTTTATCACGGGAGAGGGAATTTTATCAAATGGGCAAGTTTCATTTGACAAAGTCAGATATGTCAAGCAATTGGAGAATAATCTTCTTTCAGTATCACAGATTTGTGATAAAAACTACAAGGTTCTTTTTGATGACTCCAAATGCTACATTCTAAAGCAAGGTGTAGTTATCCCTGAAGATTGGATCTTGATGTCTGCCCCCAGGAAGCAATACTTGTATGTACTCCACATGGCCACAGCTTCAACTACATCCTCCACAGCTTCATGTTTTATGTCAAAGGCAACAGAGAAAGATTCAATTCTTTGGCATAAGAGGATGGGTCATTTGAGTCTGCGCAAGATGAATCACCTCGTACACAACAATCTGGTTGAAGGGGTTAGTCTAAAGAATTTCAAGCTGTCTGATGTCTGTGTATCCTGCAAAAAGGGCAAGCAAGTCAAGCAGTCTCACAAACCAAAGAAGTATCACTCAATCACTGTTCCACTTGAGCTGCTCCATATGGATCTTTTTGGTCCTGTCAACCGCAAGAGTATAGCTGGTGATCAGTACTGTCTTGTCATCACTAATGAATATTCTAGATACTCTTGGGTTTTCTTTCTAAAGGAGAAATCTGAAACGTTTGACTGCATTCAAGTGTTGGTTACCAAACTTGAATCTCTTTATAAGCTCAAGATTCGCATACTCAGAACTGACAATGGGACGGAGTTCAAAAATCACAACATGGAGAATTTTTGTAATGAACGAGGTATTGTTCAACAATTTAGTGCTCCATATGTTCCCCAAATGAACGGTGTTGCTGAGCGAAAGAACCGGACTTTGATTGAGGCTGCCAGGACTATGCTTGCAGATTCGTCTCTTCCAGTTCAATTCTGGAATGAAGCTGTAGCAAATGCTTGTTATACTCTGAATCGAGCGTTGATAGTGAAGAGACATGGGAAGACTTGCTTCGAATTGCTGCATAACAGAAAGCCAAATCTTAAGTATCTTAAGCCATTTGGTGCACCATGCACTATGCTTAAGAAACATGAGCAAGGCAAGTTTAATGAAAAGGTGGAAGAAGGGTATTTTCTTGGGTACAACACTCCAAATAAAAGAGTTTATAACCGATCAATACAAAATGTGGAAGAGTGGTACCATGTTGATGTTCAGAAATATTCTATACCCCCACCTAGGAAGGGTCCTGATTGGATGTTTAACTATTCTGATCTATTTGACTCCTTCAATATGTCTCCCATGTATACTGATGAAGATGTTGCTGTTCAAATGTTGTATGATGCACAAAATGCACCTGATGAACCAGTGCAACCTTCATCCAATTCAATTCCTACAAGACAGACACATGATGACAGCTCAGACACAGACGATAATCCAGTTCCTCCAGTTGCCCCTGAACCAACTGTTGACAATCTTGTGCCAGGACTTGAAGATCTGAATCGGAATAATCTTGATCCATAGGTTGAAGTTCTCGCTCATCCTGTTGGAAGAATTAATCGGATTCATCCTCAAGAAAACATTATTGGAAGTCCATTAGATGGGGTTAAAACAAGAAACCAACTTTCTTGAGGGGGACTTGCAGACATTCTTGATTTTGCAGATGTAAGCTTTTGTGCCCATTCATGTTTTATCTCCCAAATTGAACCACGTACTGTCACTGAAGCTCTCAAGGAAGAATCTTGGGTTGATGCAATGCAAGAAGAACTTCTACAATTCAAGAAGTTAGGTGTCTGGCAACTTGTTGACAGACCAAAAGGTGTGAAAGTCATAGGCACCAGATGGGTTCTTCGTTGTAAGAAGGATGATCATGGGATTATTGTGTGAAACAAGGCACGTCTGGTTGTTCAAGGATTCAAACAAGTTGAAGGTTTGGACTATAATGAAGTATTTGCACCGGTTGCTCGACTTGAAGCAATTCGCATTTTCTTGGCTTATGCATCCTTCAAGAAGTTTAAAGTGTATCAAATGGATGTCAAGAGTGCATTTGTTCATGGTGTGATAAGTGAAACAGTGTATGTCAGTCAACCTCCCGGGTTTGAGGATCCATTGCATCGAGACCAAGTCTACAAGTTAGACAAGGCCTTATATGGATTACATCAAGCGCCGCGAGCATGGCATGAGACACTGTCTACTCACCTTCTGAACAACGGGTTCAGAAGAGGTGTCATTGACTGTACACTGTTTATTCGAGAAAAGGATGGTGATCTACTCTTGGTGCAAGTCTATGTGGATGACATCATCTTCGGTTCAAAAAATGGTGGACTGTGCAAAGAGTTTGAAAAGGTTATGAAAGAGAAGTTCGAGATGAGCTCAATGGGAGAGATGAAATTTTTTCTAGGATTACAGGTGGATCAGTTTGAGGCAGGGATCTTCATTCATCAAACCGAATATGTTGGTGACATACTGAGCCGGTTCAGTATGTCTGATGCAAAGCCTGCTGGTACCCCACTGGCTGTCAATCACGGGATTACACCAGATGAAAAGGGGGAGTTAATTGATGCCACTCTGTACCGAGGAATGATTGGCTCTCTTATGTATCTTACTGCTTCTCGGCCAGACATCATGTTTGCCACATGCTTGTGTGCACGTTATCAATCAAACCAAGAGTGTCTCATCTGAATGCTGTGAAACAGATTATGCGTTATCTGAAGGGTACACCGGATCTTAGTTTATGGTACCCTAATGATGATAATTTTGAACTTACTGCATACAGTGACTCAGATTATGGTGGCTGCAAGAGAGATTTCAAGTCAACATCTGCTGGATGTCAATTCTTTGGAACCCGATTAGTTACTTGGCAGTGCAAGAAGCAGATGTCGGTGTCTACTTCAACCTGTGAAGCTGAATACATTGCTGCTGCTAGTTGTTGTTCTCAGATCATCTGGATCCAACAGCAACTCAGGGACTATGGGTTACACTTTTCTAACACTCCTATATATGTTGATAACACTGCTGCCATAGCTGTCACTAAAAATTCGGTTCAGCACTCGAAAACAAAACACATCGACATTAAATATCACTTCATACGTGATTGTTTTGAAAAGAAACTAATCGATGTTGTTAAAATTCACACTGATCACCAGAAAGCCGATCTTTTCACAAAAGCTTTTGATAAACCCAGATTTTTATATCTGTTATCGACTAATGGTGTTTTCCAAAATGATGAAGTCCTACCTTCATCTGAATCTAACAAATGATCATCGCCTTTCTTAGGTAGTTTTTGTTTTGTCTATTTCTTTCATTCAAGTTTTATTGTATAGTTTCTTTTCTTTATCAAAAACACAAAAAGATTTTCTGTTTTAGGTTTTTAGGGGGAGAAAAAGTATGCAATTTGAAAAACCAAAAACATTAAAAATTTGAAAAATCAAAAACATTAAAAATTTGAAAAACTCAAAAACATTAAAAAAAATTATGAAAAATGAGAAAGTCTTCTTTAAGAAAGTAATACATTAATCTATCATGTCATAGAAGCTAAAGTAAAATGTCAAAGCTGAAAACACATGAGAATTATAATGTGATGTACTGATAGGCCTATTTTACAAAATGAATAGACAATTTGTGATGACTTTGAAATTTTGATTGGTGGGATATGTTTTAGTAAACCAGTTGAGTGAGAAATAGTTTTTGACTTAAATCAAGCATACACCGGTCATCATAGAATCAAATGAGGTTTCAAACATAAACAAGCTGGTATTAAGCTTGAAGAAAAACAAAAACAAGCTGGTATTAAGCTTGAAGAAAAACAAAAACAAGCTTGTATTAAGCTTGAAGAAAAATTAAAGCAAGCAGGTATTAAGCTTGAGAAATACTTAAACAAAATAAGTTCGATTCCATACACGTGCCACATTGCTGGGACGAACCTAGCTGAAGCCGTCCATTTGGATAGAACAAGAAAAATACAAAAAGATAATAAAAAATGGAATCTTATAGAATTTATGATGACTGGTATTAAGATATGTTGAAATGAGTTATAAACTGATTTTGATCTTTAAATGGTTAAATGAAATGGGTAACGCAATCAGAAAAATGAGTGATCATAAATCTTGTTTAGAAGTTATGTAAAGTCAGGCTTAAAATTTGGACAAATATATCAGTAATCATGATTATAAGACAAGTGTGTTTGAAGTGAAACATTCAGTGAAGCTGATTTGATGTGATTAGGTGTATGTGTTAGTTTCTTAGTAGACTTCTCACAAAAACATGTGTTTCTTTGTATTTAGTTGCAAATTGTACAGTCGTATTTTGTTTCAGAAAATTACAAAAAGATTTTACATGTTCAACTTCAGTTTAGATGATCATTTGTAGGTTCAGATGTCTGTCTTATCTGAATCCTGAACCAACCAGACATATCTTCATAAATGGCATCTTTTTACTGATCAAAATGTTAAATCTTGAAATTGGTTGTGTTTTGTGTTGAGTATGTCTCATTTGACCTAATGAAAATCATTCAAAAAAGTATGCAATTTGAAAAACCAAAAACATTAAAAATTTGAAAAACCAAAAACATTAAAAATTTGAAAAACTCAAAAACATTAAAAAAAATTATGAAAAATGAGAAAAGTCTTCTTTAAGAAAGTAATACATTAATCTATCATGTCATAGAAGCTAAAGTAAAATGTCAAAGCTAAAAACACATGAGAATTATAATGTGATGTACTGATAGGCCTATTTTACAAAATGAATAGACAATTTGTGATGACTTTGAAATTTTGATTGGTGGGATCTGTTTTAGTAAACCAGTTGAGTGAGAAATAGTTTTTGACTTAAATCAAGCATACACCGGTCATCATAGAATCAAATGAGGTTTCAAACATAAACAAGATGGTATTAAGCTTGAAGAAAAACAAAAACAAGCTGGTATTAAGCTTGAAGAAAAACAAAAACAAGCTGGTATTAAGCTTGAATAAAAATTAAAGCAAGCTGGTATTAAGCTTGAGAAATACTTAAACAAAATAAGTTCGATTCCATACACGTGCCACATTGCTGGGACGAACCTAGCTGAAGCCGTCCATTTGGATAGAACAAGAAAAATACAAAAAGATAATAAAAAATGGAATCTTATAGAATTTATGATGACTGGTATTAAGATATGTTGAAATGAGTTATAAACTGATTTTGATCTTTAAATGGTTAAATGAAATGGGTAACGCAATCAGAAAAATGAGTGATCATAAATCTTGTTTAGAAATTATGTAAAGTAAGGATTAAGATTGGACAAATATATCAGTAATCATGATTATAAGACAAGTGTGTTTGAAATGAAACATTCAGTGAAGCTGATTTGATGTGATTAGGTGTATGTGTTAGTTTCTCAGTAGACTTCTCACAAAAACATGTGTTTCTTTGTATTTAGTTGCAAATTGTACAGTCGTATTTTGTTTCAGAAAATTACAAAAAGATTTTACATGTTCAACTTCAGTTTAGATGATCATTTGTAGGTTCAGATGTCTGTCTTATCTGAATCCTGAACCAACCAGACATATCTTCATAAATGACATCTTTTTACTTATCAAAATGTTAAATCTCGAAATTGGTTGTGTTTTGTGTTGAGTATGTCTCATTTGACCAAATGAAAATCATTCGGCGAATGAAACAATCAGCGAATGACATGTGCCGAATGACCCATTCGACAAACTCATTCGGCGAATGAATCATATCGAATGACCCATTCGATATACTCATTCGGCGAATGACTCAGGTCGAATGACTCATTAGGCAGTCTCATTCGGCGAATGACCTAATGTCGAATGATGCATTCGCCGTTCACATTCGGCGAATGAGTGACCCTATATAAACAGTAATTCAGGCAAACCTCCTCATTCGACAAAACCACTTTCGCCTCTTTACTGTGTGTTGACATTCGCCCGAAACAAATTCTCTCTTTGGTCGATCTTTTTCTCGTGATTTCTACTCACCCAGCCACTGATAATACTGTTTCTGATCATCTCAGGTATACTTGGATCAAATAGCATCGACTTTTGACCGATAAATCTCTGAAAGCAGTTCATGCTTTTGATTTCTAGGGTTTTTGAAATCGCCTGTACGATAGATGGTCAAATTGGACTTAAAATCACATGAGACATGTTTTAAAGTTGTTAGTCGGTCGATTCTGAACATGGATATATGATTTTTGTTGACGGATTTGAGTTTTTTTGTAAACTGAAGTGTGAATTTCAAAAGACAGCCGAATGACGCCATTCGGCGAATGACTCATTCGCCGAATGAAGATCATTCACCGAATGAAGATCATTCGGCGAATGACTTCATTCGAAGCATAGCTCATTCGGCTATTGAAGCTCATTCGACAGATGGTCATTCGGCCAAATCAATTACATTCGGCCAAATTGATCTATCTGTTAACTGTTCTGATTTGATTCTACTGAGAAATTGAACTGTTTTGACATGTATATTTCTTTGATTTTCAGTATGGCTGGATACAAATCAGTGACAAAGAACAACATTTGCACACATTTGGATCTCACCACTCCGAACGCCAAACATTATACTGAGATTATCACATTTCTCATGCGTTCGAGGATCTTTACGGCTAATTATACTTTGCATGTGCCATATATTTCACATCAGCAGGATTTTTGGGCATCTGCTGATATTGACTGTGAAGCTGAGCCTACAGTCATTCGAGGCAAAGTTCAAGGACAGGACGTGGTCATTTCTGCTGAACACATCCGAAGAGTTTGTGGTTTTCAAGATGCACCTGATCAGCCTTATCTTCTGGATTGTTATTTAGTTCGAGGCTGCTTCATGAGGTGCAAGTATGAGGGAGATCTTGGAGCTGGGATTCTGAACAAGGCATACATGTCTCCTCAGTTTAAGTACTTAGCACATGTACTTATACATTGTCTTTGGTCAAGGAGAGGAGGATTCGATGACATGAGAGAGACCATTCAGTGTGCCTTTGTTGCACTAGTGCTGAACCTGCCATTCAACTTCTCAGAAATGGTCTTCTCACATATGAAGGAGAATGTGACTCTGAAAGGGGATAAGAAGTTCTTGATGTATCCTCGTTTCTTGCAGCAGTTGATTGATGCACAGTTGCCGAATTTGCCGAAGATTAATGCAGATATCCTAAAGTTGGAGCACATGAATGATCTCACTCTAGAAGATATTGTTGTGCCAGATGATGGTGGTGATGATCATGGTGGTGAAGGTGCAAGTGGTGTAGGTGCAAGTGTTGGTGGGAGTTCAGCTGGTGTTGGATCTAGTGCTGCTGCTGTTGATGTCATTTCTGTTGCTGATGTTAGCATGATTGGTGTTAGTGGTGTAGATGCTGAAGGAGTGAGTACAGCTGAGGTTGATACTCAGACTGGAGTTCGTACCTCTATAGCTACTGATGAGGAAGTAGACATTGACTCACTGTTGGAGCTGGATTTCATGACCACTACTACATCCACAGTGACTACTCCTCTTGATACTACAGTCACTACATCTGCAGCAGATGAAGATGAGTCAGAGTACTCAAGTGAAGATGAAGGTGATGGTGAAGCTGGTGCTGATAAGGCTGGTAGTTCTGATTTAGAAGATACACCAGATGAGGAGTTTGAGAGTGTCTGGGTTAGTGGCAGGTTGATAAAAAGAAAGAGGAAGAGGAGTGAAGCAGAGATGGAGGAGATCACTAATCCTTCATTTATTCCAGAGTTTGAGATTTCTCCACCTCCTCGTTCCTCTGCTCCTGTCACTGCAGCTGTGTCTGTTGCAGCTGTCCAGTCTACATCTTCTCCAGCAGGCAGGAGGAAGAGATCGAGGTTCCTCTTTCAGAGGAGGTCAGAACTGACAACAGCTGCTACAACTACTGTCACATCAGTAGCAGCTGTCTCAGTTTCTTCACTGACAAGGCCAAGGGCTACTCATGTTCGTGCTACCACTGCCCATCTGACGACCTCTATGACTCAGGCTCCCATTTTCACTTCTGCTTCTACCGGTCCCTCCTTTACACGAGCTGACACGATCATACCTACTGTTTCAGTTGTGGATCAGTTGAGCACACTGAACAGTATGGTACTTTGATTGAAGGAGAGGAGCATGGAACAAGAGGAGAAGAATAAAGAGCAGGAATTGATCATTGCTCAGCGTACACAGCGGGTAGAAGAGCAGGATACCTTGCTTCTTCAAGCTGCAGATCAGAGAGCTGATCTACGGGCTCGTTCTGCTCAGCAAGAGGAGCAGCTGCTGAAGTACATCGATGAGCATCATCAGTTGGCATTAACTGTCACTGATTACAGTGTTCGGATTCTATCCTTAGAGACTGAGAATGCTAGACTTGCTGATCAGCTTGATAGTCTCAAGGACAGCACTCCCAGGATCGAGGGCACTGTTGCTCACTCCGATGATTCAGATTCTGAGAAAGAAAAGGAAGAAGAAGAAGAAGAAGAAGAAGAAGAGGAAGAAGAGGAAGAAGAATCTGATGAGGAGAAAGTAGATTATGAGGAGTCTGATAAAGATGATGATCAGGACGGATCAGGAAGTGGGTCTTCTGGTTCATCAAGTTCTGATGATGATGATGACCAAGCCCCTTCTACATCTGAGATCCGGTCCAAGAAGGCTATTGACAAGAAGAAGAAGGCTCCTCCTCCATCTCCTCCCAAACAGACTGTTGAACCAGATGCTACTGAGGAAGTAGATGCTGTGCCTGTGAGACGTCAACTTGACGAGACTCTCACTATGATTCTCGACGCTCAAGGTATTATACAGCACTCAGTTAGCTACGACAAGGAGGAGGGAGAGATTATACATTGCTTATCTAAGGAGAAAATTGCTGAGTTATTCAGCTTAAATCCTGATGAGGTTATCACTGAGGATACCTCTGATCCTGTTACTGATGAGCCTACCCCCAGAGGCCTTTGATGATATAGATGAGGTTATTCTTGAAGACATTACAGATGAAGAATATCCCAATTACAAATCAGCTGAGGAAGAGCTACCAACATTACTGATCAGTTTGATCAAGCAACTGAAGATCTGTTGATCCGATACTTAGAAGAACAAGTTGAGATTAGCAAAGCCGAAGCTGATGATCGGAAAAGAAGAAAAGAGGAATGGATGGCCTACTGGGAGGTCCTGAAGAGGGAAAGCACGATGAAGATGCCAGCCACACACAAGAAAGTCTACAGAACCAAAGGCTACAAGGCTAGAGGTCAAATCATGAGTTGCGCATACTTTCATGATCTAGGGTGCTATGCGGTGAAGAGAGAGAGAGGAATTGACTACTTCAAGCATCCTCACGATTTCAAGACGTTGCCAGGCTTTGAAGTCAATCAATTAGCACGTCTGAAGATGTTGTATAGTGAAGATTCAGGAATGTCTGCCTGGTTCTCTCGGCAAATCCAGTACGAGTACAAAAAGAGATGGGTGAACTTTTAGCCCCAACAGCCTGAACGTTATTATTTGCCAGAGATTGATGGAGACACCCGGAAGCATAAGGTTATCCTGAAGTGGCTTCCTCCTAAAGTCTTGAAGAAGATTCCTTTACAGAAGATGCATCAAGACTTTACGGAAGGCTTCCGATGGTGGTATTATGACGGACAGACTGGAGAGGCAGTGATTGTTTTGTGCAAAGATAAGAAGTGGGAGACAGTAAGGATTTTTGAACCGATGTGGTTGACTAACTTTTCCCACAAAGATGTCCTAGCATTGTATCGTCATCAGATTTTATTTGATGTACAGGACATGGTACAGGCACTGCAATTCATGAGGGTGATCTGTCTCTGCAGTATATTCAAGATTCATGCTGGAGCTGACTGGAAAGCCATTTCTGATAAGTACTTCAAGAAAGACACTTCCAAGAGCTGAACTAGGTCCAAGGGGGAGTTTGTTGATGCACTTAATGTCCCTAGTTCAATTTTGTATTGATCATCATGTAAAGATTAAAGTTATATTAATGGAAGTTGTCTTTATATATCTTTATTGTTATTAATGTTTATGTTTGAGTGTTTGATTTGGTTTATTAGTATTTGAGTATGAGTATCACTCATTCGGGCGAATGACTCTAACTAATGAAGTCATTCGCCGAATGAGAATAGAGAATGACTATATTCAGCAAATGAGCCATTCGCCGAATGACTCATTCGACTGACTTGTCCATTCGACATAGTCATTCGCCGAATGAGCTGCTTCGGCCACTCATTCGGCCACTCATTCGGCCGAATGACTACAGCCTATAAATATAAGTTCAAATCATTTCAAACCTAATTTTTCCGAGCCCTCATTCTTCCCAGTGCACTCTAGTGTCAAACCCTTGAAGTTTTGAGCGATTCTTCACGTCCAACTTTGATTCTCAACCCGTGGTGATCGATTCTCACTCGCACGTTCATTCTACTCACTCGATTCACCACGGTTACTGTTGATTTCGATTGGAAAACCCTGGAATAGGATTCCGCACTATTCCAGAGGCTATCAAGCAGATTTCCCTTGGAACCAGAATGTTTCCTAGATCCTACGAGGTCCTACACTTTGCCCAGATGGTATTTGATCACACAATCGTAATCGTTTAGGAGCTCAACCCAACGTCTCTGTCTCATGTTAAGCTCCTTCTGATCAAATATGTGCTGTAATGTCAGACCCCGAGCCGGCGGGGTTGGATCGAAGTCCCCATCGGGCGGAAGGTTCTCGAGGCGCGATATCATGAGTGATAATCGTGATGATCAGATTGTTTACATAGCATCAATGTTAAGAATAACTAAAGCACAATAACATCAAGCTAGGATTACAAAGTTAAATTACATTTGACAATGTTCAGTAATTTAACTAAATAACCTATCAAAAGAATCAAATGCATCAATCTTGTATCTGTACAAGATCTCCAAAGTGATTTGTTTCTGTAACAAAATCTGTGCTTTCCAAAAGTCTACTAGGTCTGCTAACTGGCATCCTAGTATGCAATCCAAAAGCTTAAGTCTATTCCTGTGCGTCACCTGAGAAAGCATGTAAGAAAAACAAAGTCAACACAATGGTTGGTGAGTTCATGTAGTTTTAGTATTTGTAAAATAGCTTTTGCAAACCTTTTAGGTAAAACCTTAACCTCTTTAATAACACCTGTATCATCCAACTCGGTATGCTTATATATAGGGCATACCCCTGAGTCGAGCCTACGACCCGCCCAGACGCCGTCCCACCACATACTAAGTCGCATAGGACATTGTTATTAATGATAATTAAGCATTTTACCTACCCCTCGATTCATTCCTCATCATAGCTTTAGTTTACTGTTTCAAAGTTTACAAGTCTATAGCATTCGTATGTAATAGCTTCAATATTAGTTTAAAAGCATCATGTTTAAAAGTTAATGATATTAACCCAAAAGCATTCAAGCATCCCCTCGGTAACAACCTTAATCTCATTAACACCACCTGTATCATACAACTCGGTATGCTTATATATAGGGCATACCCTTGAGTCGAGCCTACGACCATCCCAAACGCCGTCCCACCACATACTAAATCGCATAGGACATTGCTGTTAATGATAATTAAGCGTCTTACCTACCATCCATTTCGTTTATAGCTTTAGCATTGTGTTTAAATTTATAGCATGAGTAATCATTGAGGTATCACTGTATGGCAAGCACCGAATGGCCATCAGTCTACTCTCCAAGTCATGGCTATGAAGGTCACCCTATGGCAAGCACTGAGAGGCCAATTTAGTATGTTCTATCATAGTTAATAGCTTTAGCATTCAAGTTTAACAACCGGTGAGGCAAGCACTGAGAGGCCAAACCGTTGCTTTTGCATGACAAGTTTATAGCATTCAAAGTTTAACAACCGGTAAGGCAAGCACTGAGAGGCCAAACCGTTGCTTTTGCATGACAAGTTTATAGCATTCAAAGTTTAACAACCGGTAAGGCAAGCACTGAGAGGCCAAACCGTTGCTTTTGCAGGACAAGTTTATAGCATTCAAAGTTTAACAACCGGTAAGGCAAGCACTGAGAGGCCAAACCGTTGCTTTTGCATGACAAGTTTATAGCATTCAAAGTTTAACAACCGGAGAGGCAAGCACTGAGAGGCCAAACCGTTGCTTTTGCATGACAAATTTATAGCATTCTGAGCACTTCAAGCATTTCGAGCATTTAAACATGATAAGCATATAGTATTTACATTGTAGCATTAGCACGTGGCATTAGCATATAACATTAGTGTTAAGCATTAGCATGTAGCGTTAGTATTTAGCATTAGCATTTAGTATTAGCGTATAGATTTAGTATTCAAGCTTTCGTATCGAGTGTGTGGTTTAAGCATATAGTTTATAGCATAAGCATCAAAAGTGTAGTTTAAGAATATAGTTTATAGCATAAGCATTAAGAGTATAGTTTAAGAATATAGTTTATAGCATAAGCATCAAGCGTATAGTTTAAGAATATAGTTTATAACATAGGCATTAAGCACTTAGTTTAAGCTTATAGTATTTAGTTTAAGCTTCTAGTTTGCAACATAAGCATCAATCACCAAGTTTAAGCATCTTGTTTGTAGCATGAGTGTTAAGCATCGAGTTGAAGCATATTGTTGTAGCATAAGCATCAAGTCTCATAAGCATCCAACATATGTTTTCAAGCCTCAAGTTTAAAGTATAAGTTTCAAGTCTATTGCTTTTCAAAGTATTCTAAGTTCCAGCATAAATTTCAACATAAGTATCATGTTGATGTTTAAAGCATTAAATAACATTTCAAGAGTTTTATGAAAATGTTTAACAAGCTTCTCAGTCCCGAAGTAAAACAAATAAGTTTGAAAAGGGACAAATGAACTCACCTTGTGTCCTTGATAGTTGACTATGTAAAACAAGAATACGCTCGCTCTTTGTTTCCCCTTTGTAGTAATGTTCACGATCCTGTATTGATTTTATATGGTTTGCAACTTATGAGTACGTTTTTGTAATAATTTGTGTGTGTAAGTATTAGTGTTAGCCTTAACATTGGCTAACCCTAATGAGTCATTGTTTTTTTTATTTGACCCTAAGTTATTTGTTGTTGCCTTGTTAGCAATTCCCCCACAAGGTTTAAAGTAATTTACTTTGTTCTTACCTCTAAAACTTCGTTTGAATTCTCTTTGTGATAAAAGGAGTCCAAGTATAAGAACTTAGGTTTTTAGTTTAACTATTAATTATCTTTAACATGTTATAACCTCTTTCATGTCTGTTGATACTTAAACCTTGTGGGCCTTTTGTTGGGTCAATTAGTTAATGTGGGCCGATCTAGGTGAGCCTAACATTTGACTTGGTCCAATCAAAGAATGATTTATCTAGCTTAAGCCGAAGGATAATTGATTAACGATTTGGGCTCGATCCATAATGGTTTGGGCCGGCTAAACAAATTGGGCCGCAAGCAAAGAAATTGGGCCGATTGGTGTATTGTCTTGGGCCGAAAGTATGTGGGCCTAGTGTTGTTCGATTGCAAAATAGTGTTGGGCCGAAAGTCTTAGACTATTGGGCATGTTCAGTTAGTGCTGGCCCATCTATCAAACCCGCATTGTCGTTCTCAACATCCAACGAATTTTATATCTCCAGGCAGCGAACCTATGATGATCAAGACTGGGTTCGGCTCCAACAATGGGTTCGTGATCAGGTAGTTGGTTCGGCCAGGTCCTTAAACATCCAGGGTTCGGCTACAGTTAGTCCGCATGGGGTTCGGATGGCCAAGGTAGGTTCGGGATATGCCGATGGTTCGGTGATATCGCATAGTTCGTGAGAATGGTTCGTGGGTTGGAGCAGCCTAAGGGTTCGCCCATGCACCCTAGGGTTCGGAGGTTGGTATAGGTTCGCCAGTGGAGATTCGGGGCAGCATGGTTCGGCTGGTTCGCGATCAGAAGGTTCGCCCTATAGAGGGTTCGTCTCCACAGCAAGGGTTCGGCTTGGGCATGGGTTCGTCGTTCATGCATGGAGGTTCGGCACCCTGGAATGGTTCGGGAAGCATGTGGGTTCGGGAATCACTCAAGGGTTCGCAACACATGACTTGATGCATCAAGGGTTCTTCGCACAGGGGTTTGTGTATTGAAAAAGGTTCGGGGTATGTAGGGTTCGGCCGAGACATGCTTACACCATAAGGTTCGGCTAATCTCGGGCTAACAGGTTCGGCGACCAGAGGAACGAACCCTGGTTCGACTCTTTCTACTTCATCCTCAGATCTGGAAGTTTACAAGCTGTTCCATGGAAGATTATGGGTTCGAAGGTTCGGATCTAGAGTCGGTTTCTAGGGTGGTGGTCGAGCAACAACACAAACATATGATGAAAACCCTATTTTCGTGATGTTTAAATCTTGAATACCTTGAGTTTGGCCGGTAATAACCTCAGATGAGTTGTACTTTCAGGTAGAGCTCGTTGAGATCTTCGTTTAGACTCCAAGAACACGCGAATTGGTTGAGATTTGAGTGAGTTATGAAGCTTCAAAGTATGAAAATGGTGGGTTTTGTTGGTAGAGAGAGAATTGGACGGGAAAGAGAGGGTAGAGAGAGAGAGGATATGTATAAAATGAGAAAATTCAACTTATTTGGCGCTTAAATACCCCGCGGGTATTCGGGTTCTTTCGGTTGCTCGGTTCGTAGTTTCGTCGCGTATCCGGCACGTTACGCGCGTTTTTCGTAAATTAAATAAAATGAGTTAATTTTAACGATTCGAATGTTATTTATTTCTAGAAATTATTTTAAATATCTTTTAGTTAATTTATTTGTCGCAATTTCGTTATTTTTACGCGTTTCTTTAATTCGTTCGCGATTTAATAAAATAGTTTGATTTAATTTATTTTATGATGAGTTTCAAAATTGTAAAATAGGAAATATTTTATTTCCTTAAATTTATGATCGTTCGTATCGTTATTCGTTTTCGTTTTCGTTTCGTCACATCGCGTCGCTATCGCGCGTATTCGTTCGAATCGTCATTCAAACGAACACATCGATGGTTTGGCGTTCTGATTCTTATGTTCTACTGTTAAGTCATTATTTCAGAACGTTAAACTATCAGAATCATTCGTACAGATCATCACCTATACAAATAATTTGTCTGTTTAGCATTCCATAACAATAACCTGTGACACCCGGCAATTTCAGGTGAATTGCGACTCTTACATTCTTTACATTTCACATTCATACTTGTTGCATTTCATTTAATTATGATTGATTAGATGAGTTGAACACAAACTACTGTGAGACGATAGTGCGTGGAGCTATCGAATCGTACATTGCACATTGGTTTTGGAAACCAAGTGTGGCAAACACAACACTAACGCAAAACAATAATTCGGGGAATTATTGGATTGTGCATCACACGTTGATTAGGATTAATCAAGCGTGCAAACACTTCGTTAGACACGAACACAAACGATCATCGATAATTCGAAGAATTACTGAAACACACACGAGTCTCACGAACGTTGGTGAACGTCAAACACATTGTGTAGCACAACACTCGAAACTCCACGAAACAGTCACACATTGAACTTGGAAGTTCAAACGAGACCAAACAATGCTCGGATGATGTTCTACAGTCGAGAAACGGGCAGGAACGGGCCCAGAACAACGAAAATAGGCTTATTGGGCTTATCTGGAGGCCCAGGCGCTACGCCTAAGCCCAGCCAACGAACCTAGGCGATACGCGCGGGTGGTGAAAGGAAGCATCGGATGCCATTCTTCCGCGCGGTACGCCTGGCCTCGGCATCTCTCGCTAGGCGTTACGCCTGACAGGGAAATCGCAGAAAAATCTCTTAAAAGCCACAAAAATCATTTCTACTCTACCATACTCGAAACCACACGCAAATACTCGGCCACTCTTCTTCCCAAACGACTGAAACCCTCTGATTTGACCTCTTGGAAGCCATTGAAGGTCCTTGAAGCTCAAAGTTGAAGAGGATTGAAGCTTGGAGGCCATACTTGGAGCTTGAAACCACCACCATCATCTCGAACCTGCACCATTTGAAGTTCCAGGAGCGTTGGGGGCTGTTCTTGTCATCATCTCAACCATCTTGAAACTTTAGAAGGTAGTTCTTACATCTCTCATGGCTAAAATGCCCATTCCTCACTTCTACACTCACATGCAATGGGTAAAACCCACATGCAAGCTCATAGAATGCACATGCACGAACTTTGAATCTGGGTTTGATGATATAAATGTGTTTCTTAATGATCTATGATGTTTAGATTGAGTTTTATGATGATCTAGAGTGATGGGTATGAACCTATATGCTTGAAATGATGATTTAAGACATTATAATGCCATGCATGTATGATCCATGATGGTTAAAATGATTTTGAGTATATAGATATGTTTCTTGATAACATTGGGTGATGATTTCATGAATAGATGATGTTAAAATGGTTTATTTATGATTATTTCTATTTTTAGTAACTTTTGAGTTACAAGATGATGATTTAGTGAAAGTGGTGAGCATGCATGTGTATGAACATGTTATTTGGATGATATTATGATGATTAGAAACTTAAGAATGTGATTTTGAATGTGATTATAGTCACTTTTAACATGGTTACTATATTTAGTAACTTTTCGGGTCAAAATGTTGCTAGATGATGTTATGGATCAGGTTTGCATGTTTAAATGATGTTAGATTGGTTATTATGATGATTTGTGGCAAAATAATGGTTTATAAATGTTTAGATAGTCATTTTATGCAAAAACCACAAAGTTACTATTTTTAGTAACTTTATTTTTACAAAAACCGATTTGTAAACATGATGTGTGATTCGAGCATGCTAGATGACATATTATGTTGTAGTATGATGATTAGATACTAAGTTAGATGGTTTCTGATGTCACGAATGCTACAAATGGAAACTTTCCATTTTAGGAAACTTTTATGTGCAAATATGTTGTAAACGACTTATGTGACTTTGCATGATGATGTGCTATGTGTTAACATGATCACGTAGGATTAATGAGCATGCTAGAACTCTAAAATCAATATGCTTGTGAACTTGCTATAAATGGTAAGTTGTCCATAGACGTGACTTGCGCGTTTTGCACACAACGAGCACTAACACGAATGTTTCACAATACACAACCAACACATGGCTCACCAACGGGTCGTTGACACACACGGTCAAACACGGTCAATGCAGACCGACACAGACAGACATGATCAACCGAGAGTTATTGATCACGTAACACAATCACTTACACGAACTCACGTGTAATATACGATATAGGTAGCCGGTGACTGACCACCCGACGACACAGGAGCTTACGCTTACATTTATTCACCTCGTTAAGGTGAGTTCACGGCCCCTTTTTACATTTTCTACCTTTGGGGGAGAAAACATTGCATACAACTGTTTTTGAACAACTTACACACTTTTGGTTATTTTTGTACATGCTAATATCGTATATACATATGTGTGGCATTCATCCACAAACTGATAAGTCCTCATTAAACACACCTCGAACCGTTAATAGCGCGTTGCGCTCAGCGTGGTAATTCTGAATAGTACTATTTGGGCCTGACAAGCCCCACTGTTGTGAGCCGTATGGCCACCCCGACTGGAGGTCGGAACAGTGCATAATTGACCAAACAACATTTGCCATATCTTGGATGGATATGGTGGGAGGCAGCATGTTAGCTTCGGTTGCGAACCCGCATATGATATAACACATATTGACTAGCTATCAATTGATATTGCATTGTATTGAAAATAGACCTGCATACATTTACTTTAAACATTTTGATGTTTACTACTGATTACAAACCTGTGCTCTCACCAACCATTGTGTTGACCTTTTACTCGCATGTTTTCTCAGGTAACTAAGGCACGCGCACCAGGAATAGGATGCTAGGCCGGAGTCGCATGCATCTGTTTAAGTGTCTTAGTTTATCAAACATTTATTATCATTTGGTTGTTATGTAATGTTAATCAGCTTTAATCGCTTCCGCAACTATTGTCACGTATCGTTTTGAAAACCATTTTGATTTAACGCTTCCGCAAACTATGAATGATTAAACTTTTTAATTTAACGCTTCCGCAAACTACGTATGAGTAAACCATTTTGTCAACTTATACTTTATTTCCGCAACTCTGATATTACTAAACTGTTTTATCCAAATTACTGGATGTACGTACGAAATCAGACATATAGGTCTCGCATGTTGTGTGACCGGAGACTGCGATCCTGACAATCTGCCGTCGCTTGCGCCCCGGAAGGGACGTGATTTCTCGGGGTGCGACATAACCGTTAAAGTTTTGTTTTGTTTAACCTCACATACGTTTATGCAAAATAGTATCACCTCAAGCATTTATGTTTCAACACTGTGTTGTCTGACATGTTAAACCCTAAGGTTTTAGTCAGATTCAGACGATCGCATCATAGTTTCATGTTAATCACAAAGTATCCATAGTATAAACATAGTTTCACGTAGCGTGTACCTGAGTTACTGTGCAATCTACAGTGTAACTTACTGTTCCGGTAACGATTCCGGCACAGATGTTACATGGAAACTCTTGTGATCTGTGAAGATAGTGCATTTGGTACCGTACAGGTAATGCCTCCAAATCTTTAAAGCAAAAACAACAGCTCCCAGTTCGAGGTCGTGTGTTGTGTAATTCTTCTCGTGTATCTTCAACTGTCGTGAGGCATAACCAATGACTTTGTCTCGTTGCATCAAAATACATCCGAGTCCCTGATGGGAAGCATCACAACAAACTACAAAGTCATCATTGCCTTCTGGGAGTGTTAAGATTGGGGCATTGCACAATCTTTGTTTTAATGTCTGGAACGCCACTTCTTGTTTCTGAGTCCACACAAAATGTTCAGACTACTGTGTGAGCTTGGTGAGAGGCAAGGGTATCTTAGAGAAATTCGAAATGAACCTCCTGTAATAACCTGCCAATCCCAAAAATGATCGGATCTCTGTCAGTATTGTAGGCACATCCCAGTTCTTGATTGCTTCAATCTTGGCTGGATCCACATCAATACCATTGTTGTTAATCACGTGACCCAAGAACTGAACTTCTCTTAACCAGAATTCACACTTGGAGAATTTGGCATAGAGTCGTTCTTCTTTCAACAGTTCCAAGACTGTCTTGAGGTGTTGCTCATGTTCCTTCTCGTTCTTTGAATAAATCAGTATATCATCAATAAAGACGATAACAAACTGATCTAAGTACGGCTTGCACACCCGGTTCATCAAATCCATGAACACTTCCTGTGAGTTCGTCAATCCGAATGGCATCACCATGAACTCGTAGTGACCATATCGGGTACGAAAAGTCGTTTTGGGTATGTCCTCCTCTTGAATCCGGAGCTGATGATAGCCGGATCTCAGGTCTATCTTTGAAAAATATTGTGCTCCCTGTAACTGATTAAACAAATCATCAATCCTCGGTAACGGGTACCGATCTTTGATGGTGAGTTTCTTGAGTTCTCTGTAATCGATACACATCCTGAAAATTCCATCCTTCTTTTTCACAAAAAGACCCGGAGCTCCCCATGGGGAAAAACTCGGTCGGATGAACGCTTTGTCAAGTAGCTCTTGTAATTGATTGGACAACTCCTGCATCTCTGATGGTGCAAGTCTATAAGGAGACTTAGCTACAGGAGTCGCTCCCGGAATCAAATCGATTCGGAACTGCACTGATCTCTCGGGTGGCAGTCCCGGTAAGTCATCCGGAAATACATCCGCATAGTCTCTCACAATTGGCATGTCTTGAATCTTGATTGCTTTCTTGTCTTTCTTGATCACGTGAGCTAGGAATGCAACGCATTGTTTTCGTAGATACTTGCGAGCCTTCATGCACGATATTATCTTGACAATGCGTTTCGCTTGGTCTCCACGAATCTCCAAGATCTCATTGTTCTCCACTGGAATGCGTAATAGTTTATCGGAACAGATGAACTCGACTAGGTTAAGAGATAGCCAATCCATTCTGATAATGATGTCGAAACTGCCCAGCTCCATCGGTATCAAGTCGATGGAAAATGTATGATCGCCAAGTGTTAGTGGGAAATTCCTAAATATTGTGTCTACTGTGATCTGTTTGTCGTTAGCTATCTCAATAGTGTAAGGGGAGTCTAACATTTCCCCAACATAATTAAGATGGCATGCAAAGTCGGATGAGATGAAACTTTGATCCGCACCAGTGTCAAATAATATGGATGCTTAGAAGTTAGATAAGAGAAATGTACCCGTGATTACGTTCGGGTCCTGTCGAGTATCAGCTGCTCCTATCTAAAAGGCTCGTCCTCTTGCTGCTGGAGCCCTTTGTTGATTTCTATTGGGACACTCCCGAGAGAAGTGACCAGGTTCGCCACAGTTGTAGCAGGACCTGTTGTCAGTAGCAGCAGCAGTGGCTGCATTGTTGTTCCTGTTCTGAGCTCTCGGGCTCCTACAGTGAGTCACCGTGTGACCAAATCTCCTATTGTTGGTGCAGTGTCTTCACGGAACATCTGGTGGATGATGAAACTGACATGAGTTGCATAAAGGTGTAGTGCCAGTGTATGGCTTCTTGATCTGCAGTGGGGGTGGCTGGTTAAGCATTGGGCTTGAGTGGTGGCAGCAAAGTTTCTAGCCACTTTTTGTTTCTTAGCAGGACGTTTATCCGACTTCTTGGAAGTTCCAGCCTTGGCTGAGCCAGCCTCTTTCTTGAAATGCCCCGCAGCAACCATCATATCTGTCAGAGATGCTGACAGTGTAACAGCCAGTTCCATGGTAGTGGGATGAGCAGACATCACGTGCCCTTAAATGCAGGACGGCAGTCCCCCGACATACCGTTCGATTCTCTTCTCCAAGGTTGGCACCACATCCGGTGCCAGGGTAGCCAGCTCATGAAATCGGGTGGTGTAGGCCAGATGCCCAGAGCCAACCATGACTAGGTTGAGCAGTTCGGTCTCAACCTTCTTCAGTTCATTTCTTGGACAAAACTCTGCCCGCAGCATGGCTTTAAAATAATCCCAAGGCATAGCCTGGGCCACATCCCGGCCTCTGATCGAAACCTGAGCGTTCCACCAAGTTAACGCTCGCTTGTGAAATGATCCAGCAGCATACTTGACTTTGTTCTGTTCAAGATAGCCACTGTTGTCAAGGGTGGTTTCCATCTTCTCAATCCATTGGAATAATCCAACGGCACCCTCACTACCACTAAAACTAGGTGCCTTGGAACCTACAAAGTTCTTGTAGGCATAGTCCTGATTCCGCCGGGTGTTTCCGCTGCCTTCTCCAGATGTGTTGGCAACGTTGTTGCTGTTGTTGTTGTTGTTGATTCGGTTCATCATCTCCGGGATCACATCCCTCAGTTGACTCGTCAGTAGAGTGGCAAATGCTATAGTAGCTGGATCCAATTGATGAAGTGGTGGTGGTGGAGGAGGAGGAGGTGGTTGTGTAGGAGAGTTAGGCGGTGTCGGTGTAGACGAGTGCGGTGTAGAATCCTGTGGTGGTGGTGGCAGTATAGCAGGTGGTGGTCTTCTCGACGGCATTCTAATCATAACCGAAAAGAAATCGGTTAGTGCAATGATCAGATGCAGAAGACACATGCAAATAGAATCCTATGTGACATGATTTCTATATGAGGGTCCCTAGGTTATAGTCTAGGCCAAACCGTTATAGTAATATGACCTATATTTCTCTATAACCATGGCTCTGATACTAATCTGTCACACCCCGAGCCGTCGAAAACGGATCGGGTTTTCCCGTCGGGCGGAAGGTTCCCGGGGCGCGATATCTTGAGTGATAATCAAATGATCAGATTGTTTACATAGCACATGATAAATAAATGAGAAATGCTAAGACATCCATGATATAGAATTACAAGATTAAATTACAATGTAGCGTTCATAATTTAATCAAGTAAATGTACCAAAAAGAATCAATGTAACTATATCTTGTATCTGTACATGATATACAAAAGATGATTCATTGTTTTTGTCACCAAAAGCATGCAACACAAAATAAGCTAGGTCTTCTAAAAGTCCTCTAGCTTAATCCTTGCATGTAAGTACCTACACCTGTTCGTCACCTGAGAAAACATGTATTTAAACAAAGTCAACACTAGGTTGGTGAGTTTATAAGTATGTTAATTGAAAACCTTGATTCATTCACATGCACAATCACAATGTATGTTATGTTACTTGTATGTTGTATGTTCACCTGTTCACCCAATGGCTTCTCCCTAGTTGTATGTACAAGTGATGTGACACCCGATCAAGCATGCTTATATACAGGGCATACGAAAGGGTCAAGCCCAGACGCCATCCCACCACATGCTCAAACAAGTTTCACACTACTTGCAATACAACTATGGATTTCCATTCTCATTTCTCATGTTCATCTCCTCTTTGATCACCTGTGTTCTTATGTATAGAATAATATGATGATAGCGTTGTAGTTATCAACCGAAGTATTGATAACTAATATATGTGTTAAGGATATTAGATTCTCAATCTGTTCCTTGTATTATTCTATATTTGTGGGGTTAACTGTTGTTTCACTTTTAAATATTAAAAGTGTTAGTTAACTGTTTGTAATGTAATCTCAATGCAACATATAGAGCCCAAAAGGAGTCCATTGTGATCCTCACGTAATCAGATTACAATGCACCCGATTCACCTCTATTCCGCCGTGTGATCCCAAAGCCTTCATCGAAACTGTTACTAATAATATAACATGAGTGAAAATAAATTCCTCAGTCTACTAGTCCACAGGTAACGATGAATGATGTACATCTATGTTGTTGTTGTTCTCAATGTGGGATGTTCTCATGTGATTAACAAAGTTAAATAAGAACTTGTCTTATTACGTTATGTTAATCATTGTGTGAATGATGTGGTTATCATGAATTTACGTTATCATGATTATCATTCATGAATTCCATATGTTCACCATGTAATCCTTAAGCCGTAGTAAGAACTAGTCTTAGTACCCTTAAGTGACGCAGGTGGTGGATGATCAATGCGTTCATACTATCACATAGTATGTTTTTAAGTTATAACTAAGTGTTATAAGTACTTGACTTATCACACTTAGTTAATTATAATGTGGAATGATATTTAGAAGATGTTTTATCTTCTAATCATTCATGTGTGGTGTCGTGTCATCATGTTTCTTTGTAATTGTGCTCATTGTTTGTTTGAGTATGAATTGTCTCAAAGTTTACCCATGTATGAATAACTAAGTGTTATAAGATAAAATCTTACAACTATGTTATTCTAGTGTGTTGATGAACTATGAAATTATATTATCATATTCATCTGAGTTTCCCTGTTATCTCATGATCATACAAGCATGCAATGATAGGCGATAATAAACAGTTTAATATTATCTAAATCAAAGCATAAGCAATATGTAAATTAAAACTTTTAAACAATTAAAAGTAAGCATGTTTCTTAGCCCCGAGAGTTTAAAATCAGTACAGATTAAAGAAAAGGGGTATATGAACTCACCTTGTTGTTGTAGGGTTGACTTAGCTTAAAAAAAGAATGCACGCGCTCTTGATTGAACTTGAGTTTGTTTTCACTATCTTGTATTGAATTCACATTGTATGTAACTTATAAGCGTTGAGTGTAATTGTTTCGTGTGCGCGTATGTGTGTTAACCTTAACTTGGTTATCATCCCTTGGGCTCGATCTTCATTCGGCCCATTTCAAGTAAAGTAGAATTTATTAGTACTAAATCAATTTAATGTGATTTTAAATGCGAAATTGTAATTCATGACTAAGAATTCAATCTCCATTTCCTCTTCTTGCCTTTAATTTGGTCTTGTAAGGATTTAATGACTGAAATATCATGAATTGTTTTAACACCATAATTATCACTTTGATAGTAACACATGCTCATCACCCTCAATGCTCATATATGTCATTATTACCCGTTTAATTCGTAAATTAGATTGTGTTTAATTTATTGAGTTTATGGAATAGTCTTGGGCCGAAGAAGTCGTGGATCCTCGTGAGTTTTGTGGGCCGACTCAAATGTGTATGGGCTAAGCCGTGTGGCATGGATCAATCCACTAGTCATTGGCCCGAATATACTCTAATTGGGCCGGATGCTTTCTTATGGGCCTAAGAAATTGTTATTGGGCCGAGATTAACTGTAAGTGGGATACATCTACATGGATTGATTGGGTTTGATTGGGTTTGGGCCGAGAATTACATGGGCTAAATCAATGGTTGTGGGCCGGAATAATGGATCAAAGACACGACCTTGAGTCGTATGGGCCTGACAAGATGTTTCACATGAACAGGTGCCTAACTCCCCCTCAAGGTCCAGCGAACCTCCATGCTAAAGGCTTCAAGGTTCGGCTAATCTAGGATCCATGTGCAAGAAGGTTCGGCTGGTTGAGGTCGGTTCCAACATAGGCTCGTGGGCACAACACAGTAGCAGGGTTCGGCTAATGTTCCAAGGTTCGCCGAGGTTCACCAATTGGTCAAGGGTTTGCTACATGCAATGATGGTTCGCTGCGGATGGGTTCGTGGAGTCGAAGGTTCGGCCAACCTTTACTATTGCGAACCTGCAACTGGTTGGTAATCCTCTCGGCTTTCAGATCTGTTGCAAGCTATACTCATAACACTTTTAGGTGTATATGAGTTCTCGAGGATGGGTAGTGAGTGCGTATAAGGTTCTTAGCCGGTTATGGGTTGGGTTTAAAAAAAAGCTAAGAAAACCCTAACTTCCATGATCTTAAGAGCATCATACCTCAAGTTTGGCCGGATAAACCTGTAGATCTGCTGCACTTCTATGCAGAGGACGTCAAGGGCTACGCGTGGACACCAAGAACGCCCGATTTCGTCCACAAACGAGTGAGATACGAAGCTTTGAAGGTGGATAATGGTGATGGAAGAGAGGTGGCCGGATTTTTAGGTTAGAGAGAGAATGGGAGATGAGAAAATGAAGAAATAGAGTTCATTTAGGGTATTTATACCCAAAGTGAGTTCGGGTTCATTTTCGTTGCTCGGTTCGCGTTTTCGTCGCGATTCCAGAAATTTTACGCGTAATTTATATCTTTTAATTAAAAGAAGTTAATTTATTTATTTTGATGAGTTTCAAAATTGTAAAACATTATTTATTTTATTTTATTAAATTAATTTTCGTTCGTGTCGTGTTTCGTTTTCGTTTCGTCGGATCGCGTCACCATCGCGCGTATTCGTTCCAATCGTCATTCGAACGAACACGACGATGGTTTTGCTTTCCGACTTTTGTTTTCTAATTGTCAGTCATCATTTCAGAATGTTAAACTCACATATATGTTTGTGTGAATCGTCACCCACGCAAACACACTGTCAGTTCGTTATTCTGAAACGACACTGCAATATTGTTTAAATTGTGTTTCCTCACTGTCGGACTCCACTAAACATCCTGTTTTCACCTTGTTTTCACACTGATTTGTCGGCCATCTGATTCCTGTCATCTATGGATATCAGATCGTAACCGATTTGTTCCTGTTAATTGTTTGAACACCATTGTTTCCCATGTTTAGTTGTGTTAACTGTACTTAGGTTTTCACTTAAATACACACAACTAATGTTCCAAATGTATGTTGTACTTACAGTACTTAAGTTTACACGAAAATACGTACAACTATTTCTTGTATTTAGAATCCTGTTAATACAAGTAATGTTTATGCACATAGAATTACACATACTTACTGTTTAAAGTACACGTACCGTACGGACTTGCCGGCCGGTCGGGTACTAGTTGTCACTGTCTCCCCTTGTTAAAGAAATTTCGTCCCAAAATTTAAGCATAAAGGTCGGGCTTTACTTCTCGAACATGTGGGGATACTTTGCTTTCATGTTGTCCTCGCGCTCCCAGGTAAATTCTGGTCCACCCTTGGAGTTCCATCGAACCTTTACAATAGGGATACGACTTCGTTTCAGTTTCTTAACTTCACGTTCCATAATCTCTACAGGTTCTTCAATGAAGTGTAGTTGCTCATCGATTTGTATCTCTTCCAATGGTATGATCAATGTTTCATCTGCTAAGCACCTCTTAAAATTTGATACATGAAACACACCGTGTACTCCGCTGAGCTCATCAGGGAGTCTGAGTCTGTATGCCACAGGACCTATGCATTGAGTAATCTCAAACGGTCCGACATACCTAGGTGCTAGCTTGCCTTTAGCCCCAAACCGAACTACGCCTTTCCAAGGGGACACTTTCAACATGACTCGGTCACCCACATCGAATTCCAAAGGCTTGCGCCGTTTGTCTGCGTAACTCTTTTGGCGGCTACGTGTTGCCTGTAATCGCTGTTGTATCTGGGCTATCTTATCAACAGTTTCCTGAATAAGCTCAGGCCCAGTGATTCTGTTGTCACCCACTTCGGTCCAACAAATTGGAGACCGACATTTTCTACCATAAAGTGCTTCTAACGGAGCACATCCAATGATGCTGTGGTAGCTATTGTTGTAGGAGAACTCAATGAGTGGTAAGTGTGAGTCCCAACTTCCACCGAAGTCTAGGATGCATGTTCTCAACATATCCTCTAGGGTTGGAATGGTTCGCTCGCTTTGTCCATCTGTTTGTGGATGATAAGCAGTGCTCAAGTTAACACTTGTCCCTAAGGATTGTTGCAATGTTTGCCAGAACCGCGCAGTAAATCGACTGTCCCTGTCTGAAATAATAGACAATGGCACCCCGTGCCTTACTACTATTTCATCGACATAAAGTCTCGCTAGTTTCTCCATCTTGTATGTCTCTCTGATCGGCAAGAAGTGTGCGGACTTGGTCAATCTATCAATGATGACCCAAATTGAATCGTGTCCGCTGGAAGTGCGGGGTAGCTTGGTAATGAAATCCATAGCTATTTGTTCCCACTTCCATTGTGGAATCTCTGGTTGTTCCAGCAAACCCGAAGGTTTCTGGTGTTCTGCTTTGACTTTGGCACATGTGATGCATTTGCCAACATAAGTGGCAACATCTTTCTTCATACCCCGCCACCAATAAAACGACCTAAGATCTTGGTACATCTTATCAGCACCAGGATGAATTGAGTATCGTGTCTTGTGTGCCTCGTCAAGTATGAGTGTTCGAAGTTCATCTACTGCTGGAATCCAAACACGATCCAGATAATAGATAACTCCATCTTGTTTGGTCTTGAAATGTTTCTCGGCTCCACAATCGAGCTCGCGTTTCAGGTTGTCTCTTGCCACTGACTCTTGTTGTGCTTGTAGAATGTGATCTCTCAGACTTGTTTGCACAGTCATTCCCATTGCGCGAACGCGTAAGGGTTTGACTCTTTCCTTCAGGCTCAAAGCATCTGGAACTACATTTGCTTTGCCCGGATGGTATTTGATCACACAATCGTAATCGTTCAGGAGCTCAACCCAACGTCTCTGTCTCATGTTAAGCTCCTTCTGATCAAATATGTGCTGTAAACTTTCGTGATCTGTGAAGGTAGTGCATTTGGTACTGTACAGGTAATGCCTCCAAATCTTTAAAGCAAAAACAACAGCTTCCAGTTCGAGGTCGTGTGTTGTGTAATTCTTCTCATGTATCTTCAGCTGTCGTGAGGCATAAGCAATGAATTTGTCTCGTTGCATCAAAACACATCCGAGTCCCTGATGGGAAGCATCAAAATAAACTACAAAGTCATCATTGCCTTCTGGGAGTGTTAAGATTGGGGCATTGCACAATCTTTGTTTCAATGTGTGGAATGCCTCTTCTTGTTTCTGAGTCCATACAAAAGGTTCAGCCTTCTGTGTGAGCTTAGTGAGAGGCAAGGCTATCTTAAAGAAATTCGAAATGAACCTCCTGTAATAACCTGCCAATCCCAAAAATGATCGGATCTCTGTCAGTATTGTAGGCACATCCCAGTTCTTGATTGCTTCAATCTTGGCTGGATCCACATCAATACCATTGCTGTTAATCACGTGACCCAAGAACTGAACTTCTCTTAACCAGAATTCACACTTGGAGAATTTGGCATAGAGTCGTTCTTCTTTCAACAGTTCCAAGACTGTCTTGAGGTGTTGCTCATGTTCCTTCTCGTTCTTTGAATAAATCAGTATATCATCAATAAAGACGATAACAAACTGATCTAAGTACGGCTTGCACACCCGGTTCATCAAATCCATGAACACTTCCTGTGAGTTCGTCAATCCGAATGGCATCACCATGAACTCGTAGTGACCATATCGGGTACGTAAAGCCGTTTTGGGTATGTCCTCCTCTTGAATCCGGAGCTGATGATAGCCTGATCTCAGGTCTATCTTTGAAAAATACTGTGCTCCCTGTAACTGATCAAACAAATCATCAATACTCGGTAACGGGTACCGATTCTTGATGGTGAGTTTATTGAGTTCTCTGTAATCGATACACATCCTGAAAGTTCCATCCTTCTTTTTCACAAAAAGACCCGGAGCTCCCCATGGGGAAAAACTCGGTCGGATGAACCCTTTGACAAGTAGCTGTTGTAATTGATTGGACGACTCATGCATCTCTGATGGTGCAAGTCTATAAGGTGACTTAGCTACAGGAGTCGCTCCCGGAATCAGATCGATTCGGAACTGCACTGATCTCTCGGGTAGCAGTCCCGGTAAGTCATCCGAAAATACATCCGCATAGTCTCTCACAATTGGCACGTCTTGAATCTTGATTGCTTTCTTGTCTTTCTCGAACACGTGAGCTAGGAATGCAACGCATTGTTTTCGTAGATACTTGCGAGCCTTCATGCACGATATTATCTTGACAATGCGTTTCGCTTGGTCTCCACGAATCTCCAAGATCTCATTGTTCTCCACTGGAATGCGTAATAGTTTATCGGAACAGATGAACTCAACTCGGTTAAGAGATAGCCAATCCATTCCGATAATGATGTCGAAACTGCCCAGCTCCATCGGTATCAAGTCGATGGAAAATGTATGATCGCCAAGTGTTAGTGGGCAATTCCTGAATATTGTGTCTACTGTGATCTGTTTGCCGTTAGCTATCTCAATAGTGTAAGGGGAGTCTAACATTTCCCCAACATAATTAAGATGGCATGCAAAGTCGGATGAGATGAAACTCTGATCCGCACCAGTGTCAAATAATATGGATGCATAGAAGTTAGATAAGAGAAATGTACCCGTGATTACGTTCGGGTCTTGTCGAGCATCAGCTGCTCCTATCTGAAAGGCTCGTCCTCTTGCTGCTGGAGCCCTTTGTTGATTTCACTTGGGACACTCCTGAGAGAAGTGACCAGGTTCGCCACAGTTGTAGCAGGACCTGTTGTCAGTAGCAGCAGCAGTGGCTGCATTGTTGTTCCTGTTCTGAGCTCTCGGGCTCCTACAGTGAGTCACCGTGTGACCAAATCTCCCACAGTTGGTGCAGTGTCTTCACGGAACATTTAGTGGATGATGAAACTGACATGAGTTGCACAAAGGTGCAGTGTCAGTGTATGGCTTCTTGATCTGCAGTGGTGGTAGCTGGTTAAACATTGGGGCTTGAGTGGTGGCAGCAAAGTTTCTAGCCACTTTTTGTTTCTTAGCCGGACGTTTATCCGACTTCTTGGAAGACCAGCCTTGGCTGAGCCAGCCTCTTTCTTGAAATGCCCCGCAGCAACCATCATATCTGTCAGAGATGCAGACAGTGTAACAGCCAGTTCCATGGTAGTGGGATGAGCAGACATCACGTGCCCTTAAATGCAGGACGGCAGTCCCCCGACATACCGTTCGATTCTCTTCTCCAAGGTTGGCACCACATCCGGTGCCAGGGTAGCCAGCTCATGAAATCGGGTGGTGTAGGCCAGATGCCCAGAGCCAACCATGACTAGGTTGAGCAGTTCAGTCTCAACCTTCTTCAGTTCATTTCTTGGACAAAACTCTGCCCGCAGCATGGCTTTAAAATAATCCCAAGGCATAGCCTGGGCCACATCCCGGCCTCTGATCGAAACCTGAACGTTCCACCAAGTTAACGCTCGCTTGTGAAATGATCCAGCAGCATACTTGACTTTGTTCTGTTCAGGTCAGCCACTGATGTCAAGGGTGGTTTCCATCTTCTCAATCCATTGGATTAATCCAACGGCACCCTCACTGCCACTAAAACTAGGTAGCTCGCAACCTACAAAGTTCTTGTAGGCATAGTCCTGATTCTACCGGGTGTTGCCGCTGCCTTCTCCAGATGAGTTGGCACCATTGTTGCTATTGCTGTTGTTGATTCTGTTCGTCATCTCCGGGATCACATCCCTCAGTTGACTGGTCAGCAGAGTGGCCAATGCTATAGTAGCTGGATTCAATTGATGAAGTGGTGGTGGTGGAGGAGGAGGTGGTTGTGTAGGAGAGTTAGGCGGTGTCAGTGTAGACGAGTGCGGTGCTGAATCCTGTGGTGGTGGTGGCAGTATAGCAGGTGGTGGTCTTCTCGGCGGCATTCTGATCATAACCAAAAAGAAATCGGTTAGTGCCATGATCAGATGCAGAAGACACATGCAAATAGAATCCTATGTGACATTATTTCTATATGAGGGTCCCTAGGTTATAGTCTAGGCCAAACCGTTAAAGTAATATGACCTATATTTCTCTGTAACCATGGCTCTGATACCAATCTGTCACACCCCGAGCCGGCGGAAACGGATCGGGTTTTCCCGTCAGGCGGAAGGTTCCCGGGGCGCGATATCTTGAGTGATAATCAAATGATCAGATTGTTTACATAGCACATGATAAATAAATGAGAAATGCTAACACATCCATGATATAGAATTACAAGATTAAATTACAATGTAGCGTTCATAATTTAATCAAGTAAATGTACCAAAAAGAATCAATGTAACTATATCTTGTATCTGTAGAAGATATACAAAAGATGATTCATTGTTTTTGTCACCAAAAGCATGCAACACAAAATAAGCTACGTCTTCTAAATGTCCTCTAGCTTAATCCTTGCATGTAAGTACCTACACCTGTTCGTCACCTGAGAAAACATATATTTAAACAAAGTCAACACTAGGTTGGTGAGTTTATAAGTATGTTAATTGAAAACCTTGATTCATTCACTTGCACAATCACAATGTATGTTATGTTACTTGTATGTTGTATGTTCACCTGTTCACCCAATGGCTTCTCCCTAGTTGTATGTACAAGTGATGTGACACCCGATCAAGCATGCTTATATATAGGGCATGCGAAAGGGTCAAGCCCAGACGCCATCCCACCACATGCTCAAATAAGTTTCACACTACTTGCAATACAACTATGGATTTCCATTCTCATTTCTCATGTTCATCTCCTCTTTGATCACGTGCATTCTCATGAATAGAATAATATGATAATAGCGTTGTAGTTATCAACCGAAGTATTGATAACCAATATATGTGTTAAGGATATTTGATACTCAATCTGTTCCTTGTATTATTCTATATTTGTGGGGTTAACTGTTGTTTCACTTTTAAATATTAAAAGTGTTAGTTAACTGTTTGTAATGTAATCTCAATGCAACGTATAGAGCCTAAAAGGAGTCCATTGTGATCCTCACGTAATCAGATTACAATGCACCCGATTCACCTCTATTCCGCCGTGTGATCCCAAAGCCTTCATTGAAACTGTTACTAATAATATGACATGAGAGAAAATAAATTCCTCAGTCTACTAGTCCATAGGTAACGATGGATGATGTACATCTATGTTGTTGTTGTTCTCAATGTGGGATGTTCTCATATGATTAACAAAGTTGAATAAGAACTAGTCTTATTACGTTATGTTAATCATTGTGTGAATGATGTGGTTATCATGATGTTACGTTATCATGATTATCATTCATGAATTCCATATGTTCACCATGTAATCCTTAAGCCGTAGTAAGAACTAGTCTTAGTACCCTTAAGTGACGCAGGTGGTGGATGATCAATGCGTTCATACTATCACATAGTATGTTTTTAAGTTATAACTAAGTGTTATAAGTACTTAACTTATCACACTTAGTTAATTATAATGTGGAATGATATTTAGAAGATGTTTTATCTTCTAATCATTCATGTGTGGTGCCGTGTCATCATGTTTCTCTGTAATTGTGCTCATTGTTTGTTTGAGTAGGAATTGTCTCAAAGTTTACCCATGTATGAATAACTAAGTGTTATAAGATAAAATCTTACAACTATGTTATTCTAGTGTGTTGATGAACTATGAAATTATATTATCATATTCATCTGAGTTTCCCTGTTATCTCATGATCATACAAGCGTGCAATGATAGGAGATAATAAACAGTTTAATATTATCTAAATCAAAGCATAAAAAATATGTAAATTAAAACTTTTAAACAATTAAAAGTAAGCATGTTTCTCAGCCCCGAGAGTTTAAAATCAGTAAAGATTAAAGAAACGGGGCATATGAACTCACCTTGTTGTTGTAGGGTTGACTTAGCTTAAAAGAAGAATGCAAGCGCTCTTGATTGAACTTGAGTTTGTTTTCACTATCCTGTATTGAATTCACATTGTATGTAACTTATAAGCGTTGAGTGTAATTGTTTCGTGTGCACGTATGTGTGTTAACCTTAACTTGGTTATTATCCCTTGGTCTCGATCTTCATTCGGCGCATTTCAAGTAAAGTAGAATTTATTACTACTAAATAAATTTAGTGTGATTTTAAATGCGAAATTGTAATTCATGACTAAGAATTCAATCTCCATTTCTTCTTCTTGCCTTTAATTTGGTCTTGTAAGGATTTAACGACTGAAATATCATAAATTGTTTTAACACCACAATTATCACTTTGATAGTAACACATGATCATCACCCTCAATGCTCATATATGTCATTATTACCCGTTTAATTCGTAAATTAGATGGTGTTTAATTTATTGAGTTTATGGAATAGTATTGGGCCAAAGAAGTCGTGGATCCTCGTGAGTTTTGTGGGCCGACTCAAGGGTGTATGGGCTAAGCCGTGTGGCATGGATCAATCCACTAGTCATTGGGCCGAATATACTCTAATTGGGCCGGATGCTTTCTGTTGGGCCTAAGAAATTGTTATTGGCCGAGACTAACTGTAAGTGGGATACATCTACATGGATTGATTGGGTTTTCTTGGATTTGGGCCGAGAATTACATGGGCTAAATCAATGGTTGTGGGCCGGAATAATGGATCAAAGACACGACCTTGAGTCATATGGGCCTTACTAGATGTTTCACATGAACAGGTGCCTAACTTGTCACACCCCTGCGCCGCGTGCGGAATCCACGGCGCGGTGACGTATGAACAGTTGAATCATGCACAAGTATTGAATAAGAACAACCACAATGGATTACTAAGTTGCATAATGTTTAGACAAGTGTTTAGTTACAGACAATCTATCTATCAAAATGGAGACAACTACAGACCCAAAATATGGTTTACAAAATAAGACTCCAAACAAGACAATTAAACAATTAGGATTTAGTGAGTTTCTATTCCATCCTAGCATGTTTCTTCATCTTGTTCTATCTTAAGCGGTCTCCTTAGTTGTCCTTAGAATGCTTTAAACCTGATTACCTGAAACACGTGAAAAGTAACTGTCAACTACAGACGTAGTTGGTGAGAACAATAGGTTTTAACATATGAAATCATGAATATAAGATATAAGGCATAGGTAAGTTAAAGCAATAAATGATTCACATGGATGAGCTGCAACCCAAACTAACATCAAGTAAGAAAATGAGTGTAAACAGTCCAATCACTGTTTGCACGAAAGCCAACATATAATATCAAGTCCCAAACCACGTTTGGAGTTAGATAATGAATAGCAATTTTGAAAACCATAATGACACCAGACCTGCATTTAGCTTTTAAAACAAATTTAAAAGCTAACTCCATCCTGGATAAGAACCAATGTGTCCGCTTTCCCTTGTTGTGATCACCCAGTACTAACGCTAATGAATATGATACTTGATGCTTTTACAAGTTTGTTTACAACAATAGACACCATGTTCTGAACCTTACTTTAACCGAACGTGTTAATGCCTTATTTGATAACATGAATTGAAAACCTTGATTTAATTCCATGAATTAAATTCTTTGTTTTGAATACTATGAAATGAATCTCTTGATTTGATTACCATGAAATGAACCTCTTGATTTGAATACCGTGAAATGAACCTCTTGATTTGAATACCATGAAATGAACCTCTTGATTTGAATACCATGAAACAGTGACCTTGTATAATAACAAGGTTTATAACAAAAAAAGTTTATAAAATCCATTATTTAAAAGTATTTATCATTTATAAAAACATTTGAGTAAATCTGTTATGAAACAGTTCAAAGATCCTTTATAAAACCTTTTTAGTGAAAAGAGTTTAATAGTTGATAATTCCTTTAAAACAGTTGACAGTTTCCTTTAAAATAGTTGATGAATCCCTTGGGTTCGTGCCATGAACCTGTAATGTTTGTAAAGTAGAGCACATATTGAACCATGAAATACGATTGTAAAGATAGAGTTTGATCACGTGTTCCACCCCAAAACAGTTGTAAAACAGTAAAAGAGGGGCTAATGTTCTCACCTGTCTGCAGTAGACTCTGAACTAAAACAGATAGCAAGTAGCAAACAGAACTTCTAATTGGTTCCTATATCATTGTAATCATACATAAGATATAAGATTTATAGTTGTATGGACTTTGCTTCATTGATTGACTTATGTTCTCTTGAAATTGATAAACTCTTGATTACTTGATCATGATTATGATTGTTGTGTAAACTTGAAAGTCATGGTTATGATACTTGATTGATCAAGGATTCATAAAAGAGATATCATGATTCTTGTATGCACAATCTTATGCATAAAATGACAAATGTTTGTGAACTTGATAGCCATTGATTACCATGAGATTTGACATAAATGATTAATTGTTTAGTCCTTGAAATTGTGACTTGATCCCATGATCAGGTTAAGTTGCAACTTAAACCAAAATTGATCAATTCACAATTATCGAATTTATGATCCAACATTGGCCATTGGGCCTATGTAACCATGATGGTCCTTAAACCAAGTCCATGGGCCACTTAGGTTAACGATGGGCCAATTGAGTGTGGTGTTGGGCCAATTAGGATAATAGTGGGCCTAATGGGCTTGGATTAGGCATAAAGAATTTAATTGGGCCCACTAATGTGTATGTAAGCCACACAAGTTTCCAAGGCAATATTGGGCCAATTAAAACCATAATGGGCCAATCTAACTCTATTGTGCTTGGTTTAAACCTATGGCCAAGTTGTTAATGGAATTGGGCCTTGTAGCATTGAGTTGGGCCGAATGGGTTTTGGATTGGGCCGAGGAGCTATGGGCTGCCATCTTAGGCAGCGAACCTTGTTCCTTTTCCTCCTAGGGTTCGGCTGAAGTAGTTCAAGGTCCAATGGTTCGTTGCATGGCTAAGGGTTCGCATGAGATGGAAATTGGTTCGTGACTAACAAGGTTCTGCTTCCAATGATAAGGCATAGATTCGGCCATAGGTTCGACAACCAGGGTTCGCGAGTCAAGCATGAGGGTTTGGCAATCAATCATACACATGAGGGTTCGTTGCCAACTGGTTCGTGGATGCTAGGGTTTGTGGAACGTTGGGGGTTCGCCACCCATGCAAAGATTCCGCTGTGAAACCTTGCTAGGTTCGGCATGTAGGGTTCGTGGCGAGCATGGTAGATTCGTGCAGGTTCGTGAGATCCATTAGGGTTCGTGGAATCCATGGTGACTGGATGCAGGTTCGTGAGGACCCCTAAGGGTTCGGCTGAAGACCTACGAACCATTAGGGTTCGTGGAGTCCCTCTAGGGTTCGCCAATTGAGGATAAAGGTTCGGCCGTCGAACCTGTTACCAGCATCATCACCATCATCGAATCTCCAGCTCCATATCACGATCTAAGTCATTCTAACCTCAAGAAAGGTTGCTACATGTGCGAGGCTCGAAAGATGGTGCAAGAAAACCGGTTATGCGTGTGTCTTAGCAAAAACCCACGAAGAAAACCCTATTTTCCAGATTTTTAATCGATTATACTTCGTTCTTGGCTGGATAAAACACTAGATCCCTTGTACTTCTGTGTAGAGGATGTCGATAGCTACACGTGGACACCAAAAACACCGAATTCCGTTGAGAAACGAGCGAGATACGAGCGTTTAAAGTCGGTTTTCTAGAGAGAGAGAGAGTAGACGGAAATTCAAGAGAGAGAAATGGTTGTTGGTGACATAAATGAAGTAATGGCCTTGTTTAAGGCTTTTATAGCCCGGGTGGTATTCGGGTCTGTTTCGGTCGCTCGGTTCGCGTTTCCGAAACGTCACGCGTATTTTACGCGGTTTTAAATAAAATAGTTGTTAAACTCATTAAAATGATGAGTTTCAAAATTGTAAAAATTTAAAATAATTATTTTAATTATTTTTACTCTTCGTGTGTTGACAGATCGCTAAACACATACAATTACGTGTATACCCGCAATCGTGTACGTTTTTCGATCGTATTAATTATTAAAAGCCGTTTAATCATAATTATAAGTTCAACATTCGTATCATTATGGATCGTCACCCATAACTATACTCAGTCTCGCTTACGTAATACGATTCTTGTTGAATTAATTAATTGTCATAATATTCGTCTCCACACCACGCACTAACACTATCCTGTTACACCGAACGCAGTATATATATAGGGCTCACTCTCGCTGTCCACCACTGTTTCGATATAACACGATACTGTTCTTGCCTAGTGTAATCGACTGTAAATAAATAATACATACTTGTTCCTAGATAAATAAGATCCTGTAACACACAAACACACATTATGAACATATGAATCACATTGATTAACTGAACATGGACACACACTGTTCTAACACTGTTTACGACTACCATAACTAAATGTGCAAATGTTACAGTCTCCCCTAGTTAAGGGAATTTCGTCCCGAAATTAAGTAGATGAAGATACTGTAAAAAGATGAGGGTACTTCAGCTTCATCTGGTCTTCACGTTCCCAGGTGAACTCAGCACCACGTTTGCCCTCCCATTGTACCTTTACGATCGGGATTCGGCTGCGTTTAAGTTTCTTGATCCCATGATCCATGATTTCAACCGGACGTTCTATGAATTGCATGTTGTTCTGAATCTGTATGTCTTCTAGTGGAATCTGAACATCATGATCAGCTAAGCATTTCTTAAGATTTGATACATGAAAGGTATCATTAACATTGCTTAGCTCCACTGGAAGTTTGAGTTTGTAGGCTACGGAACCAATCCGTTCCAGGATCTCAAAAGGTCCAACGTACCTTGGTGCAAGTTTCCCTTTCTTCCCGAATCGGACAACGCCTTTCTAGGGAGAAACTTTGAGTAAGACTCGGTCACCGACTTGAAACTCAAGCGGTTTCCGACGTCGATCAGCATAACTCTTCTGCCGATCTCGTGCGGCCTTAAGCCGTGACTGAATGATTATGATTTTGATAGATGTTTCCTGAATGAGTTCTGGTCCTACGACCTGTGAGTCACCAATCTCGGTCCAACAGACCGGTGATCGGCACATTCTACCATATAAAGCTTCAAATGGTGCACATTGAATACTCGTATGATAGCTATTGTTATATGAAAACTCAATGAGTGGAAGATGAGTGTCCCAACTTCCACCGAAATCAATGACACAAGAACGAAGCATGTCCTCGAGTGTTTGGATAGTCCTTTCGCTTTGACCGTCGGTTTGGGGATGATACGTCGTGCTAAGATTAACACGTGTTCCCAAAGCCTTTTGCAATGATTGCCAAAAGCGAGAAGTGAAACGACTATCACGATCAGAAATGATTGATGTTGGTGTACCATGTCGCGCAATGATTTCGTTGATGTACAGAGTGGATAGCTTCTCCATTTTGTAATCCTCTCGGATAGGGAGAAAATGAGCAGATTTGGTGAGTCGATCAATGATCACCCAAATCGAATCGAATCCTCGCGGAGTTCTCGGCAACTTGGTTATGAAATCCATGGAAATTTGCTCCCATTTCCATTAGGGAATTTCAGGTTGCTGCAGAAGTCCCGAAGGCTTTTGATGTTCTGCTTTGACCTTTGAACATGTAAGACATTTTCCCACATACAGTGCTATGTCTTTCTTCATTCCCGGCCACCAGTAAGATGTCCTCAAGTCCTGATACATCTTGTCGGCTCCAGGATGAACTGAGTATCGCGACTTATGAGCCTCATCACAGATGAGTGTGCGCAATTCTTCTGACTTTGGAATCCAGATGCGGCCGTTGAGATATAACACCCCGTCAGATCGAGGTTCAAGTTTCTTCTCAATTCCGCAATCTAAGTCAGCCTTAAGTTGATTGTCTGTTACTACTTGTTGTTGTGCAATGCGAATCAAGTCTTTCAAGTTTGGCTGTGTGTTGATCTCCGTGGCTCTTACACGAATTGGTTTGACTGGTTCCTTGCGACTAAGAGCATCCGCCACCACATTGGCTTTACCCGGATGGTAACGAATCTCACAGTCGTAATCAGTTAGAAGCTCAACCCAACGTCGTTGTCTCATGTTGAGTTCTTTCTGATTGAGAATGTGTTGCAGGCTCTTGTGGTCCGTATAGATGACATATTTTGTACCATACAGGTAGTGTCTCCAAATCTTCAATGCAAAGACCACAGCCCCTAACTCAAGGTCATGAGTAGTGTAATTCTTCTCGTGAACCTTAAGATGTCTTGAAGCATACGCAATGACCTTGTCTCGTTGCATAAGTACACAACCGAGACCAAGGTTTGAAGCATCACAGTAGACAATGAAATCATCACTGCCTTCTGGAAGACTAAGGATAGGGGAATTGCATAACTTCTGTTTAAGAAGTTGAAATGTATCTTCTTGTTTCTGTCCCCATGTAAAGGCTTGACTTTTCTGAGTCAATGTAGTAAGTGGCAAAGCAATCTTAGAGAAATTCGCAATGAATATCCTGTAATAGCCTGCCAGACCCAGAAATGAACGGATCTCTGTTGGAGTAGATGGAGTAGTCCAGTTCTTAATCGCCTCAATCTTTGCTGGATCTACATGTATCCCATCCCTGTTTATGACATGTCCTAAGAAGTGAACTTCCTTTAGCCAAAATTCACATTTTGAGAATTTAGCATATAGTTGTTCAGTTCTTAGTAACTCTAAGACTTTCCTCAAATGGTCTTCATGTTCTTGTTCTCACTTGGAATAAATCAGTATATCGTCAATGAAGACAATAACAAACTGATCCAAGTATGGCCTGTAGACTCGGTTCATCAAGTCCATGAACACTGCGGGTGCATTGGTCAGCCCAAATGGCATAACCACAAACTCATAGTGTCCATATCGAGTCCTAAACGCAGACTTTGGTATATCCTCATCATTTACTCGTAACTGATGATACCCGGATCGTAAATCAATCTTAGAGAAGCAAGTTGCTCCCTGTAATTGATCAAACAGATCATCGATCCTGGGCAGAGGATATCTATTCTTGATTGTCAACTTGTTCAGCTCACGATAATCGATACACATATGAAATGAACCGTCTTTCTTTTTGACAAAGAGAACCGGAGCTCCCCATGGAGAGAAACTTGGTCTTATGAAACCTTTGTCTAAAAGTTCTTGAAGCTGACTAGACAGTTCTTGCATCTCAGATGGTGCTAATCGATACGGTGACTTCACCACTGGGTTTGCTCCAGGGACGAGATCGATTCTAAACTCCACTTGTCGGATCGGTGGTAATCCAGGCAAGTCTTCTGGAAATACATCCGGATAATCTCTGATCACTGGAACATCTCCAACTGCTTTCTTCTCAGGTTTCTTCTCTACTACATGAGCCAGAAATGCGTAGTATTTCTTTCTCAGGTACTTCCTCGCCTTGATGCACGACACGATCTTCAATCCGCGGCAGGGTTTCTCACCATAAACGTTCATCGTTTCGCCGGTCGGTAGAGGAATCCGAATAAGTTTCTCCGAGCATACGATTTCAGCATTGTTCTTGGATAACCAATCCATTCCTACTACAACTTCGAAGCTTCCAAGAGTCATAGGAATGAGATCGATGGAGAAAAGATGGTCATTTAATCTTAATTCACAACCATGGATAATGGAATCTACAACTATAGTCTTACCATTTGCTACTTCTACTGTATAGGGAGCAGTAAGTATAGATAGTTGCATATTAAACAAAGAAGCAGTATGAGCAGAGATAAAACTTTTATCAACACCAGTATCAAATATGATAGGAACATAGTGATCATTGATAAGAAATGTACCCGTGATGACTGCTGGATCCTCACGTGCTTCGGGAGTCCCAATAACAAAAGCACGAGCAGCAGCAGTATTGTTGTTGAGTTTTGGACACCGGTTTCTGAAGTGTCCCTCTGCTCCACAATTATAACAGGCCCTTCCACCTGTAGCAGTAGGAGTTGTGGTAGCAGTTGCAGTAGCAAGATGAGCAGCTCGGCATGTAGCTGCAAAGTGTCCCATACGCCCACGCTTGAAACACTTTTTGCATGGAGTGTTGGGCAGATGATGGTATTGGCATTTGGTGCAAAGTGGCAACGGGCCAGTATAAGGATTTCTGGCAGTAACCGGTTGTGGCATAGCAGTAATGGGTGTGGCATGAGTGGGTGTAGCTGTAGTCAGAGCTGCAAAGTTCCTGATCGTCTTCTGCTCTTTATTCTTGTGATGGTGCTGTTCAGGCTTCTTGCCTTCTTCAATCTGTGCTCTCTTGAATCCTTTTCGGGTGAGCACACCAGATTTAACGTACTCCTCAGTAAGAGTAGCACCAAGTTGAATGGCTGCTTCCAAAGTAGTGGGGTTATTCCCCATAACAGTTCCTCTAACAACCAGAGGTAAGCCTTCAATGTATTTCTCTATCCTGCGGGATAGAGGAGTAACCAAGTGTGGTACCAGAATGCACAACTCATGGAATCGAGTTGTATACTTCGCGTTTTCACCACTGTCTTGCACTAGATTCCACATCTCCACCTCCAGTTTCTTCAGCTCGTGTCGTGGACAAAACTTTTCCACAAGCAGATTCTTGAAACCGTCCCATGGTAAAGCTAAAGCGACTTCACGTCCTCTGGTGTTCTTCTCAGAATTCCACCAGGAGAGTGCGCCTTTATGAAAAGCGCTTGAAGCCATTTTGACTTTCAGATTTTTAGGACATCCGGTAAAGTCAAGAATATCCTCGATGCTCTCCAGCCATTGCAGTAGACCGGTAGCTCCCTCCGTACCAGAGTACTTGGGAGGCTTAGCATCGTAGAACTGCTTGAAAGTGAAGTTAGCAGTTCCAGAGTGATTGGTGTTTGAGTTGTTCGCTGAGTCACTGGTACTCCCCCGAAGATTCTGGGTGATATCAGTGACCATGCCCGGAATGACATCTCTCATATGTATAGCGATGGCTCGGGCAATATTGTTGATCTCATCGTCATTGCCACTTGTCGAACCCCCTCCGTTAGGATCACGTCGGGGAGGCATTCTACAAATAGAAGCCACAAGTGGGTCAGTAATGAGGAAGGATACAATTGAATTTTTCATGATAAGGTCAGTAATATATCCATACTACTAGTATTATCATTCAATTGTAATATGATCCAGTACACGTATAAGTTATCAACTTATTTGCATACTTATCATGTGAATATGTACGACGTCTCATGATCTCTCCACCAAACCTACACACTGACATTTTCCCGATATACCGAAGATAGCTTATATATAGGGCATACGAAAGGGTCAAGCAAACTGCTAGCCCAGACTCCATCCCACCACCGCTTCGATATACCACGATCATGCCCTTGCTAGCATTTGGCAACACGTTTTGTACTGATTTGCAAGTGTGATCCATTGATTAAGAATCCCATGATCTTTTATCAACTTGAACTATGATTGATTCCATGATTGAACTATGATTGTGTTATGCGTGCACCTACTAACAGTTGTTAACATGTAGAACTAATCATACGTGTGCTCTACACTTTCCTGTTAACCTATGTTAGTAAGTACTAATCATGTAAAACACTTAAGAGTTTCACTTAAGGTTTACATTGAAAGAATGTTCACAACTTGATTGATTCACCATAATGTTTGGTTCATCCAAGTTTGAATTGCACTATGATTTGATTCACCAATGATTGTATCTTCAATGATTGTATCCCATATGTTTGACTAATGTTCAATGTTCCCAGTTGCTCCCGAATCCTCACTCCAAAGACGAACGCCGGATTCTCCCTGACATATTGTAATAAGCTTATATATAGGGTAAGCTCTCACCGACTCACCACTTACCGCAGCACATCAGCGTTAATCCGTCGTTTGTATTTGGAGTTAAGATTCCAACTCTTGATTGATTATGATTGTTTCATGATTGCCTCTTGTACTATGGATATGATTATGACTGTGTAAACCACGGTTCTTAATTTACTTAGAAATTAAAACCTTAGGTTTCAGCATTTGTGTCCTAGGTTAATTAACCTAGGTTCTCAATACCTACAGTATCGAGTATAATGATCTCCATGTGAGAACTTCAACTAAAGAATACTGTTACACAGATTCTAAGTTATAAAGTTCCTATGATAATGATCACATGATAATGATAACATGACAAGGATTTCAATTCAAGATTCCAAATTAACAAATCTTGACCTTTGAATTCCTATGATGAATATGACAAGGATTTCAAATCAAGACTCTAAATTAATAGATCTTGACCTTTGAATTCCTATAATGAATATGACAAGGACTTTAGATCAAAGATACAGATCTTTGCCTCTAAATCCTATAATGAATATGACAAGAAATTCATATCAAAGATACTGAGAATACAGCTTTTTGCCTCCGAATTTCTATAATAATCTCTGTGTGAGAATTTCAGATCAAGGATACTAAGAATACAGATCCTTGCCTCTGAAATCCTTAAATGCATATGTGTGAGAATTTAATTCGGTTTCTAAAATTATAGAATTCCGATTCAAATTCCTTGACTCAATATCTGATCTTAGAAAAATGTCCCGAAGATCTTTCAAGCTTAATGTAGACTTAATGCTCACTTAAGTTACTTAGATCCTAAGTATCCTCAAGCCTATAGAACTTAGTCCTATTGGGTAGCTTAGGTTATAGTCTAGGTCATTAAACATTGGGTTTTTCCTAGTTCTCTACAACCTTGGCTCTGATACCAACCTGTCACACCCCTGCGCCGCGTGCGGAATCCACGGCGCGGTGACGTATGAACAGTTGAATCATGCACAAGTATTGAATAAGAACAACCACAATGGATTACTAAGTTGCATAATGTTTAGACAATTGTTTAGTTACAGACAATCTATCTATCAAAATGGAGACAACTACAGACCCAAAATATGGTTTACAAAATAAGACTCCAAACAAGACAATTAAACAATTAGGATTTAGTGAGTTTCTATTCCATCCTAGCATGTTTCTTCCTCTTGTTCTATCTTAAGCGGTCTCCTTAGTTGTCCTTATAATGCTTTAAACCTGATTACCTGAAACACGTGAAAAGTAACTGTCAACTACAGACGTAGTTGGTGAGAACAATAGGTTTTAACATATGAAATCATGAATATAAGATATAAGGCATAGGTAAGTTAAAGAAATAAATGATTCACATGGATGAGCTGCAACCCAAACTAACATCAAGTAAGAAAATGAGTGTAAACAGTCCAATCACTGTTTGCACGAAAGCCAACATATAATATCAAGTCCCAAACCACGTTTGGAGTTAGATAATGTATAGCAATTTTGAAAACCATAATGACACCAGACCTGCATTTAGCTTTTAAAACAAATTTAAAAGCTAACTCCATCCTGGATAAGAACCAATGTGTCCGCTTTCCCTTGTTGTGATCACCCAGTACTAACGCTAATGAATATGATACTTGATGCTTTTACAAGTTTGTTTACAACAATAGACACCATGTTCTGAACCTTACTTTAACCGAACATGTTAATGCCTTATTTGATAACATGAATTGAAAACCTTGATTTAATTCCATGAATTAAATTCTTTGTTTTGAATACTATGAAATGAATCTCTTGATTTGATTACCATGAAATGAACCTCTTGATTTGAATACCGTGAAATGAACCTCTTGATTTGAATACCATGAAATGAACCTCTTGATTTGAATACCATGAAACAGTGACCTTGTATAATAACAAGGTTTATAACAAAAAAAGTTTATAAAATCCATTATTTAAAAGTATTTATCATTTATAAAAACATTTGAGTAAATCTGTTATGAAACAGTTCAAGGATCCTTTATAAAACCTTTTTAGTGAAAAGAGTTTAATAGTTGATAATTCCTTTAAAACAGTTGACAGTTTCCTTTAAAATAGTTGATGAATCCCTTGGATTCGTGCCATGAACATGTAATGTTTGTAAAGTAGAGCACATATTGAACCATGAAATATGATTGTAAAGATAGAGTTTGATCACGTGTTCCACCCCAAAACAGTTGTAAAACAGTAAAAGAGGGGCTAATGTTCTCACCTGTCTGCAGTAGACTCTGAACTAAAACAGATAGCAAGTAGCAAACAGAACTTCTAATTGGTTCCTATATCATTGTAATCATACATAAGATATAAGATTTATAGTTGTATGGACTTTGCTTCATTGATTGACTTATGTTCTCTTGAAATTGATAAACTCTTGATTACTTGATCATGATTATAGTTGTTGTGTAAACTTGAAAGTCATGGTTATGATACTTGATTGATCAAGGATTCATAAAAGAGATATCATGATTCTTGTGTGCACAATCTTATGCATAAAATGACAAATGTTTGTGAACTTGATAGCCATTGATTACCATGAGATTTGACATAAATGATTAATTGTTTAGTCCTTGAAATTGTGACTTGATCCCATGATTAGGTTAAGTTGCAACTTAAACCAAAATTGATCAATTCACAATTATCGAATTTATGATCCAACATTGGCCCTTGGGCCTATGTAACCATGATGGTCCTTAAGCCAAGTCCATGGGCCACTTAGGTTAACGATGGGCCAATTGAGTGTGGTGTTGGGCCAATTAGGATAATAGTGGGCCTAATGGGCTTTGATTAGGCCTAAAGAATTTAATTGGGCCCATTAATGTGTATGTATGCCACACAAGTTTCCAAGGCAATATTGGGCCAATTAAAACCATAATGGGCCAATCTAACTCTATTGTGCTTGGTTTAAACCTATGGCCAAGTTGTTAATGGAATTGGGCCTTGTAGCATTGAGTTGGGCCGAATGGGTTTTGGATTGGGCCGAGGAGCTATGGGCTGCCATCTTAGGCAGCGAACCTTGTTCCTTTTCCTCCTAGGGTTCGGCTGAAGTAGTTCAAGGTCCAATGGTTCGTTGCATGGCTAAGGGTTCGCATGAGATGGAAATTGGTTCGTGACTAACAAGGTTCTGCTTCCAATGATAAGGCATAGATTCGGCCATAGGTTCGACAACCAGGGTTCGCGAGTCAAGCATGAGGGTTTGGCAATCAATCATACACATGAGGGTTCGTTGCCAACTGGTTCGTGGATGCTAGGGTTTGTGGAACGTTGGGGGTTCGCCACCCATGCAAAGATTCCGCTGTGAAACCTTGCTAGGTTCGGCATGTAGGGTTCGTGGCGAGCATGGTAGATTCGTGCAGGTTCGTGAGATCCATTAGGGTTCGTGGAATCCATGGTGACTGGATGCAGGTTCGTGAGGACCCCTAAGGGTTCGGCTGAAGACCTACGAACCATTAGGGTTCGTGGAGTCCCTCTAGGGTTCGCCAATTGAGGATAAAGGTTCGGCCGTCGAACCTGTTACCAGCATCATCACCATCATCGAATCTCCAGCTCCATACCACGATCTAAGTCATTCTAACCTCAAGAAAGGTTGCTACATGTGCGAGGCTCGAAAGATGGTGCAAGAAAACCAGTTATGCGTGTGTCTTAGCAAAAACCCACGAACAAAATCCTATTTTCCAGATTTTTAATCGATTATACCTCGTTCTTGGCTGGATAAAACACTAGATCCCTTGTACTTCTGTGTAGAGGATGTCGATAGCTACACGTGGACACCAAAAACACCGAATTCCGTTGAGAAACGAGCGAGATACGAGCGTTTAAAGTCGGTTTTCTAGAGAGAGAGAGAGTAGACGGAAATTCTAGACAGAGAAATGGTTGTTGGTGACATAAATGAAGAAATGGCCTTGTTTAAGGCTTTTATAGCCTTGGTGGTATTCGGGTACGTTTCGGTCACTCGGTTCGCGTTTCCGAAACGTCACGCGTATTTTACGCGGTTTTAAATAAAATAGTTGTTAAACTCATTAAAATGATGAGTTTCAAAATTGTAAAAATATAAAATCATTATTTTAATTATTTTTACTCTTCGTGTGTTGACAGATCGCTAAACACATACAATTACGTGTATACCCGCAATCGCGTACGTTTTTCGATCGTATTAATTATTAAAAGCCGTTTAATCATAATTATAAGTTCAACATTCGTATCATTACGGATCGTCACCCATAACTATACTCAGTCTCGCTTACGTAATACGATTCTTGTTGAATTAATTAATTGTCATAATATTCGTCTCCACACCACGCACTAACACTATCCTGTTACACCGAACGCAGTATATATAGGGCTCACTCTCGCTGCCCACCACTGTTTCGATATAACACGATACTGTTCTTGCCTAGTGTAATCGAATGTAACTAAATAATACATACTTGTTCCTAGATAAATAAGATCCTGTAACACACAAACACACATTATGAACATATGAATCACATTGATTAACTGAACATCGACACACACTGTTCTAACACTGTTTACGACTACCATAACTAAATGTGCAAATGTTACATAACTCCCCCTCAAGGTCCAGCGAACCTCCATGCTAAAGGCTTCAAGGTTCGGCTAATCTAGGATCCATGTGCAAGAAGGTTCGGCTGGGTGAGGTCGGTTCCAACATAGGCTCGTGGGCACAACACAGTAGCAGGGTTCAACTAATGTTCCAAGGTTCGCCGAGGTTCGCCAATTGGTCAAGGGTTCGCTACATGCAATGATGGTTCGCTGCTGATGGGTTCGTGGAGTCGAAGGTTCGGCCCGCCTTTACTATTGCGAACCTGCAACTGGTTGGTAATCCTCTCGGCTTTCAGATCTGTTGCAAGCTATACTCATAACACTTTTAGGTGTATATGAGTTCTCGAGGATGGGTAGTGAGTGCGTATAAGGTTCTTAGCCGGTTATGGGTTGGGTTTAAACAAAAGCGTAGAAAACCCTAACTTCCGTGATCTTTAGAGCATCATACCTCAAGTTTGGCCGGATAAACCTCTAGATCTGCTGTACTTCTATGCAGAGGACGTCAAGGGCTACGCGTGGACACCAAGAACGCCCGATTTCGTCCACAAACGAGTGAGATACGAAGCTTTGAAGGTGGATAATGGTGATGGAAGAGAGGTGGCCGGATTTTTAGGTTAGAGAGAGAATGGGAGATGAGAAAAAGAAGAAATAGAGTTCATTTAGGGTATTTATACCCCAAGTGAGTTCGGGTTCATTTTCGTTGCTCGGTTCGCGTTTTCGTCGCGTTTCCGGAAATTTTACCCGTAATTTATATCTTTTAATTAAAAGAAGTTAATTTATTTATTTTTATGAGTTTCAAAATTGTAAAACATTATTTATTTTATTTTATTAAATTAATTTTCGTTCGTTTCGTGTTTCGTTTTCGTTTCGTCGGATCGCGTCACCATCGCGCGTATTCGTTCGAATCGTCATTCGAACGAACACGACGATAGTTTTGCTTTCCGACTTTTGTTTTCTACTTGTCAGTCATCATTTCAGAATGTTAAACTCACAGATATGTTTGTGTGAATCGTCACCCACGCAAACACAATGTCATTTCGTTATCTTGAAACGACACTGCAATATTGTTTAAATTGTGTTTCCTCACTGTCGGACTCAACTTAACATCCTGTTTTCACCTTGTTTTCACACTGATTTTTCGGCCATCTGATTCTTGTCATCTATGGATATCAGATCGCAACCGATTTGTTCCTGTTAATTGTTTGAACACCATTGTTTTCCATGTTTAGTTGTGTTAACTGTACTTAGGTTTTCACTTAAATACACACAACTAATGTTCCAAATGTATGTTGTACTTACAGTACTTAAGTTTACACGAAAATACGTACAACTATTTCTTGTATTTAGAATCCTGTTAATACAAGTAATGTTTATGCACATAGAATTACACATAGTTACTGTTTAAAGTACACGTACCGTACGGACTTGCCGGCCGATCGGGTTCTAGTTGTCACAGTATACTTGGGATATTCCTCTTCTATGATGTCTTCCAGAATGACCTCATCAACGTCATCAAAAATCTCTGGAGACGGCTCATCACCAACCGGAGCTGAGGTGTCATCAATCACTACCTCGTCAGGATTCAACCTGAACAGCTCGGCTATTTTCTCCTTTGATAAGCAATGAATGATCTCTCCCTCCTCTTTGTCGTAGCTTACTGAGTGCTGTATGATGCCCTGAGCGTCCAATATCATCGTCAAAGTCTCATCTAAACGACGTCTCAATGGCACAGCTTCGACTTCCTCAGCAGCTGTGGGTTCTTCTATCTGAGCAGGAGGAGGAGAAGGAGCTTTAGCACTTTTATCGTGCTTAGTCGTAGTACGAATCTTAGGAGGAGGAGGGGCTTGGTCATCATCATCATCATCATCAGAACTTGAAGATTCAGTATACCCACTCCCAGATCCATCCGAATCATCATCATTAGAGTCGTCATCTTTCTCTGACTCTTCATAATCAACCTTTTCATCCTCAGACTTTTCATCTTCCTCTTCATCTTCCTCTTCATCTTCTTTGTCTGATTCATCGGAAGCAGGAGCATTTCCCTCCAACTGAGGAGTACCCTCTTTGGTGCCCTCTACTAGCTCAGCAAGTCTGGCATTTTCAGTCTATAGAGCTAGAATATGATCACTAAAATCATTGGCAGTCAGAGCCAGCTGATTATGCTCATCAATGTACTTTAGCAGTTGTTCTTCTTGTTGGGCTGATCTTGCTCGTAGATCTACCCGTTGATCTGCAGCCTGAAGTAACAATGCATCTTGATCAGTTATCCTCTGAGTGAGTTGAGCAATCACCAATTCCTGCTCTTTGTTCTTCCTTTCCTGCTCCAGATTCCTTTCCATCAATCTCAGTACAATACTGTTCAGTGTGCTCAACTGCTCGAAAACTGAAACAGTAGGTATAATAATATCAGAACGTGTTATGGAAGGACCCGTAAATGCAGCAGTGTATATAGGGGCATGAGTAACAGAGGTAGTCAGAGGGCTATAGTAGAACGAGTCGGAACAGCCCTTGACTTAGTCAGTGAAGAAACTGTGACTGCTGCCACTGATGTAACAGTAGTTGTAGCAGCAGACGACAGTTCTGACCTCCTCTGGAAAAGGAACCTAGCCCTTTTCCTCCTGCCAGCTGGAGATGATGTGGTATGAACTGCAGCAGCAACAGAAACAGGTGCGGTGGCTTGAGCAAAGGAACGCGGAGGAGGTGAGATATCAAACTCAGGAACAAACGAAGGATCTGTAATCTCATCAAGCTCTGCCTCACTTCGCTTCCTCTTCCTCTTCACCAATCTCCCACATATCCATACACTCTCAAACTCGTCATCAGGAGTATCTTCTCAGTCTGAACTCTCATCACCCTCATCACCCTCATCACCAGCCTCACCAACTTCATCACCTGAGTCATCTGACTCATCCCTATCTTCAGCAGATGTGGTGCCGGTCATATCAAGTGGAGTAGTCACTGTGGAGGTAGTAGTGGCCATGAAGTCCAACTCCAACAGTCAATTAATATCCACATCCTTATCAACTGCTACAGACGTACTAACTTCAGCACTAGCACTTACACCAACAGCACCACCAACCAACACATCAGCCTCAATCATACTAACACCAGCAGTAGTAATGATGTCATCAGCAGCAGCACTCACAATAACACTACTCATAGCTACAGTACTCATAGCAACTGAGCTCTCACCAGCACTAGCACAAGTACCACCACCACCTGCACCATCATCATCATCACCACCATCATCAGGAACAATAATGTCCTCCACCTCTGACTCTGAGTCATCGTGCCTCCATCTCCTACCCATTGGGGCTATGTAATCAGGCCTCAGAAGATGACCAAACAACGAACGGACTGTAGGCTTCCTATCCTTGCCTCTGTATGACATTACTCTGTTAAGAGTTATGTCATTCATGTGCTCCAATCGAATAATGTCGGCAGTGACCCTTGGCAAATCAGGAAGCTGAGCATCAATCAGATGCTGGAGAAACCGAGGATACATAAGAAATTTCTTGTCTCCATTGAGTGTCACATTCTCCTTCATGTGCGAGAAGACCATCTCTGAGAAATGGAATGGTCGGTTCAGCACCAGGGCGACGAAGGCACACTGTATAGTCTCTCTCATATCATCGAAGCCACCCCTCCTAGACCCAAGGCAGTGGATAAGCACATGAGCTAAATACTTGAATTGCGGAGACATATACGCCTTGTTGAGGATTCCTACTCCAAGATCACCTTCGTACATGCACCTCATAAAGCAGCCACGAACTAAATAACGATCCAGCAGATATGGCTGATCAGGAGTATCCTGAAATCTGCAGACTCTCCTGATGTGCTCAGCAGAAATAATAACATCATGTCCAAGTACTTTGCCTCGAATGACAGGAGGCTCAGCTTCACGATCAATATCAGCAGACGCCCAGAAGTCTTGCTGGTGAGAATGATATGGCACATGCATAGTCGAAATGGCAGTAAAAATCCTGGAATGCCTCAAAAATGTAATAATCTCGGTGAAATGTCGGGCATTTGGAGTGTTGAGATATAGGTGGGCACATATGTTGTTCTTGGTCACTGACTTGTATCGAGCCATACTGAAAAACAGAGAAAATACATGTCAGTAAAATTCAGTTGAACAAACGATTGAAATCAGAACAAAAAATTATTTAGAACTCTTTGGCCGAATGAAATTGATTTGGGCGAATGAGCTCATTGGTCGAATGAGCAAATTGGTCGAATGATCCATTCGTGTGACACCTCGTAATTTCCAGGTCAGCAACTCTATTATTTTTAATAATAATGTTTAATATTATTTCATACGTGGCACTAGAATAAATGCATTTAGTGTGACACGTGGCACAACAGTCTGAACACTCCGATAATTCGATGAATTATCGCACGAAACTCGCACGTGTCTTGAATGACGAACGTTGGTGAACGGATCAAACTGTAACACGAAAACACTGCACTTAGGTTCGGTGAACCTAAATTAGTTAGAACAAGGCCTATGTGTCGAGAAACGATGATCGTATTCGAGAAATACGAAAGAATCGGTTCAAAACAATGAAAATGGGCCTATTGGGCTCCACCGAGACCCATCGCGGTACGCGATGGGCACCCAATTGGGCTTTCGCGGTACGCGAAGCTCGAGCGGGAGAATTTGAATTCTCCAGAAAACGTCGCGTTACGCGACGACCGATCATCTTCCACCACCGCGGTACGCGGCGTGTTTCGGGAACAGAATGATTATTTTAAACGCCGCGGTACGCGGGGACGCTTTTTTGGCCGGTGTCGCGGTACGCGACAGGCCTAGAACCGCAAAAATCTTTATAAAACCAAGTTTAATCATTTTGTTCACCCCTCCACACAATCTCTCGACTGATAACCCTCTGAGTGGCCACCATCATCCTGTTACACCACCATTAGCCACATTTGAGCCATCTAGAAGCCATTGGAGCCCATCCTTGGAGGTTTTGAAGACTTGTAGAGGTTAGAACGCATCAACCTTCATCTTGGACGAGTGGAACTGCTACAGAGACGATTTCCAGAAGCCTTAGAAGCCTCTAGTTCTGTTCCATCGAGATTCAAACATTCAAAGAAGCCTTACAGGTAGTTTCTATGGTTAATCTTGCTTAAAAACACTCACTAGGCACACATGCAAGCCTTGTAGGCTACATGCATCACCATTATCACATTAGCCATGAATTTTTGATGTTGTTAATCAGTTATTGAATGTGTTTGCTACTGATTTGATGAAATGATGGTGATCTATGATGATACTATTAAGATTTAATGGCTATTTGTTGATTTTACTAAGAAATGGTTACTTTGATCCACATGCATGCACGATCCATGATGTGTTTGACGATTTTTGATATTGAAATGTTGCTAGATGTGTTATTGATGATGTTCTACATGATTTAGGATGTTTGATTATGTCAAAAATGGTCATTTGATGATTATTACTAAAAATAGTAACTTTTATGTTACATATTGGTGATTTTTGATGAAATGACCACATGCATGTGTTTAGATCTATATGTTATGCTTAAAATAATAATAGAAGGTTAACATGAGGATTATTAGTACATTTGGATGGTTAAAATCGTTAAAAATATGATTTTTGTAAGTATTACTATAAATAGAAACTTTTTGACACAAGTATGTAAATGTTTGATGGAAATGATGAGGTATTGAGTCTAAGATGCTTGTTTAGTGATTTCATGATAATATGAAAGGGTTATGTCGATTGGGAGACTTGAATTTGACTCTTTTCGTAAGTTACTAAAAATAGTAACTTTATTTCGCCAAGTCAATAAATTGTCACATGTTAGTTGTAAGAAGCATGATTAATAGATTATTTAGGACTAATATGATGATATTAGATGATGTTAATTGTTAAACTTGTGGAAATATGCTTATTTTAGAAACTTTCCAAAAATGGAAACTTTTATAATTAAACTATGCTAAACCGGCTATGTGTAACTATGTGCTATGTGATAACATGCTCATCTAGGATAAATATGCATGTTAGCATAATCGGAGTATGATTTTATGCATAACCTGCCAAGTATGGAAACTTTCCTAAAATAGGAACTTACCATAAATAGTAAGTTTCCTCATAGGAATGATTTTGGTATCCGTACACTTCACACGACACTAAAACCGCACGACACACAAACACTTGATCCAAACCGTCACCAACGGGTCGTTAGGACAAACACGATCGACACGGTCAAACACGGTCAACTCGACCTACATAACCACTTAGTGTTGTTGAACACTAACACGGTCCGGTGAGACCCACACTTGTGAACACAAACTCATAGTACCTATGTGATATAGGTGACTACTAGCCGGCAAGCTACACTTACTCTTTTGAGCTAACGCATAACATAAACTCAGGTGAGTTTACGGCCCCACTTTTACTCTTTAAACTGTTTTACTGAACTTTTGGGGTGAGCATACAATGCAACTGTTTTAGATATATGACTGGTATGTTGTGAAAACCATTTTCGAGTGTAACTATTATCGCATAAAGCCCTCACTTATCCTTACCGTTAGTTGTGTATTCAAACGAGTCGTAATTACGTAGTACTACTGGGTTTGACTAACCCCACTCGGCACCAATGTTGACTGGAGGTCATAACGAGTGTAATTTCGATGGGAATGCGGGTTCAGCGATGACCTGCGGAGGCAAACGGGAAGAGTCTAGTTTCGGTAAGATGAACTGACACACTCCACAGATCGTAGTATCCAACTAAACTTAACATACCCAGTATATGTCTGTTTACTTTTCTGTCTGTCTAAACCTGTGAACTCACCAACTTTTTAGTTGACACTTTTCGCATGTATTCTCAGGTAATTAACGGAGCTTACGCTAGGATACACACAAGGGCGCTTTAAGGAGTCTGATCAGCATGTAGACTCGTGTCCTAGGCGCTGTGTGCATTTGATATGTTTTAAAAACAATTTAAACATTTGTAGTGTCTGTTGCAAACAATTACTTTCTGCTGCAACCATATGTATTTCTGATGTTTAACATTTTCCGCTGCTTATTGAATGAAACTTGTATTGCTTTACAAACTGTGTGAATGTGTAACTCATATAGAGTCGTTCTATATGACCAAGGGCTATGATCCTGGCCACGTCACACCCACGTGGACATACACCACGAGTGGTGTGACACCCCATAAATTCCAGGTCAGCATTTATTTTATTTTAATAATAATGTGTATTATTATTTCATACGTGGCACTAGAATAATTATATTTAAGTGTGACAAGTGGCACAACGGACCAAACACGCCGATAATTCGAGAAATTATCGCACAGAACTTGCACGTGTCTTGAATGACGAACGTTGGTGAACGGATCGAACCACAGTACACATACACTGCACAACTAGGTTCCAGAGGACCTAATTTAGTAGAACAACGCTTAAGTGTCGAGAAATGATGATCGTATTCGAGAAATACGCGAAAATCGGTTCGAAACAACAAAACTAAGCTTATTGGGCTACTCAGGAACCCATCGCGGTACGCGATGGCCCAACAGGAGTTCCTGTCGCGGTACGCGACAGACATCGCGAAGAGTTGACTCCCGGATTCCTTCGCGTAGCGCGAAGAATCTTTTTGGCCTCTCGTCGCGGTACGCGACGGGTGTCAGACGACAAATCTTTATAAAACCAAGACCATTATGCCTACTCTACCAATTCTCATCATTTCTTTCGACCCAACACGCCAACCCTCGGCTAATCTCCGCCATTTGCACCTGTAACCTTCATTTGGAAGCCATAGAAGCCATTCTTGGAGCTCAAGAACCACAAGGAAGCTTTGGGGGAAGGTTGGAAGACGTTGCTAGAGCGTTCACATCATCTTCCTCACCTTGTAGCTGCACAAGTTTGATAGTCCAGAAGCTCCAGGAGCTGTTGAGTCTCTATCTCGAACTTCTAGGACTTCCTAAGGTAGTTCCTATGGCTAAAACACTCTCTTACACATCAATACACACACATGCATGGGTAAAACCCACATGCAAGCACAAATCACCCACATGCACGAATTTATTTTCTGGGTTTGTTGATTTCACAATGTTTCTTGATGATCTAAGATGACTAGATTGAGTTTTGTGATGATCTATGATGATGGGTATTGTTAGAACTCATGATTGGTATGCAAAATATTGAAAAATGGCCATGCATGTATGATCCAAAAATGTTGGGATGATTTTGAGTTTGTTGGTATATTTATTGATGATATTGGGAGGTGATTTCATAGTTAGATTTGATTAAAATGATGAAAATGATAAGTTTTGATGAACTTGCTATTAATAGAAACTTTTATCTACGAAATGGTGATTTGGTGACAATGATGATCATGCATGTATATGAGAATGTTGTTTTAATGTATTTAGAATGATATTGATGATTAGAATACGATTTAGAGGTTGACTATAGTCATTTTGACATAGTTACCATATTTAGTAACTTTTGTTGATGAAATATTGCTAAGTGATGAGTTAGGTTATGTTGACATGTTTAAATGATGTTAGATGGATTATTTTGATGATTTGTAACATGAAAATAAGTTTAGAAATGCTTAAATGGTTATTTTATGCTAAAACAACAAAGTTACTATTTATAGTAACTTTATTTTTACAAAAGCCAATTTATAAACATGTTGTATGATTTATGCATGCTAAGTGATTTAAAATGTTGTAATATGATGATTGGATGCTAAGTTAGATGGTTTCCGATATCACGTACGCTAAAATGGGAACTTTCCATTTTAGGAAACTTTTACGTGCTAACATGTTATCAACGACTTATGTGAATTCATATGATGATGCGCTATGTGTTAACATGATCACATAGGACAAATGAGCATGCTAGAACTATAAAATCAATATGCTTTGTGAACTTCCCATAAATGGAAACTTACTATAAATAGTAAGTTGTCCATAGACGAGACTTGCATGTTTTGCACCCGACGAGCACTTACACGAATGTTACACGATACACAACCGACACACGATTCACCAACGGGTCGTTAGGTCAAACACGATCAACACGACCAACACGGTCAACCACGGTCAACGCGACCCACATAACAACCAGGAGTTGTTTAGACATGAATACGGTCCTGTGAGACCCACACAATTATGATCACAAACTTATAACACCTATGTGATATAGGTAACTACTAGCCAGCGAGCTACTCCGTTCTCGTAAGAACACACTCAAGCAGACTCAGGTGAGTTTACGGCCCCACTTTTACTCTTTAACTGCTTTTACTCAATCATGGGGTGAGAATACTATGCAACTGTTTTAGATATATGACTGGTATGTTGTAAAACTATTTTGAGTGTAACTATTATCGCATAAAGCCCTCACTTATCCTTACCGTTAATTGTTACAAACGAGTCGTTATTACGTAGTACTACTGGGTTTGACCAACCCCACTCGGCAACAACGTTGACTGCGGTCATAACGAGTGTAATATCGATGTTGATTTCGGGTTCCGCGATGACCCGCAGAGGCAAATGGAAACAGTCGAGTTTCGGTAAGATGACATGACACACTCTACGGATCGTAGATCCAACAAAACTATTTAACATACCCAGTATATATGACTGTTTTACTACTTTCAAATACTTAAACCTGTGAACTCACCAACTTTATAGTTGACACTTTTCGCATGTATTCTCAGGTAACTAATGGAGCACACGCTAGGATGCGCACAAGGAAGCCTTAAGGAGTCTGGCTTGCATATAGACTCGTGTCCTAGGCATTGTGTGCATTAATAATGATTTGAAAACAATTAAATCATTTGTAGTGTTTATTTCAACAATTACTTTCCGCTGCTACTTATGTATTTGACGATTTACATTTTCCGCTGCATACTTATATAAACTTGTTTGGTTTTTGCAAACTGTGTGATTGTGTAACTCATATAGAAGTCGTTCTATATGACCAAGAGCTGTGATTCCTGGCCACGTCACACCCACGTGGACTGACACCACGAGTGGGAAATTGGGGGTGTGACAGACTGGTATCAGAGCCTTGGTTATAGAGAACTAGGTTTGCATGTAGTGAACTTAGACTATAGCCACTGCTCTACATTAGACACTACACTAGTTTCACACAACACATTATGTGCTTAACTTAACAACATGCTTTGTGATTTGATCTGACTCTTACGATCATGCCTCGGGCACCCTTAGTGGGCGTTAACACTCAACTACACATGCGACCTGTGCAAGGGGATTAGAGAAAAGGCGAACTCAAGACCGAAGGGAAACTCTTCTATGCTATGAAGAAGACCCCTATGGCACAATCCAACTCAAATCGAACGCCTTTTCCAACCTCTTTCTTGAGTGTAAACCCAGTCAAAAGACGCATGTTTATGGATTGTAGCCTTGGTATCGACACTCAGGAAGCAAAACTTCGAACCCGAGATTGTTAAGTAGCTCGAGATTGAATGAACTAGAATGACTGTGTAAGATAAATTGACGATTATGGTGGCCAACGTAATCGTGAATTTATAGGTACATACGAATTCTGGCAAGTTCAATTGATAAGCTACAACCAGCTGGGAAACTGTATAGTACACCTCTGGAAGTGGAGATTCGAGCTCCGCTGTTTCCACCGAGTAGTTTATTTCTTTACTATATGAAGTATTGTACTATTGTTAGAACCGAGATGAGCGAGTTGTGCTCATACAAATCATTTTGGTAGTAGTAATCTCGTCAAACCTATGATCCTACTTTTGAAATGGTACCTTAAACTTATGATATATTTGCTCCCTACACATGCTTACACGCAATAACTCTAACAGTGAGTAATACAATATCTGTTGTATATAGATACCAACAAATGGATGGTCAAGGAACGTATGTGCGCACCAACAACCCGTCAATCGATTCTGCGACTGTCGAGGCCATGGTAGAACAACTGGTTAACAAGGCCATTACGGATTACGAGGCTGCATGCTTAAACAGTGAGACAGGAAGTGAGACTCACAACAACAGCTCAAGAGGATGCACCTTCAAAACTTTCCTCAGCTACCATCCTCAACCATACACGGGATCAGAAGGAGCGGTAGGACTGCTCCAATGGGTTAAGAGGGTCGAATCAATCTTCCACATGTGCCAGTGTTCTGAAGAAGACAAAGTGAAATTTGCTACCGGGACTCTAGAAGGACAAGCCCTCACTTGGTGGAATTCGCATGTCCAGACACTGAGTCTGGGGACTGCTAACTCAATTCCCTGGGAAAACTTCGTCAAAATGTTGAAGGAAGAATACCATCCACAGAACGAAACCAAGGAACTGGAGCGGTTTTGGAATCACAAAATGGAAGGATCTGAAATCGAACAATACACCACTCGATTTCACGAATGGTGTAAACAATACCCAGAAATGGTGACTCCGGACTACAGAAAGATCGATCCATACGTTAGTGGATTACCTAAACAAATCCGAAGCCTGATTACCGCAACAGACCCCACACTCATTCAACCCACTATTTGTTTGGCTTATCATCTGACTAACCAAGCGGTAGCAGAGGGTAAGCTACCCAAGAAGGGTGAACACCTGAAGCCTCAGGATCGCAAGCGCAAGTGGGAGCCTAGTCACAACCAAACTCCCTCTTCCCAACAAATGCAACTCCATAACCGGTCAGCGACAACTAGCGACTGTACTGCTACGCCATCCAGTACCAAGGGCAAGAATGCCTACCAAGGGAAATACCCTAAGTGCAAAAGATGCCCATATCATCACAACGGCCAGTGTGAACGCTATCGATGTCGGAAATGCGGAAGAAACGGTCACATGGCCAAGGAGTGTAGAAGCAATCCAGTTGGTAGCAAAGACAACCAGAAAGTCGTTAAAGGATGTTATAAGTGTGGCAAGCCTGGGCATTGGCGCAGGGATTGCCCACAGCTGAAGGAAAAAGAAAGCGTGACAATGACTCCTGCAATTGTAAATGACTCCAAAGAAGCAAAAGATGATCCTATCATTGTGACTGGTACGTTCCTTTTTACATAATGCCTATGCTAGTATGTAATGTGATATTGGTGCTAAGAGTAGCCTGATGCTTAGCGAATTTAGTAAAATGCTTAACACTACCCCAACATCCTTAGACTGTAAGAGTTAGCCGACTGTAAGCTGATTGAGACACAACCCATTTTCAAAGGATACGCCTTGGTGTTGACGGGTCACGAATTTGAGGTCGACCAAATTTCAGTAAGTCCCGAAAACTTTGATGCAGTGGTGGGGACAGACTAGTAACTACAGACCAAGCAGAGAGTGTGTGCAATAAGAAGATAGATCAATGTTACGTGTCAAAGGGTAATCAGATCCCTATTCAGAGAGAAAGACGGAGAATAACGCGAAACACCACGTCATAGGCTAGCAAGTACCTACAGAAAGGATACTCAACGATATTAGTTCGTATCACGAGACAAACATAGAAGGAAAGAAAAATGGTAGATATTGAAGTTGTTTGTAATTTTCTAGAAGATCTACCTGGACTACCCCAAAGAGACAAGTGGAGTTTCGGATAGAACTCACACCGTGAGCCGCACTAACCGTCAAAGCGCCATACCAATTGGTCCAACTAAGATGCAAGAAACTGACTAATCAATTGCAAGAGTTGTTAGACGAAGAATTAACCAGACCAAGATTATCAACACGAGGAGCACCAGTCCTGCTTGTGAGAAAGAAAGACAGGTCTTCCCAAATGTGTATCGACTACCGAGAGTCAAGCAAGGTGACAAACAGGAATTGATACTATTACCACGAATGGACGATTTGTTAGACTAGTTGTAAGGGTCAAGCTATTACCCGAAGATCGTTTTGAGTTCCGATTACCATCAAACGAGGATACAAGAAAAAGGACATTCCTAAGACGATCCTTAGGACGCAAGATTGACATTACGAATGTTCGGTCATAACCTTCGGACTGACCAACGCACCGGCAGTATTCATGGATCTCATGAATCGGATGTGTAAGCCGTATCTGGACAAATTCGTAATCATGTTCCTAGATGATACCCTGATGTACTCCAAGACCCAAGAAGAAACATGCCGACCACTTAAAAGCGTGTCTTGGAACTACTGAAGAGGGAACAACAATACGCAAAGTTTCCAAATGCGATATTTGGATTCGCGAAGTCCATGTTTCTTGGACACGTAGTAAACGCAAAAGGAATACACGTAGATCCAGCCAAGGTCGAGGCCATTAAGAACTGGACAGCACCAAAGACTTCGACTGAGGTGCGACAGTTTCTGGGATTGGCCGGGTACTGCAGGCGATCTATTGAGGGATCCTCGAAGATCGCACAATCATTGACTTCCCTTACGCACAAAGACAAGAAATCCGAATGGGGAGAGAAACAAGAAGCTGCTTTCGACTTGTTGAAGCAGAAACTGTGCAATGCACCTATTCTATCACTACCGAACGGGTGCGAAGACTTTGTAGTTTATTGCGACGCGTCAAAACAAGGACTCGGTTGTGTATTGAAGCAACGCGAGAAGGTGATAGCTTATGCGTCACGACAATTGAAAGTGCACGAAAAGAACTACACGTCTCATAACTTGGAATTGGGAGCCGTAGTGTTCGCACGGAGGATCTAGTGACACTACCTATCCGACACGACATGCACGATATTCATCAATCATAAGAGACTGCAACACACCTTCGACCAGAAGGGACTGAACATGAGACAACTCAGATGGGACTAGTTGATAGGCAATTGTGATTGTGCTATCAAATACCACACTGGAAAAACTAACGTAGTAGCCGACGCGATGAGCCGGAAAGAAACAACCCAAAAACGTACGTGCACTACAACTTACGATTCACTCAAAGCTACCCAATCAGAATCCGAACCGCACAACAGGAAGCTCTGAAGGTCGAGGACCTCACTCATTTATCCCTGCGTGACACGGATAAACAGATGGAGGCGAAGGCCGACGTAACCTACTATCTTATGGATCGGAACTGGATTCCACACTACGGAGGACTGAGGGGCTTAGTGATTAATGAAGCCCGAAGGAGCCGACATTCTTTACATCCGGTCTCTGACAGAATGTACCATGACCTAAAGACGACCCATCGGTGGCCGAGCGTGAAGGCAGAATTAACAACTTACGTGGGTAAGTGTTTAACGTGCCCAAAGGTTAAGATTGAATACCAGAATCCATCAAGGCTATTTCAACAACCCAAGATACCAACGTGGAAATGGGAGTAAATTCCTATGGACTTAATAACTAAACTGCCAAGGACGGCAAGTGGTTGCGATACTATTTGAATAATCGTTGAACGACTAACGAAGCCTGCACACTCACTACCCATCAAGGAGACCGACTAACTAGAAGAACAGGATCGAATTTACCTGAAGGAAGTGGCCACTCGACGTGAAGTGCCAATCTTGATCATCTCTAACCGCGACAACGGATTTACGTCACATTTCTGGAAATCCTATCATCAGACATTGGGCACAAGATTTGGGTATGAGAACCGTTAACATCCGCAAACTGATGGGCAGAGCGAACGAACTTTACAGAGATTGGAAAACGCACTTCGAGCATGTGTCAATGACTATGACAATAGCTGGAAGACTCGCTTACCGTTAGTTAAGTCCTCGTACAACAATACTTATCACACGAGTATGCAAGCTGCAACGTTCAAAGCACTCTAGAGACGTAAGTTTCGATCATTCGTTGTTGGGCGGAAGTTGTGAAAGCCAACTGACAAGCCTCGAACTTGTGTACAAAACGACCAAGAAAATCGCGCAATTACGTAACAAAATGGCAGCAGCTCGAGACCGACAAAAGAGCTATGCCGACAAGAGACGCAAACCCTTGGAATTCCAAATGGGAGACCGAGTACTTCTTAAAGTCTCGCTTTGGAAGGGGGTGATTCGATTCGGGAAACTGGGAAAGCTAAACCCTCGTTACATTTGTCCATTCGAGATCACAAAACGAATAGGCCCCGTGACCTACGAACTACAGCTACCGCAAGAATTGAATAGTGTACACAACGTGTTTCACGTTTCACATCTCAAGAAATGTTTATCAAACGAAACGCTCGCAATTCCTTTAGAGGAAATCCAGATTGACGAACAACTGCACTACGTTGAGGAACCGGGGGAAATCATGGACCGGGAAATCAAGAAGTTGAAACTTATTAAGATACCCATTGTGAAAGTCCAATGGAACTCACGGCGAGGGCCTGAATACACATGGAAACGATAGGACCAAATGATGGGAAATATCTTCACTTGTTCACAAACTAGCCAAACACCGACAACACGAACTGAATTTCGGGACGAAATTCCTATTAACTGGGGGATGATGTGACACCCCATAAATTCCAGGTCAGCATTTATTTCATTTTAATAATAATGTGTATTATTATTTCATACGTGGCACTAGAATAATTATATTTAAGTGTGACAAGTGGCACAACGGACCAAACACGCCGATAATTCGAGAAATTATCGCACAGAACTTGCACGTGTCTTGAATGACGAACGTTGGTGAACGGATCGAACCACAGTACACATACACTGCACAACTAGGTTCCAGAGGACCTAATTTAGTATAACAACGCTTAAGTGTCGAGAAATGATGATCGTATTCGAGAAATACGCGAAAATCGGTTCGAAACAACAAAACTAAGCTTATTGGGCTACTCAGGAACCCATCGCGGTACGCGATGGCCCAACAGGAGTTCCTGTCGCGGTACGCGACAGACATCGCGAAGAGTTGACTCCCGGATTCCTTCGCGTAGCGCGAAGAATCTTTTTGGCCTCTCGTCGCGGTACGCGACGGGTGTCAGACGACAAATCTTTATAAAACCAAGACCATTATGCCTACTCTACCAATTCTCATCATTTCTTTCGACCCAACACGCCAACCCTCGGCTAATCTCCGCCATTTGCACCTGTAACCTTCATTTGGAAGCCATAGAAGCCATTCTTGGAGCTCAAGAACCACAAGGAAGCTTTGGGGAAGGTTGGAAGACGTTGCTAGAGCGTTCACATCATCTTCCTCACCTTGTAGCTGCACAAGTTTGATAGTCCAGAAGCTCCAGGAGCTGTTGAGTCTCTATCTCGAACTTCTAGGACTTCCTAAGGTAGTTCCTATGGCTAAAACACTCTCTTACACATCAATACACACACATGCATGGGTAAAACCCACATGCAAGCACAAATCACCCACATGCACGAATTTATTTTCTGGGTTTGTTGATTTCACAATGTTTCTTGATGATCTAAGATGACTAGATTGAGTTTTGTGATGATCTATGATGATGGGTATTGTTAGAACTCATGATTGGTATGCAAAATATTGAAAAATGGCCATGCATGTATGATCCAAAAATGTTGGGATGATTTTGAGTTTGTTGGTATATTTATTGATGATATTGGGAGGTGATTTCATAGTTAGATTTGATTAAAATGATGAAAATGATAAGTTTTGATGAACTTGCTATTAATAGAAACTTTTATCTACGAAATGGTGATTTGGTGACAATGATGATCATGCATGTATATGAGAATGTTGTTTTAATGTATTTAGAATGATATTGATGATTAGAATACGATTTAGAGGTTGACTATAGTCATTTTGACATAGTTACCATATTTAGTAACTTTTGTTGATGAAATATTGCTAAGTGATGAGTTAGGTTATGTTGACATGTTTAAATGATGTTAGATGGATTATTTTGATGATTTGTAACATGAAAATAAGTTTAGAAATGCTTAAATGGTTATTTTATGCTAAAACAACAAAGTTACTATTTATAGTAACTTTATTTTTACAAAAGCCAATTTATAAACATGTTGTATGATTTATGCATGCTAAGTGATTTAAAATGTTGTAATATGATGATTGGATGCTAAGTTAGATGGTTTCCGATATCACGTACGCTAAAATGGGAACTTTCCATTTTAGGAAACTTTTACGTGCTAACATGTTATCAACGACTTATGTGAATTCATATGATGATGCGCTATGTGTTAACATGATCACATAGGACAAATGAGCATGCTAGAACTATAAAATCAATATGCTTTGTGAACTTCCCATAAATGGAAACTTACTATAAATAGTAAGTTGTCCATAGACGAGACTTGCATGTTTTGCACCCGACGAGCACTTACACGAATGTTACACGATACACAACCGACACACGATTCACCAACGGGTCGTTAGGTCAAACACGATCAACACGACCAACACGGTCAACCACGGTCAACGCGACCCACATAACAACCAGGAGTTGTTTAGACATGAATACGGTCCTGTGAGACCCACACAATTATGATCACAAACTTATAACACCTATGTGATATAGGTAACTACTAGCCAGCGAGCTACTCCGTTCTCGTAAGAACACACTCAAGCAGACTCAGGTGAGTTTACGGCCCCACTTTTACTCTTTAACTGCTTTTACTCAATCATGGGGTGAGAATACTATGCAACTGTTTTAGATGTATGACTGGTATGTTGTAAAACTATTTTTGAGTGTAACTATTATCGCATAAAGCCCTCACTTATCCTTACCGTTAATTGTTACGAACGAGTCGTTATTACGTAGTACTACTGGGTTTGACCAACCCCACTCGGCAACAACGTTGACTGCGGTCATAACGAGTGTAATATCGATGTTGATTTCGGGTTCCGCGATGACCCGCAGAGGCAAATGGAAACAGTCGAGTTTCGGTAAGATGACATGACACACTCTACGGATCGTAGATCCAACAAAACTATTTAACATACCCAGTATATATGACTGTTTTACTACTTTCAAATACTTAAACCTGTGAACTCACCAACTTTATAGTTGACACTTTTCGCATGTATTCTCAGGTAACTAATGGAGCACACGCTAGGATGCGCACAAGGAAGCCTTAAGGAGTCTGGCTTGCATATAGACTCGTGTCCTAGGCATTGTGTGCATTAATAATGATTTGAAAACAATTAAATCATTTGTAGTGTTTATTTCAACAATTACTTTCCGCTGCTACTTATGTATTTGACGATTTACATTTTCCGCTGCATACTTATATAAACTTGTTTGGTTTTTGCAAACTGTGTGATTGTGTAACTCATATAGAAGTCGTTCTATATGACCAAGAGCTGTGATTCCTGGCCACGTCACACCCACGTGGACTGACACCACGAGTGGGAAATTGGGGGTGTGACAAGTGGGAATTTGGGGGTGTGACAGACTGGTATCAGAGCTTTGGTTATAGGGAACTAGGTTTGCATATAGTAAACTTAGACTATAGCCACTGCTCTACATTAGACACTACACTAGAACTTGCGCACTGATGTTGTTATTATTATTGTCGAACTGTTGTTTACTAATCTGAGAATTTACAGGATGGCCGATAACAACAGAGATGCTAACAGGAACCCGGGCAAGCGCCCAGCGGTCGATGACTTGGCTGAGGAGAGTCGACGCAGGATCGACAGCATCGTGGCTCAGGTAGATGCTGAGATGGAGCGACGCGCCCAGATGCTAGCCAGGGAGCGATACTGGGGATGGTTGCCTAACCTCCTACGAGATTGGGTAGTGGGAGAGCGGGTGCCTATGCCACGATACAGGGGCGATACCTCAGAGGGTCCACGACTGCCGGCACTTGGGATGCCGATGGAGAGAGCCTTCGCGGCTCATGTTGCTGTAACCCGGCGGGAGCTTCGGAGAAACGCCGAGCTGTCCGACGAGGTTCGTGTTCTTCGCGAGAAGAACGATCGCCTGGAAAGGCGAAGCGACCGACTGGAGGAGCAGAACGATCGCTTGGAGGAACAGGTGGAGACATTACGTCTCCAGGTGTCTCAGCTCATGTCTCAGCATGGCCAGATAGCTGATGTCATGCAGGAGCATGACGGGCGTATTACTGAGAATCGGACGGATATAGCCGAGACTCAAGCTATGGTACAGGCGAGTGACGCCATGCTTAACGCATGGGCGGCACAGTTTATCGAGGAGCCGCCAGCGGAGGATGAAGAACCACAGTTCGAGGCCGAGGACCTCGAGGAGGGAGAGTTTGACGAGGATCCCGATGAGGATCCGGAGGAGGACGATGACGATGATGGGGACGCAGCTAGTGACATCTCCCATGTCTTCATGGACTCGGATTAGTAGATTTTCTTATTTTGTATCGTTTTCCTTTTATTTTATTTTGGCCTAGACGAGCGGGATGTGCTCGGAGAACTCGCATTGTACTTTCTTTTCAAATTATTGTACTTCAAGATTGATATTAATGAAAATTATGTTTTATTATTATTATTATCTGCTTTATTATTACTACTGTTATTTGAAGCCTTGTTATGATAACTAACTTGACATTTGACATGACAACAATCCTAACTTTGGCTTACACTTAGCATCTGATGACTAACACTCTAACCCCTCTATATAGAAACATGTCGGGAAGAGGAACCAATGCCCTTCGACTCAAACGCAAGGCCGAAAAGGCACGGATCGACATGATGGTCGAACGGAAATTCAACAAGGTACTCGCAGAGTACGAAGCTAACCGACACGCCAGTGAGACGAGTGGCTCTAACAACGGTACTAACTTTTGCCTAACATGACTAACATAGTATAGACAGCCTAGACACTAACACGTTGCATTGAACTCCGATGCACAGGATCTCATGGGGGAGTAGCAAAGGGATGCTCGTTTAAAGCCTTCCTGAGCTGTCACCCTCACAAGTTCCAAGGTACTGAAGGAGCAGTGGGACTGCTTCGTTGGATAGAGAAGCTGGAGTCAGTTTTCTCCATGGCTGAATGCTCTGAAGAGAATCGAGTAAAATACGCTACGGGAACACTGGAGGGACCGGCCCTCACCTGGTGGAACACCCATGTCCAGACACTTGGACTGGATACCGCAAACTCCATTCCTTGGGAGAACTTCACAAGGATGCTTCACGAGGAGTACTGTCCTCGTGATGAAATCCAGAAACTTGAGGAGGAATTTTGGACACACAAAATGGTGGGATCTGAAATCAAGAAATACTGCACTCGATTTCATGAGTTGTGCAAGCTGTGTCCGGCAATGGTGACGCCGGAATACAAGAAAACCGAGCAATTCATTAGTGGATTGCCCGAGCAGATCCAAAGTATGGTAACTGCTTCTGATCTCTCCACCATCCAACCACTGATTTGCTTGGCACATAAGTTGACAGACCAGGCAGTAGCTCAAGGGAAACTGCCTAAGAGGGGTGAACACCTGAAACCCCAGGAAATCAAGCGAAAGTGGGAACCCAGCAATAACCGTATCTTCTCACCACAACAACCAACCCAGCACCGACCCGCACCTGCAAAAGTCTTCACTGCCACCCAACCAAACACTCAGGGTAAAGGGGGATACCAGGGCAACAGCCCAAAGTGCAACACCTGTAACTTCCATCACTTCGGCCCATGCAAAAGAGCCAAGTGCACAAACTGTGGAAGGAACGGGCACGTAGCCAAAGAATGCTGATCAAACCCCAACAACAACAACAACAACCAAAACACTCTCAAGGGGTGTTATGAATGTGGCAAACCGGGGCACATGCGAAAGGATTGCCCGCAGCTGAAAAAGGGTGGGGGAGGTGCAACGAAGGGACGAGCCTTTGTGATTGGCTCTGGAGAAGCTAAAGACGATCCACATGTCGTCACCGGTACGTTTCTTTTAAATAATGTCTATGCTAGCATATTATTTGATACCGGTGCCGATAGGAGTTTTATCTCTAGCGACTTTAGCAAATTACTTAATATGACACCAATACCACTAGACTATAAGTACACCGTAGAGTTAGCGGACGGCAAGCTGATCGAAACACAATATATCATCAAGGGATGTGTTCTAACGCTAGCGGACCATCAACTGGTGATTGACCTGATGCCGGTAACTCTCGGGAGCTTCGACGTGGTGATTGGAATGGATTGGCTATCTGCAAACCACGCCGAGATCGTGTGCAACGAGAAGATTGTGCGAATTGCGTTGCCAAGTGGAGAGCAGATCTCAATCCAAGGAGAACGGTGCGGGATACCGCTAAACATTATGTCGTGCATGAAGGCAAGCAAATACCTGTAGAAAGGATACACAGCTATTTTGGCTCTGATCTCCGAACAACCTAAGAAGGAACGGAAGATCGAGGACATCGATGTTGTTCGCGATTACCCGGAAGTTTTTCCTGACGATCTACCCGGACTACCACCAGCACGGCAAGTGGAGTTTCAGATAGATCTAACACCAGGAGCAGCACCAATAGCCAAGGCACCGTACCGATTGGCTCCTACTGAAATGCAAGAACTATCTAACCAACTGCAAGAGTTGTTAGATAAAGGATTTATCCGGCCGAGCTTCTCACCTTGGGGAGCACCGGTCTTGTTCGTGAAGAAGAAAGACGGTTCCTTTCGTATGTGTATAGACTACCGAGAACTAAACAAAGTAACGATCAAAAATCGATACCCTCTACCTCGAATAGACGACCTGTTTGACCAATTGCAAGGGTCAAGCTACTACTCGAAGATCGATTTAAGATCCGGTTACCATCAACTCAGAATACAGGAGGACGACATACCAAAGACAGCCTTCCGAATGCGATACGGACATTACGAGTTTCTAGTTATGCCTTTTGGACTGACTAACGCACCGGCAGTATTCATGGATCTCATGAATCGGGTGTGTAAGCCGTATCTCGATAAGTTCGTAATCTATTTATTGATGACATCTTGATCTACTCTAAGACTCAGGAAGAACATACCGATCACTTGAGACGTGTCTTAGAACTACTGAAGAAGGAACAACTATACGCGAAATTCTCCAAATGTGATTTCTGGATTCGCGAAGTTCAGTTCCTTGGACACGTAGTAAACGAGAAAGGGATACACGTAGACCCAACCAAGATCGAGGCAATCAAGAATTGGGCAGCGCCTAAGACTCCAACTGAGGTGCGACAGTTCTTAGGATTGGCCGGGTACTACAGGCGGTTTATCGAAGGATTCTCGAAAATCGCGCAATCATTGACTTTCCTCACACACAAAGACAAGAAATTCGAATGGGGAGAAAAACAAGACGCTGCTTTCGACCTGTTGAAGCAGAAATTGTGCAGTGCACCAATCTTATCGCTACCAGACGGGTGCGAGAATTTTGTGGTGTACTGTGACGCATCAAAGCAAGGACTCGGTTGCGTGCTGATGCAACGCGAGAAAGTTATAGCATATGCGTCACGACAATTGAAGGTGCACGAAAAGAACTACACAACTCACGATCTAGAGTTGGGAGCCGTAGTGTTCGCACTAAAGATCTGGCGACATTATCTGTACGGCACCAAGTGCACAATATTTACTGATCATAAGAGCCTACAGCACATTTTCGACCAAAAGGAGCTGAACATGAGACAACTTAGATGGGTCGAACTGATAGGTGATTATGATTGTGCAATCAAATATCATCCCGGCAAAGCTAATGTAGTAGCCGACGCACTGAGCCGAAAGGAAACAACCAAACGCGTACGTGCACTACAACTTACCATCCACTCTGAGCTACCAAATCAAATCCGGACCGCACAACAAGGAGCTCTGAAAAAGGAAAACCTTACCCTCGAAGCCATGCGGGGGATGGACAAACAGATGAAACAGAAGGATGACGGAGCTTACTACCTAATGGATCGAATTTGGATTCCACGCTACGGGGATTTGAGAGAAGTAGTGATGGATGAAGCTCACAAGAGTCGATACTCAGTACATCCAGCTTCTGACAAGATGTACCACGATCTAAAGGCAACTTATTGGTGGCCTAACATGAAGTCAGAAATCGCAACGTATGTGAGTAAGTGTCTGACTTGCTCAAAGGTCAAGGTAGAATACCAGAAGCCTTCGGGATTACTCCAACAGCCAGAAATCCCGGTATGGAAATGGGAACAGATTTCCATGGATTTCATCACAAAGTTACCAAAGACCACAAGTGGTTGCGATACCATCTGGGTTATCGTAGACCGCCTTACGAAATCGGCACACTTCCTGCCGATCAAAGAAACTGATAAATTGGAAAAGTTGACCCGAATCTACTTGAAGGAAATCGTATCCAGACACGGAGTCCCGACCTCCATAATATCAGACCGAGACAGCCGTTTCACGGCTCACTTTTGGAAGTCCTTACACAAGGCACTCGGGACGAGGTTGGATATGAGTACTGCTTATCACCCGCAAACGGATGGTCAGAGTGAACGAACCAGCCAGACCTTGGAAGACATGCTTCGAGCCTGTGTGATAGACTTTGGTAACAGCTGGGAGACTCACTTACCGTTGGTAGAGTTCTCATATAATAACAGCTACCACACCAGCATTGGAGCTGCACCGTTTGAAGCACTTTACTGACGCAAGTGCAGATCACCACTTTGTTGGGCGGAAGTTGGGGAAAGCCAACTGACCGGACCCGAGCTTGTGCATGAAACAACTGAAAAGATCGTGCAAATTCGTAACAGGATGGCAGCAGCTCGAGATCGACAAAAGAGCTATGCCGACAAGAGGCGCAAACCTTTGGAATTACAAGTAGGAGACCGAGTACTTCTTAAAGTCTCTCCTTGGAAGGGAGTGATCCGGTTCGGAAAGCGGGGAAAGCTAAACCCTCGCTATATAGGACCATTCGAGATCACTAAACGGATAGGCCCCGTGGCCTACGAACTACAGCTACCACAGGAATTGAGTAGCGTACACAATGTGTTCCACGTTTAAAACCTCAGGAAATGCTTATCAGACGAAACGCTCGCGATTCCTTTGGAGGAAATCCAGATTGATGAACAACTTCACTTCGTCGAGGAACCGGTAGAAATTATGGACCGGGAACTCAAGAAGTTGAAACGCAGTAAGATACCCATTGTAAAAGTTCGATGGAACTCACGACGAGGACCGGAATACACCTGGGAACGGGAGGATCAGATGAAGAAGAAATACCCTCACCTATTCGCCGAACAAACCAACACCGGCACATGAACTGAATTTCGGGACGAAATTCCCAATAACTAGGGGATGATGTGACACCTCGTAATTTCCAGGTCAGCAACTCTATTATTTTTAATAATAATGTTTAATATTATTTCATACGTGGCACTAGAATAAATGCATTTAGTGTGACACGTGGCACAACAGTCTGAACACTCCGATAATTCGATGAATTATCGCACGAAACTCGCACGTGTCTTGAATGACGAACGTTGGTGAACGGATCAAACTGTAACACGAAAACACTGCACTTAGGTTCGGTGAACCTAAATTAGTTAGAACAAGGCCTATGTGTCGAGAAACGATGATCGTATTCGAGAAATACGAAAGAATCGGTTCAAAACAATGAAAATGGGTCTATTGGGCTCCACCGAGACCCATCGCGGTACGTGATGGGCACCCAATTGGGCTTTCGCGGTACGCGAAGCTCGAGCGGGAGAATTTGAATTCTCCGGAAAACGTCGCCGTACGCGATGACCGATCATCTTCCACCACCGCGGTACGCGGCGTGTTTCGGGAACAGAATGATTATTTTAAACGCCGCGGTACGCGGGGACGCTTTTTTGGCCGGTGTCGCGGTACGCGACAGGCCTAGAACCGCAAAAATCTTTATAAAACCAAGTTTAATCATTTTGTTCACCCCTCCACACAATCTCTCGACTGATAACCCTCTGAGCGGCCACCATCATCCTGTTACACCACCATTAGCCACATTTGAGCCATCTAGAAGCCATTGGAGCCCATCCTTGGAGGTTTTGAAGACTTGTAGAGGTTAGAACGCATCAACCTTCATCTTGGACGAGTGGAACTGCTACAGAGACGATTTCCAGAAGCCTTAGAAGCCTCTAGTTCTGTTCCATCGAGATTCAAACATTCAAAGAAGCCTTAGAGGTAGTTTCTATGGTTAATCTTGCTTAAAACACTCACTAGGCACACATGCAAGCCTTGTAGGCTACATGCATCACCATTATCACATTAGCCATGAATTTTTGATGTTGTTAATCAGTTATTGAATGTGTTTGCTACTGATTTGATGAAATGATGGTGATCTATGATGATACTATTAAGATTTAATGGCTATTTGTTGATTTTACTAAGAAATGGTTACTTTGATCCACATGCATGCACGATCCATGATGTGTTTGACGATTTTTGATATTGAAATGTTGCTAGATGTGTTATTGATGATGTTCTACATGATTTAGGATGTTTGATTATGTCAAAAATGGTCATTTGATGATTATTACTAAAAATAGTAACTTTTATGTTACATATTGGTGATTTTTGATGAAATGACCACATGCATGTGTTTAGATCTATATGTTATGCTTAAAATAATGATAGAAGGTTAACATGAGGATTATTAGTACATTTGGATGGTTAAAATCGTTAAAAATATGATTTTTGTAAGTATTACTATAAATAGAAACTTTTTGACACAAGTATGTAAATGTTTGATGGAAATGATGAGGTATTGAGTCTAAGATGCTTGTTTAGTGATTTCATGATAATATGAAAGGGTTATGTCGATTGGGAGACTTGAATTTGACTATTTTCGTAAGTTACTAAAAATAGTAACTTTATTTCGCCAAGTCAATAAATTGTCACATGTTAGTTGTAAGAAGCATGATTAATAGATTATTTAGGACTAATATGATGATATTAGATGATGTTAATTGTTAAACTTGTGGAAATATGCTTATTTTAGAAACTTTCCAAAAATGGAAACTTTTATGCGTAAACTATGCTAAACCGGCTATGTGTAACTATGTGCTATGTGATAACATGCTCATCTAGGATAAATATGCATGTTAGAATAATCGGAGTATGATTTTATGCATAACCTGCCAAGTATGGAAACTTTCCTAAAATAGGAACTTACCATAAATAGTAAGTTTCCTCATAGGAATGATTTTGGTATCCGTACACTTCACACGACACTAAAACCGCACGACACACAAACACTTGATCCAAACCGTCACCAACGGGTCGTTAGGACAAACACGATCGACACGGTCAAACACGGTCAACTCGACCTACATAACCACTTAGTGTTGTTGAACACTAACACGGTCCAGTGAGACCCACACTTGTGAACACAAACTCATAGTACCTATGTGATATAGGTGACTACTAGCCGGCAAGCTACACTTACTCTTTTGAGCTAACGCATAACATAAACTCAGGTGAGTTTACGGCCCCACTTTTACTCTTTAAACTGTTTTACTGAACTTTTGGGGTGAGCATACAATGCAACTGTTTTAGATATATGACTGGTATGTTGTGAAAACCATTTTCGAGTGTAACTATTATCGCATAAAGCCCTCACTTATCCTTACCGTTAGTTGTGTATTCAAACGAGTCGTAATTACGTAGTACTACTGGGTTTGACTAACCCTACTCGGCACCAATGTTGACTGGAGGTCATAACGAGTGTAATTTCGATGGGAATGCGGGTTCAGCGATGACCTGCGGAGGCAAACGGGAACAGTCTAGTTTCGGTAAGATGAACTGACACACTCCACGGATCGTAGTATCCAACTAAACTTAAAATACCCAGTATATGTCTGTTTACTTTTCTGTCTGTCTAAACCTGTGAACTCACCAACTTTTTAGTTGACACTTTTCGCATGTATTCTCAGGTAATTAACGGAGCTTACGCTAGGATACACACAAGGGCGCTTTAAGGAGTCTGATCAGCATGTAGACTCGTATCCTAGGCGCTGTGTGCATTTGATATGTTTTAAAAACAATTTAAACATTTGTAGTGTCTGTTGCAAACAATTACTTTCCGCTGCAACCATATGTATTTCTGATGTTTAACATTTTCCGCTGCTTATTGAATGAAACTTGTATTGCTTTACAAACTGTGTAAATGTGTAACTCATATAGAGTCGTTCTATATGACCAAGGGCTATGATCCTGGCCACGTCACACCCACGTGGACATACACCACGAGTGGGAATTTGGGGGTGTGACAATTCGCCAAATGAACTTCATTCGCCGAATGGTGTCATTTGGCTGATAGTTCAAATTCAAACTCCATTTTATGAATCTTCAAATCAGCCCATAAAAATTGTATACCCACACTCAGAAACCACCGATTAACAACATTAAAGTTTGTATCATTTGATTTAGATGTCATTTTGACCATCTATTTAAAGGGCGATTTTTGAAACCCTAAAATCCCAAATTTCGAACGGTTTGCGATGATTCCACCGTAAAAAATCGATGATATTGGATCCAAGTATACCTGAGACAATCAGAAGCAAAGATATCAGTATCTGGATCAATAGGAATCACGAGAAAACGGTGGACTGAAGAAAGAAGCTAATTCAGGCGAATGACACACACACAGAAATGGCGAATGAAAATTTTGAGAATGAGGTAGTTCGGCCGATTGAATGTTTATATAGGGTTAGCCATTCGCCGAAGGAGACTGGCAAATGAGATGCTTTCCCTCAATAGTCATTCGGCGAATGAAATTCAAATATGATAGCCATTCGCCGAATGGAACCAGCGAATGTATTCCTTCGGTCATGAGCCATTCGCCGAATGAAGTCATTTGGTCGAATGGGTCATTCTCATTACTCAGTCGTCCGAATGAGTATTTTTGCTCACAAAACACTAAATGATTTCAAGATTTAACATTATGATCAATAAAACAGATGCCATTTATGAAGAGAAGTCTGGTTGGTTTTGGATTCAAATGGGACAGACATCTGAACCAACAAATGATCATCTAATATGAAATTGAAAACATAAAATCTTTTTGTAAAATTTGTGAAACAAAATGCAGCTATGCAGCTAGCAACTAAAGACAAAGAAAGACTGTGACACCCCGTAATTTCCAGGTCAGCTTATTTATTTAAATATTTCTTTAAATGCTTTATGTACACGTGGCACTAGAATTAGTTTAATTTAGTGTGACACGTGGCACGACAGTACGAACACCGACACACGACTAGATAATTTGAGGATTATCGACAAACAGCACACACGTGTCAAAACACACAAGCGTTGGTGAACGTCTAGCACATTTTGTAGCACAACACTCGAAACCTCACGAAACACTCACACATTGAACTTGGAAGTTCAAACGAGGCCAAATGATAGTTCGTAGACGTGAAAACGACGACAAACGGACCAAACCCATGAAACTAGGCTATTTGGGCTCTTCAGGGGCCCATCGCGGTACGCGATGGCCCAACAAGAAGCATTGTCGCAGTGCGCGACATGCGGCGCGGGGGTTTGACTCCCGAAATCCGCCGCGGTACGCGGAGAGGATTTGGAAGCTCCATCGCGGTACGCGACGCCGCCCAGTCGATAATATCTTTATAAAACCAAGATCATGATGCCTAGTCTATCTTTTCTCATCATTTCTCTGGCTTCACACCAAACCTATCGACCAACTTCGTCTTCTACCTCCAATTTCAGCCATTTTCCACCATTGTTGACCTTCTTGAAGCTCCACACTTGAAGATTGAAGCTTGTTTCTCACTTGGAAGCTCGAAGAACCATCACCACCTTACGTTTGCTGAAGATTCTTGCTGTCCATAAGCTTTAGACGCTGTTATCACTATCATTTTGAAGTTCCAGGAGCTTTAGAGGTAGTCATTACATCTCATATGGCTTAATATCACTATTACACACACATGCAAGTGTTAAAACTCACATGCAAGCACCTATAGTGCACATGCACGAATTTCATTTCCGGGTTTGATGATTTTACTATGTTTCTTGATGATCTAAGATGATTAGATGATGTTTTATGATGATCTAAGATGATGGGTATAGGCCATTGTGCTTAAAACAATGATTTGTGATATTATATGTCCATGCATGTATGATCCATGATTGTTGGGATGACTTTGGATGCTTGTAGATGCTTCTTAATGACATTGAGTGTATGTAGCATGATTAGATTTAATTTAGAATGGTTAAAACTATGATTTTTATGAATCTTTCAATTAATAGTAACTTTATAGTTACAAGTGGATGTTATGGATGAAATGGTGAACATGCAGGTATGTAGAATTGCTATTAGGATGTTAAGATGATGATTTGAACACCTAGAATGTGATTTTGATAATGTTTTGGTCATTTTTCAACATAGTTACTATATTTAGCAACTTTTTTGGTCAAGATATTGCTAGATGATAAATTTGGTTATATGTACATGTTTAAATGATGTTAAGTCGTTTATTATGATGATTCATGATGTAAAAATAGATTAGAATGATTTAGGATGACCATTTGTATGTAAAATGCCAAAGTTACTATTTATAGTAACTTTATTTTTAGAAATGCCAACATATGAGTATGATGAATGATTCGAGCATGCTAAATGACTTATTATATTGTAGTATGATGATTAGATGCTAAGTTAGATGGTTTCCGATATCACGTATGCTATAAATGGAAACTTTCCATTTTAGGAAACTTTTGTGTGCCAACATGATGAAAACGACTTATGTGAATTCGTATGATGATGTGCTATGTGTTAACATGATCACGTAGGACTAATGAGCATGCTAGAACTATAAAACCGTTATGCTTTGTGAATTTCCATAAATGGAAACTTACTATAAATAGTAAGTTGTCCATATACGCGACCTGCGCGTTTTGCACACGACGAGCACTTGCACAATTGCTACACGATTCACAACCGTCACATGGTTCACCAACGGGTCGTTGACTTGACAAGGTCAACGTTGGTCAAACACGGTCAACATTGGTCAAACACGGTCAACGTTGGTCAAACAAGGTCAACTTTGGTCAAACACGGTCAACTTTGGTAAAACACGGCCAATGTGGACCAACACGAGCAAACACGGCCATTGTGGACCAACACGGACAAACATGAACAACCAAGGAATGTTGGGCACAAACACGGGTACTAACACGAACACTAGGACGGTCACTTACACAAACTCACGTACGGTGTACGATATAGGTTGCCGGTGACCGACACGCGATCTACGCAGGAGCTTACGCTTGATTTACACTTTCATCACTAAGGTGAGTTTACGGCCCCTCTTTACTCTTTTAAACGCTTTCAAATAGGAGAGAATACTAGATGAATCGAGTCAAACATTATTGCTATTATAAACATTTTTGTGTATGCTCGTTTATTAGACAAACATTAAGTGTTGAACTCGTAACAAGCCCTCACAAAGTCTTACCGTTAATGTACGAACAACGTGGTAGGTTTGAATGGATCCATTAGGGAATGACTAACCCCACGGGGCACCATGTTGACTGGATGTCATAACCCGTGCAAACTTTGACCTAACTTGCTGTGTATACGAGACACAGCGGAGGCAAGGACAAACAAGTCTAGTTTTGTAGTGACGCACTGACACTTGGAGCCTTGGGCTCGGTACTAACATATGATAAACAGCATGACACACTTTTATTACTATATGTATATCAAAACATGTGAACTCACCAACCATTGTGTTGACACTTTTTCTCAAACTTGTATTCTCAGGTAATTAGCATGGCAAGCACTTGGAACAGGAATGCACATAGGGGATTGAGCATAGGACCCCGCATGCATTTTGTTCATCTTTTGAAAACTATTTCGTTTAGTTTATGTATTAAACAATGTTATGTCTGACAATTTAATTTCCGCTGTGTAAACAAGTATTTTCCGCTGCATGTATCAAATATCTTTATTTCCGCTGCTATGATTTAATATTCCGCTGCAAACTATTTTGTTAAGTGTGTGTGTCAAACAATGTATTTGTAAACGCATATAGAGGTGTTCTATATGACCTTGAGCTGTGATTCTGGCCACGTCACTCCCACGTGGACTTACACCACGTGTGGGAATTTGGGGGTGTGACAGACTGGTATCAGAGCCAGGTTATAGAGAACTAGGTTGCATGTAGTAAACTTAGACTATAGCCATTGCTCAACTTTAGACACTACACATAGAACTTGCACATTGATGATGTTATTACTTATGTTAAATTGTTGCTTACTAACTTGATACTTACAGGATGGCCGACAACAACAGAGATGCTAGCAGGAACCTGGGAAAACGCCCGGTAACTGACGAGCAGACTGCGGAGAGTCGACGACGAGTCGACAACATCATAGCTAAGGTAGACGCCGAGATGGACCGACGTGTCAGGAAGATGATGCGAGACCGGTACTGGGGTTGGTACCCTACAATCATTCAGGAGTGGATCGTTGGGGAGAGAGCACCTCCGTATCGTTATCCCGGCGATACATCTACGGGTCATCGACTGCCGCCACTCGGAGTGCCGATGGAGCAAGCCTTTGTGGCTCATGTGGCTTGTACACAACGGGAGATCTGGAGGAACGGTGAGTTATCGGATGAGGTCCGCGTCCTTCGAGAGAAGAACGATCGCCTTGAAAGGCGTAATGATAGGTTAGAGGAGCAGGTGGAGACCTTACGTCTCCAGGTGGCCCAGCTGATGAGTCAGCACGGTCAAATGGTCGATGTCATGCAGGGGCATGACGAGCGCATTACCGAGATTAGGGTCGCCAATGAGGAGACTCATGCGATGGTCCTGGCTAGCGACGCCATGCTTAATGCGTGGGTCGAGCAGTTTATAGTGGAGCCGCCACTTGACGACGGTCCCCAGTTCGAGGTCAATGACCTCTAGGAGGGAGACTTTGACGAGTATCCCAACGAGGATCCTGAGGAGGCAGAGGATGATGATGATGGAGATGTTGTTAGTGACATTTCACACGTCACCATAGACTCTGACTAGTTGGGATATTTTGTTTATGTTTCTTTAAGTATTGCCTAAACGAGCGGGATGTGCTCGTACAAGCTTGTATTGTTGTTATCTTTTGAAAATCATTGTACTTCAAGTTTATTATTAATGAGAATTATGTCTTGTCTTATTTATTGTATTACTATGGTTGTTTGCTAAGCTAACATCTTACTTGACAACCAACATGACATCTGACTTGACTTCTGACTTGACATTTGACTAACACTCTAACTCACACTAACTAACATCCTATCCTTTCCATACAGAACCATGTCTGGAAAAGGACCCTATTTTCGTAACCCCAAGCGTAGGGCTGAAGCAACAAGGATCAAAATGTTGGTTGACCAGCGTGTCAACAAAGTACTCGCTGAGTATGAAGCGAACCGTCTTCATAGCGAAACTAGTGGGAACAACAACGGTACTAACACTCGTCTAACATGACTAACAAAGTATAGCTGACACGCTCTAACACACGACAATGATTTCTGACTGATAGGATCGCAAGGCAACAACAGGGGATGTTCATTTAAATCCTTTCTGAACTATCACCCACATAAGTTCAAGGGAACAGAAGGAGCGGTCGGGATGCTCCGCTGGATGGAGAAGGTTGAATCTGTATTCGCCATGAGCGAATGTACTGAAGAGAACCGGGTTAAGTATGCAACCGGTACACTGGAGGGACCAACCCTTACCTGGTGGAATACCCATGTCCAAACCTTGGAGTTGGACGGTGCCAACTCTATGAGCTGGACTGATTTCACTTGATTACTGCAGGAGGAGTATTGTCCTCGTGATGAAATCAGGAAACTGGAAGCCGAATTTTGGGTGCTGAAGATGGTGGGCTCTGAGATCGAGCAATACTGTACTCGATTTCACGAGTTGTGCAAGCTATGCCCGGCAATGGTAACGCCGGAATACAAGAAGATCGAGCAGTTCATCAGTGGGCTGCCCGAACAAATCCAAAGCATGGTGACTGCATCTGACCTCACCACCATCCAACCGTTGATCCGATTAGCCCACAAACTAACCGACCAAGCTGTATCTCAGGGCGAGCTACCCAAGCGAGGCGAACACCTGAAGCCTCAAGAGAGCCAGAAGAGGAAGTGGGAACCCAGTCGGCACCAACCTCATCAACAACAAAAATTACAACGATCTACACCATCAAGAGCTTTCACTGCCACCCAACCCGATGACAAGGGAAAGGGTGTGTATCAAGGGAAATACCCCTTATGTAACCGATGTTCCTATCACCATTTCGGGCAATGTGAACGATATCGTTGCTTGAAGTGCGGACGACATGGCCACATGGCCAAGGATTGTAGATCCAAGTTTCCTATCAATAACAACAACCCCAACCACAACCAGAACAACAACCAGAACACCCTCAGAGGGTGCTATGAGTGCGGAAAACCGGGGCATATGAGGAGGGATTGCCCTTAGTTGAAGAAGGCCGGAGGAGGAGCGGCCAAACGTCGAGCTTTTGTGATTGGCTCGGGGGAAGCCAAAGATGACCCGAACATCGTAACCGGTACGTTTCTTTTAAATAATGTCTATTCTAGTATATTATTTGATACCGGTGCCGATAGGAGTTTTATATCTAGTGAGTTTAGTAAATTGCTAGATATTACCCCAACACCACTAGACTATAAGTATACCGTAGAGTTAGCTGACGGCAAACTAATTGAACGCAGCACGTCTTTCGAGGATGCGTCATGGTGTTGGCGGATCACGAGCTCGACATCGACTTGATGCCGGTAACTCTCGGAAGCTTTGATGTGGTCGTTGGAATGGATTGGTTATCCGCTAACCAAGCCGAGATCGTATGCAATGAGAAAATCGTACGAGTGACGTTGCAGAGCGGAGAGCAGATCTCGATTCAGGGGGAAAGACGGGGAGTACCTCTGAACATCATGTCATGCATGAAGGAGAACAAGTATCTACAAAAGGGATACACTGCAATACTAGCCCTCATCGCAGAGCAACCGAAGAAAGAAAGGAAGATTGAGGACATCACCGTAGTCCGCGATTTTCTCGAAGTGTTTCCCGAGGATCTACCTGGACTTCCTCCGAAACGACAAGTCGAGTTCCAGATAAACCTCACACCAGGAGCAGCACCGATTGCTAAAGCTCCATACCGAATAGCACCGACGGAGATGCAGGAACTGTCTAACCAGTTGCAGGAACTGTTGGACAAGGGATATATCAGACCGAGCTTCTCACCTTGGGGAGCACCGGTCTTGTTTGTGAAGAAGAAAGACGGGTCATTCCGTATGTGTATCGACTATAGGGAGCTGAATAAGGTGACGATCAAGAATCGATACCCATTGCCACGAATAGACGATCTGTTTGACCAGTTGCAAGGGTCAAGCTACTATTCGAAGATCGATTTAAGATCGGGTTACCATCAACTAAGGATACAAGAGAATGATATTCCTAAGACAGCCTTTAGAACCCGATATGGACACTATGAGTTTTTGGTTATGCCCTTTGGACTAACCAATGCACCCTCAGTATTCATGGACCTCATGAATAGAGTGTGCAAACCTTACCTTGACAAATTCATAATAGTGTACATTGACGACATTCTGATTTACTCAAAGAATCGGGAAGAACATGCTGAACACCTGAGGCTAGTCTTGGAATTGTTGAAGAAAGAGCAGTTGTACGCGAAGTTTTCCAAATGTGACTTCTGGATTCGCGAAGTCCAATTTCTTGGACACGTGGTCAACAAACAAGGGATACATGTAGACCCAGCCAAAATCGAAGCCATTAAGAACTGGGAAGCACCTAAGACTCCAACTGAGGTGCGACAATTCCTACAACTGGCCGGGTACTACAGGAGATTCATTGAAGGATTCTCAAAGATTGCTCAGTCACTGACATCCCTGACACACAAAGACAAGAAGTTTGATTGGGGAGAGAAACAAGAGGTTGCTTTCAACATGCTAAAACAGAAGCTATGCACTGCACCCATCCTATCCCTACCGGAAGGATGGGATGATTTCGTGGTGTATTGTGACACCTCGAAACAAGGACTCGGTTGCGTGTTGATGCAACGCGAGAAGGTGATAGCATACGCCTCACGACAACTGAAGGTGCGTGAGAAAAACTATACGACTCATGACCTTGAGTTGGGTTTGAAAATCTGGCGACACTACTTATACGGCACGAAATGCACCATCTTTACCGATCATAAGAGCTTGTAACACATCTTCGACCAGAAGAAGTTGAACATGAGACAACGAAGATGGGTTGAGCTTATTGGCGATTATGATTGCGCTGTCAAATACCATCCCGGTAAAGAAAACGTAGTGGCCGACGCATTGAGCCGGAAAGAAACAACAAAACGCGTGCGTGCCCTACCACTCACGATTCATTCTGAACTGCCAAATCAGATCCGACTCGCACAACAAGAAGCGCTGAAAACTGAAAACCTCACTCTTGAAGCCATGCGCGGCATGGATAAGCAAATGAAAGTGAAAGACGATGAAGCTTATTACCTAATGGACCGAATTTGGATTCCACGCTACGGGGGATTGAGAGAAGTAGTGATGGACGAAGCTCACAAGAGCCGGTATTCCGTACATCCGGGCTCTGACAAGATGTATCACGATCTGAAGACAACTTACTGGTGGCCGAACATGAAAGCCGAGATAGCAACTTACGTGAGCAAGTGTCTAACGTGCTCAAAAGTCAAAGTTGAGTACCAGAAGCCATCAGGGTTACTTCAACAACCTGAGATACCGATGTGGAAGTGGGAGCAGATTTCCATGGACTTCATCACTAAACTGCCTAAGACGGCAAGTGGTTGCGATACCATCTGGGTTATCGTAGACCGACTGACAAAGTCTGCACATTTCCTACCCATCAAAGAGATTGACAAATTGGATAAATTGACTCGAATTTATCTGAAGGAAGTAGTCACTCGACATGGAGTGCCAATCTCGATCATATCTGACCGCGACAGTCGATTCACGTCGCATTTCTGGAAATCTTTACACAAGGCGTTGGGTACGAGATTGGATATGAGCACCGCTTACCATCCGCAGACTGATGGGCAGAGTGAACGCACCATACAGACACTGGAGGACATGCTTCAGGCATGTGTTATTGACTTTGGTAGTAGCTGGGAGACTCACCTACCATAAGTTGAGTTCTCGTACAACAACAGTTACCACACTAGTATACAAGCTGCACCATTCGAAGCACTTTACGGACATAAGTGTCGATCACCCATCTGCTGGGCGGAAGTTGGGGATAGTCAACTGATCGGTCCAGAGCTTGTGCACGAAACAACTGAGAAGATCGTGCAGATACACAAAAGAATGGCAGCAGCTCGAGACAGACAGAAAAGCTATGCTGATAAACGACGAAAACCGTTGGAATTCCTGGTAGGAGACCAAGTGTTACTCAAAGTCTCGCCCTGGAAGGGAGTCATACGGTGTGACAATTGCAGGTAAACATTACGTCATCAATAACACGAGCACGTTTGGTCGTTTTAGGAATCTGTGTTAAATTGATGATTTTAATCATTACAGGTTTAAAGTGTGCGAGAAATTGGGAACATGGGAGAAAACCGTGCGTGAAACCGAGTTACGGATTGCCCGGAATCGAAAAACGAAGAAAAAAAAATTCTAAGTAATGGTCGAATGGACTCACCGCGGTACGCGGAGGTGGGCTTAGAATCCTCCGCGGTACGCGATGGTTGCAAAATATCTAAGATTCCTCCGGATTTCTTCGCGGTACGCGAAGCCTTTTTGGGCTTCTGGTCGCGGTACGCGACGGATGTGGCGGTGCAGTGAGCTGATCTACTTCATTAGATTTCATGCAAAGTTAAACATTTATTTCTCATTTCGAATCCAGACGAAGAACACACATAAACTACCATCCAATCTTCATTTTCAAGGCTTCTGAAGCTAAGGATCGCACCAGGGATTATCATAACAAGTTCTGATCGTTATTTTGAAGTCAGAAATCCGTCTGATTAGGTAATGATCCGTTTAAACCTTCTAGTTTGATTTTGATTGATTAGATCTTGATTTTGAACGTAATGACATAGTTTGGATTGTTGATTATTGCCTAGATGATGGCTAGGATTGATTATAAACAAAGAACAGGAAGTTCTAACGGTTAAATCCTTGTTTTGATCCGTTGTAATGCCCGATTTGCAGGAAATCATACCCATGATTATAATGGTTTAATCCATTTGATTATAACAATGTAGGTGATTAGTTGGATTAATCATTGAAATGCAAGGTTAAATCCAAGTGTTTCAAACTAATCACAATCATTAACATACTCGTTGGAACGATTATCTGATGTTTATGATAACAGTCAGATTAGTATGTTAAACATGGTTATTATACCTATTATGATACTACATTGTGATATCTCATAATAATTGGGTAATCAATAACAAGGATTGATCATTTCTAAGCCATTAAATTATCTAGAAACTGTTACAGTATCATAATCAACAACATTAACTATATGGTTAATCAGAGATTATTCTGATTAATCAAGAGTGTCATCAACTTTGTATTAGGAATCTAATGCAATGTAGGTTCCTACATTATCATACATTGTATGATATAATACTAAACTAAACAATTAAACATTTAACATCGAGTTGATGATTTACTAAGCAATGTCTTTGACATTGAACGTTCAGGAAGATCTAATCAGTAAACTGGAACATAAATAACTTATTAAATATAACTAAATGCAGAATCACCCTTTACTATCAAGTCTTGTGATATTCTGCTACATTTGTATTATCAGGTGAGTTTCATACAACCCCTTTTCTTTTACTGTTTTCTTAACATCGGGGTGACTATTATGAAATCTTTATCAAACGTGTGATATGTTTAGTAACAATTGCAATACCGGCTTGCATGTGGGTGTCATGGGATTATGACTATTTTCTGTGTACAACAAAAGTCCTCAAAACCAACTGTATCTGGTTAACCCATGTGGGGCCGAATGTGTGGACAAAGATAGTACTATCGGGCTGACAACCCCATTCATGGATAGATAGCGTCTACCCTTGTGTGAATGCTTGTCACCATTCCTGGTATCGACTTGATGTAGTGAGACATTGAGTTAGAGGCACGGAGTTTAACTTCGGTTATTTTCTAGACTGGACTGTCAGAAAGGATCTGGATACGGGTCACATGATTATTCACTTATGTTAATGTGTACCATTGACTTTACTATCATATCATATTGTATCGAGTCTTATTTATGAACTCACCAGTTTTATACTGATATTTTTAAACTTTAAATCTTTTACAGGTAATCAGTACCAACGGTGAGGAAACAACTGTGCACGCACCATGTAATTAGGACTTGGGATGTAATAGAAGGAACTTAAGTTGTGAACGGATATTCAGGACATGTAATAAATATTGTCGTGATTTGTAATTAGTGCTTTTCTTAACTATGTGTGTTATGATACCGGATCAAGTAAGTCACCCCTCACCTTCGAGACTTCGCCGCTATGCTTCCGCTACCTTTAAGGATGACGTCGTCTGGTGACGCGGAGGTGGGGGTGTGACAGGGTGGTATCAGAGCCACAGGTTATAGAATTTAGGTGGACTTAGAAACCTAGATTATAACCATAGGCTCGAATAGTTACACTGAGAGCACCGAACATAGTTAACAAATATAAACACTCAAATAAATGTTGTTGTTATTTATTTATTTTATGTTACTAATACGAACTTGTGTGTCGATACAGCAATGTCAGACTCAGAAAGTGATTCATTTGGCACGGAAACAAGTTCAGGATCAACACAGACAGTGCCGTCATCTCAAATGTCCCACCAGACTTTACCATCAATACCACCTACACCACCTATACCTCAGCATCTGTTAGATGCTGACTCACCAGCTATCAGGAGGGCACAAAGCCCTACACCACCACAGCAAGTACCAGTATTTACAGGGTTTGGAGGAAGGCGGGGACGAGCCCGCATCTCGACAGGTCCTGTTCCGAGGGGACCACTAGCACCTCGGGATGTACCTCATTCCATACATGAGGAAGGCGAGTCATCTCAGCAGGCTGAGATGAGAGTTCAGCTGCAACGGGTTACATTGGATCTTCAGTTATCGCGTGTTTCATTGCAGGAAACACGTGACACTCTGTGGGAAACTCGCACGGCCTATGAGAATTTAGCTGAACATGTTGCTGTCCTGGAGGCAGGTGCCAGGGCATGGAGGGAGGTGATTGAGGGTAGACTTCAGTGGACTTTAGGTGGTATGTGTAGGAGTGGGGTAGAGAGAGTTAGGGGATGGATGGTAGGGCTAGGCAATATGAGGATGGAGTTACGACTGTTGGACGTAGCAATAGTGATGGCAGCGGTGGCCATCATTATCACATGTTTACTGTATTTACTACGGTAAAGGAATCGAATAGGTTGGACTGTACTACTTCGAGGAAGTTTTGACTTGTAAAATAGGCCTCGGACGGTTAGGTTGTAATAGTGGGTACAACTGCATTAGGATATTTTCTTGCATATGTACTAATCCTAATGTACAACTGTGACAGTTATAATAAAAGTTTTCTTTTAACATTGTATGTGCAACATTGTGTCTTTACATTATAGCCGGTGCTAACTTTTCAAGTCATATAAAAAGAAAACTTGTGCGAAAACATAACAATATCGGTGTTACATTGCGGTAAAGTAATGTAATACTAGTACATAACAAGACTCATGTGGAGTCATAACGATATCGGTGTTACATTGCGGTGAAGTAATGTAATACTAGTACATAACAAGACTCGTGGAGTCATAACAATATCGGTGTTACATTGCGGTGAAGTAATGTAATACTAGTACGTAACAAAATTTGTGATAAGGTCATATCAATATCGGTGTTACATTATAGAGAAATAATGTAATACTAGTACATAACAAACACGTGTAGAAACATATTAATATCGGTACTACATTATAGTGAAATAATGTAATACTAGTACATATCAGTGTAGTAACATGTCTAAATCGGTGTCATTTTGGTAGACTATAAAATGATACTAGTATACGCTTGGCAAGACAAACAGATGTACTAGTATAACTGCAACTATGAACATGACTTAGTGGTGTACAATATAACTGTGAAAAACTCGAAGTAGTTATACAACATTTGTCTTTATTACGACTATGGATTCTTGTTTTGACTTTACTTTATCTGTGTGTGATCAGACTATGGCCCCTAGAAGAGGTCGTTCTGCTAAAAATCCTCAAACTCAAGAATCCATTCCGGATCCACCTGTGAGTGGACCCAGTCTAAATGAAGCGGACGTTGCTCGTATAGCAGGTGACCAATTATCCGCTGTTCTTACGGGCATGTTGGCCCAATATCAAACAAATCGTGCTCCTGGCTCGGGTAGAGTCCATACGGAGCATAATGCTACAGGCGGACATGTTGAAACCCGCCATACGACTAGTACCAACACAATCAATCCGGATCCTCCACAACGAGGATGCACTTATAAGTACTTCGCTTCTTGCAATCCCCCTACTTTTACGGGGAAGGAAGGAGCGTCAGGACTTTTGAAATGGATTGAGAGCATGGAGACTAAGCTCAAGATCAGCCAGTGTTTGGCTGAACACAAAGTGTCTTATGCAGCTTGTTCACTGACAGACTCAGCATTGACCTGGTGGAATACCCAGGCAAAAACCTTGACCACGGCTGTTGTGGATGCTATGACTTGGGACGAGTTTAAAACTTTGATTCTGTCAGAATACTGTCCCATCACTGAAATCCAAAAGCTCCAAGAGGAATTTTGGAACCATTCTATGATCGGTGCTGATTGTTTGAAATATACCGATCGATTTCACGAATTAACATGTCTGCTGCCAAACATGTTTCCAACTGAGCAGGCTTTGATAGAAAAATATATCAAAGGTCTGGTACCTCAAATCAAGGGAATGGTCACGGCAGCTGAACCACGTACTTTGAAACATGCTATCACCTTAACCACCAGGCTTACCGATGTTGCAGTAAGAAGTGGTACATTGACAGTGAAAGGTGAGTCAAGCAGCAGTCTGGCAACTACTACCCCCAGCACTGTTAAAGGGGTGAAACGAAAATGGGTTGGGAAAGGCAAACCAGGGGCTCTGGTGGAACCCAGCCGGAATGTGCAAATGGCAAAGGGATACATTGCCACAACTTTGGAGAGAAAAGCCTATGTAGGACAAGCACCTAAATGTCTTAAGTGCCCATTTCATCATGTGGGACCCTGCCCTGTTTGTAACAATTGTAACAAGGTCGGGCATTTCTCCAAATATTGCAATCTCCCTGTTCGCCGATCAAACCAAGGAACTCAACAACAACAACCACAACAAATCAACCGGTCGTGTTTCAGATGTGGAAGCCCGGATCACTACATGAAAAACTGCCCTACCAACAACACCAACCAGGGCAATGAAGCAAGAGGAAGAGCCTTCCAGATAGGGGCGGAAGAGGCTCGACGTGATAACAACACCGTTACCGGTACGTTTCTTCTTAACAATCACTATGTATCTGTTCTTTTTGACACCGGAGCGGACAAAAGTTTTGTTTCCTCTGATTTTGCTTCACTACTCGGATTGGCCGTTGATAACCTAACAAACCCTTACATCATTGAACTTGCTAATGGCAAGTCAATTATGACTAACAATGTGATTCAAGGGTGTTTATTGAATCTAAACGATCATCTTTTTAATATTGATCTTCTTCCTATTGAATTGGGAAGCTTTGATGTTGTTATTGGTATGGACTGGCTTTCAGAAAATCGAGTGGAAGTCATATGTCAAAATAAGATGATTCGTATTTCATTACCAAATGGTGATACACTTATGATACAAGGTGAAAGGGCTGGCAGGAAACTGAGTATCATATCATGTATGCAAGCTCGAAAGTGCTTAAGAAAGGGCTGTCAAGCCTTTTTAGCTTACGTGACTGAAAACAAACCACATCAAAAACGTATTGAAGACATTCCTGTAGTTCGAGAATATCCTGAAGTTTTTCCTGACGATATATCAGGATTACCCCCAGTGAGACAAGTTGAGTTTCGTATTGACTTAGTACCAGGAGCAGCACCTATAGCTAAAGCTCCTTACCGATTGGCTCCATCGGAAATGCAAGAACTATCGAGTCAATTACAGGAACTTTTAGACAAAGGTTTCATTAGACCGAGTTACTCACCTTGGGGCGCACCTATCCTTTTTGTGAAAAAGAAGGACGGTACTCTCAGGATGTGTATCGACTATCGGGAACTCAATAAATTGACAATCAAAAATCGTTATCCACTACCCCGTATAGATGATCTGTTCGATCAATTGCAAGGTGCTATCTATTTTTCAAAAATCGATCTCAGATCTGGATATCATCAACTACGAATCCATGATGATGATGTTTCTAAAACAGCTTTTCGAACTCGATACGGGCATTATGAGTTTTTAGTAATGCCCTTCGGGCTGACTAATGCGCCTGCAGTGTTTATGGATCTGATGAATCGTGTGTGTAGACCTTACTTGGATAAATTCGTGATTGTTTTTATTGATGACATTCTCATTTACTCCCGCAGTCAACAAGAACATGGGCAACACTTAAAACTGATCTTGGAACTTTTAGCACATGAGAAACTTTATGCTAAATTTTCCAAATGTGAGTTCTGGTTACGGGAAGTCCAGTTTCTTGGGCATGTAGTAAATGAAAATGGTATACAAGTGGATCCCAGCAAGATTGAAGCGGTAAAGCAATGGGAGACACCGAAAACCCCAACAGAGATTCGTCAATTCTTAGGGTTAGCGGGCTATTACAGAAGATTCATCAAGAACTTTTCAAAGATAGCCTTGCCTTTAACTACTCTAACCCAGAAAGATCAAAAGTTCATATGGGACTCTCAACAGGAGGAGGCATTTCAACTGTTAAAGCATAAACTTGCAATGCACCTATTCTGGCACTACCAGAAGGCACAGAGAATTTCATAGTCTTCTGTGATGCCTCACGTCAAGGACTCGGGTGTGTGCTGATGCAGAACAACAAGGTGATTGCCTATGCTTCTCGGCAGCTAAAAGTGCACGAGAAAAATTACACCACTCATGATCTAGAACTTGGTGCAGTAGTGTTTGCACTCAAGATATGGAGACATTACTTGTACGGGACGAAGTGTACGGTCTATACAGATCACAAAAGTCTTCAACACATTCTAGATCAGAAAATGCTAAATATGCGACAAAGGCGATGGGTGGAACTTCTGAACGACTATGACTGCGAAATCCGTTACCACCCAGGTAAAGCAAATGTTGTAGCCGATGCTTTAAGTCGCAAAGAGAGAGTCAAACCCATACGTGTGAAAGCACTGGAAATGACGATTCAAACTAGTCTAAACCCTCAAATACGTGAAACTCAACGGCAGGCCTTGCAAACAACAAATTACACCGATGAGAAATTACGAGGGTTAGATAAACAACTTAAAACCAAAACGGATGGAATATTATATTTCAAAAACCGAGCATGGATCCCAGTACTTGGTAATATCAGACCAATTATCTTGGACGAAGCTCACAAGTCCAAATATTCTATTCATCCAGGTGCTGACAAGATGTATAAAGATCTCAAAGACTTCTACTGGTGGCCTGGTATGAAGAAACAAATAGCAGAATATGTGAATAAATGCTTAACGTGCCTTAAGGTTAAGGCAGAACATCAAAGACCATCTGGGCTATTGCAACAACCAGAAATCCCTATGTGGAAATGGGAACAAATTTCCATGGATTTCATCACTAAATTACCCAGAACGGCGCATAACCATGATGCTATTTGGGTCATCGTAGATCGCCTTACCAAATCAGCACATTTCTTACCAATTCGGGAAGACTATTCCATGGACCGTCTAGCTAAACTTTACATCAACGAAATTGTAATGCGACATGGAGTGCCAATCTCTATTATTTCTGATAGAGATAGTCGATTTATGTCACGTTTTTGGCAAACTCTTCAACATGCCTTGGGTACACAGATCAACATGAGCACAGCTTATCATCCACAAACGGATGGGCAGACTGAACGTACAAATCAAACATTAGAAGACATGCTTCGAAGCTGTGTAATTGATTTTGGAGGTAGCTGGGATACTCATCTGCCATTGGTTGAATTTTCTTATAATAACAGCTATCATACTAGTATCCAATGTGCTCCATTTGAAGCTTTGTACGGGCGCAAATGCCGATCTCCTGTGTGTTGGTCAGAAGTAGGCGAAAGTCAGATTATTGGCCCGGAACTGATCCAGGAAACGACTGATAAGATCGCGCTCATTCAGGAACGAATTAAAGCAGCATGCGATCGACAGAAGAGTTATGCTGATAATCGACGTAGACCACTCGAATTCCAGATTGGTGATAAAGTGATGCTAAAAGTCTCTCCCTGGAAAGGTATGTTCAGATTCGGAAAACGAGGAAAACTCTCACCAAGATTTGTAGGACCATTTACAATTCTTGAAAGGATTGGAATGGTAGCATACAGATTAGAGTTACCCTCAGAACTTAGTAACATACATGATGTGTTTCATGTCTCGAATCTGAAAAAGTGCCTATTGGACGAATCACTAGTCATACCTCTTGATGAGATACACATTGCCGAAAACCTACAGTTCACGGAAGAACCAGTCGAAATAATGGATCGAGATGAAAAGACCCTCAAACGAAGTCGAATACCAATTGTAAAAGTCAAATGGAATTCTAAACGAGGGCCAGAGTACACTTGGGAACGTGAAGACCGCATGAAACAGAAGTATCCGCATTTGTTTACATAGGCGATCAAACTGTAGGAGTTAAAGCAAATTTCGGGACGAAATTTCTGTAACAGGAGGAGACTGTGACAATTGCAGGTAAACATTACGTCATCAATAACACGAGCACGTTTGGTCGTTTTAGGAATCTGTGTTAAATTGATGATTTTAATCATTACAGGTTTAAAGTGTGCGAGAAATTGGGAACATGGGAGAAAACCGTGCGTGAAACCGAGTTACGGATTGCCCGGAATCGAAAAACGAAGAAAAAAAAATTCTAAGTAATGGTCGAATGGACACACCGCGGTACGCGGAGGTGGGCTTAGAATCCTCCGCGGTACGCGATGGTTGCAAAATATCTAAGATTCCTCCGGATTTCTTCGCGGTACGCGAAGCCTTTTTGGGCTTCTGGTCGCGGTACGCGACGGATGTGGCGGTGCAGTGAGCTGATCTACTTCATTAGATTTCATGCAAAGTTAAACATTTATTTCTCATTTCGAATCCAGACGAAGAACACACATAAACTACCATCCAATCTTCATTTCAAGGCTTCTGAAGCTAAGGATCGCACCAGGGATTATCATAACAAGTTCTGATCGTTATTTTGAAGTCAGAAATCCGTCTGATTAGGTAATGATCCGTTTAAACCTTCTAGTTTGATTTTGATTGATTAGATCTTGATTTTGAACGTAATGACATAGTTAGGATTGTTGATTATTGCCTAGATGATGGCTAGGATTGATTATAAACAAAGAACAGGAAGTTCTAACGGTTAAATCCTTGTTTTGATCCGTTGTAATGCCCGATTTGCAGGAAATCATACCCATGATTATAATGGTTTAATCCATTTGATTATAACAATGTAGGTGATTAGTTGGATTAATCATTGAAATGCAAGGTTAAATCCAAGTGTTTCAAACTAATCACAATCATTAACATACTCGTTGGAACGATTATCTGATGTTTATGATAACAGTCAGATTAGTATGTTAAACATGGTTATTATACCTATTATGATACTACATTGTGATATCTCATAATAATTGGGTAATCAATAACAAGGATTGATCATTTCTAAGCCATTAAATTATCTAGAAACTGTTACAGTATCATAATCAACAACATTAACTATATGGTTAATCAGAGATTATTCTGATTAATCAAGAGTGTCATCAACTTTGTATTAGGAATCTAATGCAATGTAGGTTCCTACATTATCATACATTGTATGATATAATACTAAACTAAACAATTAAACATTTAACATCGAGTTGATGATTTACTAAGCAATGTCTTTGACATTGAACGTTCAGGAAGATCTAATCAGTAAACTGGAACATAAATAACTTATTAAATATAACTAAATGCAGAATCACCCTTTACTATCAAGTCTTGTGATATTCTGCTACATTTGTATTATCAGGTGAGTTTCATACAACCCCTTTTCTTTTACTGTTTTCTTAACATCGGGGTGACTATTATGAAATCTTTATCAAACGTGTGATATGTTTAGTAACAATTGCAATACCGGCTTGCATGTGGGTGTCATGGGATTATGACTATTTTCTGTGTACAACAAAAGTCCTCAAAACCAACTGTATCTGGTTAACCCATGTGGGGCCGAATGTGTGGACAAAGATAGTACTATCGGGCTGACAACCCCATTCATGGATAGATAGCGTCTACCCTTGTGTGAATGCTTGTCACCATTCCTGGTATCGACTTGATGTAGTGAGACATTGAGTTAGAGGCACGGAGTTTAACTTCGGTTATTTTCTAGACTGGACTGTCAGAAAGGATCTGGATACGGGTCACATGATTATTCACTTATGTTAATGTGTACCATTGACTTTACTATCATATCATATTGTATCGAGTCTTATTTATGAACTCACCAGTTTTATACTGATATTTTTAAACTTTAAATCTTTTACAGGTAATCAGTACCAACGGTGAGGAAACAACTGTGCACGCACCATGTAATTAGGACTTGGGATGTAATAGAAGGAACTTAAGTTGTGAACGGATATTCAGGACATGTAATAAATATTGTCGTGATTTGTAATTAGTGCTTTTCTTAACTATGTGTGTTATGATACCGGATCAAGTAAGTCACCCCTCACCTTCGAGACTTCGCCGCTATGCTTCCGCTACCTTTAAGGATGACGTCGTCTGGTGACGCGGAGGTGGGGGTGTGACATACGGTTTGGCAAACGGGGTAAGTTAAATCCTCGTTACATTGGACCTTTCGAGATCACTAAACGCCGAAGCTGAGCAGCGTACACAATGTATTTCATGTCTCGAACCTCAAAAAGTGTTTATCCGATGAAACACTTGTTATACCTCTTGAGGAGATACAGATAGAGGAACAATTGAACTTCGTTGAGGAACCAGTGGAGATTATGGACCGGGAAACCAAGTAGCTCAAGCTTAGCAAGATACCGATTGTGAAAGTGCGATGGTATTCGCGGCGAGGACCGGAATTCACATGGGAACGTGAAGACCAGATGAAACAAAAGTACCCACACCTGTTCGCGGAACAAACAAACACTGGCAACGCAAGTTGAATTTCGGGACGAAATTCTTTCTAACAAGGGGAGGATGTGACACCCCGTAATTTCCAGGTCAGCTTATTATTTATTTAAATATTTATTTAAATGCTTTATGTACACGTGGCACTAGAATTAGTTTAATTTAGTGTGACACGTGGCACGACAATACGAACACCGACACACGACTAGATAATTCGAGGATTATCGACAAACAGCACACACGTGTCAAAACACACGAGCGTTGGTGAACTTCTAGCACATTGTGTAGCACAACACTCGAAACCTCACGAAACACTCACACATTGAACTTGGAAGTTCAAACAAGGCCAAACGATAGTTCGTAGACGTGAAAACGACGACGAACGAACCAAACCCATTAAACTAGGCTATTTGGGCTCTTCAGGGGCCCATCGCGGTACGCGATGGCCCAACAAGAAGCATTGTCGCGGCGCGCGACATGCGGCGCGGGGGTTTGACTCTCGAAATCCGCCGCGGTACGCGGAGAGGATTTGGAAGCTCCATCGCGGTACGCGACGCTGCCCAGTCGACAATATCTTTATAAAACCAAGATCATGATGCCTAGTCTATCTTTTCTCATCATTTCTCCGGCTTCACACGAAACCTGTCGACCAACTTCGTCTTCTACCTCCAATTTCAGTCATTTTCCACCATTTTTGACCTTCTTGAAGCTCCACACTTGAAGATTGAAGCTTGTTTCTCACTTGGAAGCTCGAAGAACCACCACCACATTACGATTGCTGAAGATTCTTGCTGTCCAGAAGCTTTAGAAGCTGTTATCACTATCATTTTGAAGTTCCAGGAGCTTTAGAGGTAGTCATTACATCTCATATGGCTTAATATCACTATTACACACACATGCAAGTGTTAAAACTCACATGCAAGCAACTATAGTGCACATGCACGAATTTCATTTCTGGGTTTGATGATTTTACTATGTTTCTTGATGATCTAAGATGATTAGATGATGTTTTATGAAGATCTAAGATGATGGGTATAGGCCATTGTGCTTAAAACAATGATTTGTGATATTATATGTCCATGCATGTATGATCCATGATTGTTGGGATGACTTTGGATGTTTGTAGATGCTTCTTGATGACATTGAGTGTATGTAGCATGATTAGATTTAGTTTAGAATGGTTAAAACTATGATTTTTATGAATCTTTCTATTAATAGTAACTTTATAGTTACAAGTGGATGTTATGGATGAAATGGTGAACATGCATGTATGTAGAATTGCTATTAGGATGTTAAGATGATGATTTGAACACCTAGAATGTGATTTTGATAATGTTTTGGTCATTTTTCAACATAGTTACTATATTTAGCAACTTTTTTGGTCAAGATATTGCTAGATGATAAATTTGGTTATATGTACATGTTTAAATGATGTTAAGTGTTTTATTATGATGATTCATGATGTAAAAATGGATTAGAATGATTTAGGATGACCATTTGTATGTAAAATGCCAAAGTTACTATTTATAGTAACTTTATTTTTAGAAATGCCAACATATGAGTATGATGAAAGATTCGAGCATCCTAAATGGCTTATTATGTTGTAGTATGATGATTAGATGCTAAGTTAGATGGTTTCCGATATCACGTATGCTATAAATGGAAACTTTCCATTTTAGAAAACTTTTGTGTGCTAACATGATGAAAACGACTTATGTGAATTCGTATGATGATGTGCTATGTGTTAACATGATCACGTAGGACTAATGAGCATGCTAGAACTATAAAACCGTTATGCTTTGTGAACTTTCCATAAATGGAAACTTACTATAAATAGTAAGTTGTCCATATACGCGACCTGCGCGTTTTGCACACGACGAGCACTTGTACAATTGCTACACGATTCACATCCGTCACACGGTTTACCAACGTGTCGTTGACTTGACACGGTCAACGTTTGTCAAACACGGTCAACTTTGGTCAAACACGGCCAATGTGGACCGACACGAGCAAACACTTGCGGACCAACACGGACAAACACGAACAACCAAGGAATGTTGGGCACAAACACGGGCGCTAACACGAACACTAGCACGGTCACTTACACAAACGCACATACGGTGTACGATATAGGTTGCCGGTGACCGACACGCGATCTACGCAGGAGCTTACGCTTGATTTACACTTTCATCACTAAGGTGAGTTTACGGCCCCTCTTTACTCTTTTAAACGCTTTCAAATAGGGGGAGAATACTAGTTGAATCGAGTCAAACATTATTGCTATTACATACATTTTTGTGTATGCTGGTTTATTAGACAAACATTAAGTGTTGAACTCGTAACAAGCCCTCACAAAATCTTACCGTTAATGTACGAACAACATGGTAGGTTTGAATGGATCCATTAGGGAATGACTAACCCCACGGGGCACCATGTTGACTGTATGTCATAACCCGTGCAAACTTTGACCTAACTTGCTGTGTATACGAGACACAGCGGAGGCAAGGATAAACAAGTCTACTTCGGTAGTGACGCACTGACACTTGGAGCCTTGGGCTCGGTACTAACATATGATAAACAACATGACACACTTTTATTACAATATGTATATCAAAACCTGTGAACTCACCAACCATTGTGTTGACACTTTTTCTCAAACTTGTATTATCAGGTAATTAGCATGGCAAGCAGTTGGAACATGAATGCACATAGGGGATTGAGCATAGGACCCCGCATGCATTTTGTTCATCTTTTGAAAACTATTTCGTTTAGTTTATGTATTAAACAATGTTATGTCTGACAATTTAATTTCCGCTGTGTAGACAAGTATTTTCAGCTGCATGTATCAAATATCTTTATTTCCGCTGCTATGATTTAATATTCCGCTGCAAACTATTTTGTTAAGTGTGTGTGCCAAACATTGTATTTGTAAATGCATATAGAGGTGTTCTATATAACCTTGAGCTGTGATTCTGGTCACGTCACACCCACGTGGACTGACACCACGTGTGGGAATTTGGGGGTGTGACAAAGACATATTTTTGTGAGAGGCCTGTTGAGAAATTAGTGCATACTCCTAATCATATAAAATCAGCATTACTGAATGTTTCACTTTACACACATTTGTCTTGTGATACAATTACTGATATATCTGTCCACTTTAAGCTTTTCATTACAAAAATTATTAAACTCATTTGATGATCACTTATGTTTTTCTGACTAGTTTACCCATTTTATCTAACCAGCAAAGATTAAACTCAGTTTGTAACTCATCTCTGCACATCTTAATACCCAACATCATAAATACCATAAGGTTCCAACTTATTTTCTTTTTGTATTTTTCTTTTGTCTCTCATAATCAACACATTCTCATGGACGGCTTCAGCTAGGTCTTTACAAAGCAGTATGGCACGTATACAGACCTGTGTTGACATGATTGACTTGTTCTATCTGAATGGACGGCTTCAGCTAGGTCTTTACAAAGCAATATGGCACGTGTATGGAATCAAACTTATTTTATTTTTGTATTTTAACAAGTTAATACCAGTTGATTTTTATTTTATTGTGATTCAATCATTCTTATCTGAATGGGGGGCTTCTACTAGGTTCGTCCCAGTAATTTGGCACGTATACAGACTTGAATTCATGAATCATTGGAAACCTTATTAGATCCTATGATATCAGGTGTATGCCTGATTTGAGTCATAAACTATTTCTCACTTAGCTGATTTTCTAAAACAGATCCCACAAATCAGATTTTCTATGTTATCACAAACTGTCTATGCATTTTGTAAAGTCAGCCTATCAATACATCTATTCACAATTCTCATGTGTTTTCAGCTTACATATTCAGCTTAGCTTTTAAGACATAATAGGCTAACACATCACTTTCTCAAAGATGACCTTCTCAGTTTTATGATTTTTAATTGTTTTTGTATTTTTCAAAATTTTTTAGATGTTTTTGGTTTTTCAATTAGCTGACTATTTCTCCCCCTAAAAACCTAAAACAGAAAATCTTTTTGAGTTTTTTATTAATGAAATGAAATAACAGACAAACTTAACAATGAAAAAAAATAAAAGAAAATGAAACTATCTAAGAAAATCGATGATCATTTGGTAGTTTCAGATGAAGAAAGAACTTCATCCTTTTGAAAAACACCATTAGCCGATAAAAGATATAAAAATCTGGGTTTATCAAAAGCTTTGGTAAAAAGATCGGCTTTCTGGTGATCGGTGTTTATTTTAACAACATTGATTAATTTCTTTTCAAAACAATCACGTATGAAGTGATATTTAATGTCGATGTGTTTTGTTTTAGAGTGCTGGACTGGATTTTTAGTGACAGCTATGGCAGCAGTATTATTAACATAGATAGGAGTGTTAGAAAAATGTAACTCATAGTCCCTGAGTTGTTGTTGTATCCAGATGATCTGAGAACAACAACTAGCAGCAACAATATATTCAGCTTCACAGGTTGAAGTAGACACCGACGTTTGCTTCTTGCACTGCCAGGTAACCAATCAGGTTCCAAAGAACTGACATCCAGCAGATGTTGATTTGTAATCTTTCTTGCATCCACCATAATCTGAATCACTATATGCAGTAAGCTCAAAGTTATCATCATTAGGGTACCATAAGCCAAGATCAAGAGTACCCTTCAGATAACGTATAATCCTCTTCACAATGAGATGTGATACTCTTGGTTTTGATTGATAACGAGCACACAAGCATGTGGCGAACATGATGTCTGGCCGAGAAGCAGTGAGATACATCAGAGATCCGATCATTCCTCGGTACAGAGTAGCATCGGTTAAGTCCCCCTTTTCATCTGGTGTAATCCCGTGATTGACATCCAGCGGGGTACCAGTAGGTTTCGCATCCAACATACTGAACCGGCTCGGTATGTCACCAACATATTTTGTCTGAATAATGAAAATCCCTGCCTCAGACTGATCGACCTGTAAACCCATAAAAAATTTCATCTCTCCCATTGAGCTTATCTCGAACTTCTCCTTCATAACCGTCTCAGATTCCTTGCATTGACTATCATTTGTGGAACCAAAGATGATGTCGTCCACATAAACTTGCACCAAAAGTAGATCACCATCCTTTTCTCGAATAAAAAGTGTACAGTCAATGACACCTCTTCTAAACCCGTTGCTCAGAAGGTGAGTGGAGAGTGTCTCATACCATGCACGTGGTGCTTTATGTAATCCATATAAGGCCTTGTCTAGCCTGTAGACTTGGTCACGATGCAATGGATCCTCAAACCCGGGAGGTTGACTAACATACACTGTTTCACTTATCACACGGTGAAGGAATGCACTCTTGACATCCATTTGATATACTTTAAACTTCTTGAAGGATGCATATGCCAAGAAAATACGAATTGCTTCAAGTCGAGCAACTGGTGCAAACACTTCATTATAGTCCAATCCTTCAATCTGTCTGAATCCTTGAACCACCAGACGTGCCTTGTTTCGCACAATGATCCCGTGATCATCCTTTTTGCAACAAAGAACCCATCTGGTGCCTATGACTTTTGCACCTTTAGGTCTGTCAACAAGTTGGCAGACACCTAACTTCTTGAATTGCAGTAGTTCTTCTTGCATGGCATCAACCCAAGATTCCTCTCTCAATGCTTCGGTGACTGTGCGTGGTTCAACTTGAGAGATGAAGCAAGAATGAGCACAGCAGTTTACATCAGCAAAGTCAAGAATATCAGCAAGGCCTCTAGAAGATAACTGATTTCTTGTCTTAACCCCGTCAAGAGGACTTCCAATAATATTCTCATGAAGATGAATACGGTTGATTCTTCCAACAGGATGAGCTGGAACTTCAACCTGTGGATCAAGATTGTTTAGATTTAAGTCCTCTAGACCTGGCACAAGATTATCAACATTTGGTTCAGGGGCAGCTCGTGGGACTGGGTTTTCATCTGTGTCTGAGCTGTCATCATTTATCTGTACTGTGGGAATTGAAGTGGATGAAGGTTGCACTAGTTCATCAGGTGCAGTTTGTGCATCATACATCATTTGAACAACAACATCTTTATCTGAGTACATGGGAGGCATATTGAATGAGTCAAAAAGACCAGAATAGTCAAACATCCAGTCCGGACCTTTCCCCGGTGGGGGCATAAAATGTCTCTGAACATCAACATGGTACCACTCCTCTACATTCTGAGTTGATCTGTTGTAGACTCTTTTATTAGGAGTGTTGTACCCAAGAAAGTACCCTTCTTCCACCTTCTCATTGAACTTGCCCTGCTCATGTTTCTTAAGCATCGTGCACGGTGCACCAAAAGGTTCAAGATACTTAAGATTTGGCTTTCTATTGTGGAGCAGCTCAAAACAAGTCTTCCCATGTCTCTTCACTATCAAAACCCATTTCAGTGTGTAGCAAGCATTTGCTACAGCTTCATTCCAGAATTGAACTAGAAGTGATGAATCAGCAAGCATTGTTCTAGCAGCCTCAATCAAAGTTCTGTTCTTCCTCTCAGCAACGCCGTTCATTTGAGGGTCATACGGAGTACTAAATTGTTGAACAATGCCCCGTGCATTACAAAAGTTCTCCATGTTGTGATTTTTGAACTCCATCCCATTGTCGGTTCTGAGCATACGAATCTTGAGCTTATAGAGGGATTCAAGTTTTTTAACCAACACTTGAATGCATTCAAACGTTTCAGATTTATCCTTTAGAAAGAAAACCCAAGAGTATCTGGAATACTCATCAGTGATGACTAAACAGTATTGATCCCCAACTATACTCTTGCGGTTTACAGGACCAAATAGATCCATATGAAGAAGCTCAAGTGGAACAGTGATTTAATGATACTTCTTTGGCTTGTGAGACTGCTTGGTCTGCTTTCCCTTCTTGCAGGATACACAGACATCAGACAGCATGAAATTCTTCAGACTGACCCCCTCAACCAAATTGTTGTGTACCAAGTGATTCATCTTGCGTAGACTCAAATGACCCATCCTCTTATGCCAAAGAATTGAATCTTTCTCAGTTGCCTTTGACATAAAACATGAAGCTGTGGAGGATGTAGTTGAAGTTGTGGCCATCTTGAGTACATACAAGTCCTGCTTATGGGGTGCTGACATTAAAATCCAATCTTCAGGAATGCTCACACCTTGCTTGAGAATGTAGCATTTGGAGTCATCAAAAAGAACTTTATACTGCTTGTCACAGATCTGTGACACTGAAAGCAGATTATTCTCCAACTGCTTGACATATCTGACTTTGTCGAAAGAAACTTGGCCATTTGACAGAATACCCTCTCCTGTTGTGAACCCGCCTTTGTCACCAGCAAACGCTACGTAACCACCTCGAACAGAATTAACGTTGGTGAGCAGCGAAATGTCACCAGTCATGTGCCTAGAAGCCCCACTATCAACGATCCAAGAGCTGTTAAGAGCAGCTGTTGGGGCAACCTGCACAAACACAAACAATTAGTTCATTTTGGGAACCCAAGCCTTTACAGTCTTGGGTTGACCCAAAGAGTCACGGATCCAAACATCGATCCATTTACCATCAGGGATAGCCTTGGGTGAAACTAAAGTCTTAGAAGACTTGCCTTTCCAGACTGAGTTTTTACTGAAAGAGTTATTCAGATAAATGGATGATGACTTTGCTTGATTAACATTGATCAATTTAGGAACATCCAAGTTCTCCATTTTCCCTTTACCCTTGTCCAAAGATTTAACCTGATTTGGTTGTTTGGGTTTTACTTGAGTTGACTTAGATTCAGATTTGACAGCTTTGATAAAAATCTGATTTTGTTTTCTGGGTGGTGCAACCTTTGGTCTGATCAACTGTGGACAACATATAACTATGTGTCCAGGTGCACCACACTCGAAACAAACTTTGTCACCCTTTCTATGAAAATGTTTTAATTCAAAAAATTATTGCGTTTGTGGTTTAAAAACATTTGTTTTAGTCTTGTTCTGATTAAAACCCAAACCCTTTTTCCCATTAGGAACAAGATTTTCAATCTTGTTAGATACACAAGCTTCATTTTCTTTTGAAGCTTTCACAAAGCCTAAAGCTTGATAAATTTTATAAGATAAGATTGGGTCGCTTTCATGACAACTGGTGGCTGATTCTGAATAGTAACACAATCTGATGAATCATCAGATTCATCCTCAGAATCTGAAACCCAATCTTCAACAATTCCCTCCACAAAAGATTCCTCTGACAAGGAGGAACCCTCATCAGTAATCATCCCAATTGGATCAATTACTAATGGAGTTTTAACTTGGAAATCTTTAACATCTTTGTCATATGGAGAATTAACAAAGGTGTTCAAGATTGGAGGACATTATTGATAGTTCACTTTTCACTTACTCTTCTGATCAGTACCCTTACTGATCATGTGCTCAATTATGTATGAAGAGCTTTCATAGCTATTGAGCTTTTGACCTAAGGTCTCATAGTCACACTCGACTATGGCTAACTTCTTCTTTATCTCATTTATGGTATTGAGATAAGAAGTGATAGCATCTTGCTTATTCAGAACAGCAATCTCAGCCTCATGAAGTTGTCTGTTTAAGAGTTCAATTTTAGTTTGAAAATCTTTTTCATTAGATTTTAAAACTTTGTTTGCCTCAATACACTAGTTGAGATCACTGATCGAATCAGCATTGTGTTTATGATAAGCAAGGACCTTGCTGTCAAGATAAACACAATTAAAACATCTAGAAGAAAAACATTCATCAGATACCTGATCAGACTGTGAAGATGCAGTAGGAGTAGCAGATGAGTTCACCATCAATGCAAATTGAGTAGCTGAATCTTCAATATCAGCATCAGAATCAGGTTGAGTGTCTGAATCTGATATGCTTTCTGACTCTGAACCTGATGTTTCTTCTATACTAATATGTGCTTCTCCAGAAGTGCTCTCTTCATTTGAATCATCTGTCTTCTGAATCTCAGCAACACATGCTTTATCCTGTCCCCCCTGTTCAAAATTGAATTTGAAGTCCCAATTTTCACCTTTATCTTGTTGTACCATCAATGCCTTGCTTGTATTTGAAGAACCAGCCTGAGCAGGAGAGTCAATAGGAACAAGTCTTCTTTCTGGATTAGCTGCAGAAGACTTCTGATGCTGAAAAGGATTCTTGTTCCCTGCTTTCCTTGGGTGCTTGCACTGCTTGGCAAAATGACCTTTCTCACCACAATTGTAGCAGGTGTCAGATGCCATATCAAATCCAAACTTAGACTCCTTGTGTAGATTGATGTCCTTTCCTGTTCTTTTCACAAACTCCTTTGCTCTTCTCACAGCACTCGCCTGAGCCCACATGATATCTATCCTTTCCATATCATCTGGGTCTATCTGAGAATAATCATCATTGGTCAAATAAGGATTGCCAATATGTCCAGCTACTAAACCATCATAGGATCTGACAAGAGTAGACAAAAGACCCATGTGCTCCTTGGCCATCTCTACAGTCACTTTATCAAAATTCTCTGTCTTCAGACTAGTAACTGGTTGATGATGTTCTTTTTGAGAGCTTGATGAGGAAGATGACTGACTGAAATGAATCTTATTGGAAGATCAGTAGTCTGAGAAAGAAAAACAGTCTTTAGTGGAGCATGAGAAGATGCTTTCTCTACAGTTGGAAGTAGAATAGTACAAAGAGGGATCCTGGACTTGAGCATCTCTCTTAGCCTTCCATTTGTTCTCTATTTCATGCTCTTTCAGCTTCTGGATGAAATCATTTATGTCCATATGTGCCATCATCTCATTCTGCTTAAGTACCATCAAAAATGACTCCCACTTTGGAGGTAGAGCATCTGCCAAACACTGGATCTTCTCCTGAGTAGTGGTCTTGACTTCATGATTGAACAACTCACTCAAAAGATGGTAGAATCTGGAAATTAGATCATCCAATGATTCATTTCCAACATACATGAAGCTATTGAATTCCTTCCTCAATGCCTTAGACTTGATATTCTTCAAAGCATCATTACCCTCATATCTCTGTTGCAGAGCATCCCACAAATACTTAGAAGATGTAAACTGTCTAAACTGATGGAAGATATCAGTAGCAATGGACTGAGACAGAATAGCATAAGCTTTCTTCTCATAATCATAAAGCTTCCGTTGAGGCTCAGTCATCCGTGTGACTAGCATAGGAGTTCCATCTTCATTCAGAGGCCTCAGATAACCACCTTCAATCATCATCCATAAATTAGTGTCTACTCCATTTATGTTAATCTCAAATATGTATTTCCAGTGTGGATAATCATCTAAGGATAGCAACTTGGGAGCTTTATTGGAGTTTCCTGTCTCAGTTTCAGTCAGTAGCAACGTCTGAATACGATGGTTTTGGTTCGCCATCAATGCCATGTCTTCCATAGAGTCAAGAACAAATGTGTCCAACACTTAGAAAAATTTCAAATCACAGGGCCGAATGAGTATGCTAATCCCGAATGTCGGGGACCGATTGTGATAAACCAGGCGAATGAGAATGAGTATGACAGTTTGGGCAAATGAGCAGGGCGATTGAACCTATTCGGCGATTGAAAGGATCGAATGAGGCTATTTGCCGAATGAGAGGTCGAAAGAAGCTATTCGCCGAATGAGTGGTCGAATGGAGTCATTCGCCGAATGAGTGTGTCGAATGGAGCTATTCGGCGAATGAGTGTGATTCGGCCAAACCTATTCGGCCGCCAGGCTCATTCGGGCTACCTGGGTTTTCAGCAACTAAAATCGCGATATCTCTTGATTTAGACCAAATCTATGCACCAAATTTGGTACAGAACACTATGAAAAGATTACCAACCAATTGGGATGACTGTTTTGACAAAAACACCACAAAAAATTACTGATTTTGAATGAAACAGTGACTTAGGGAACAAGAAAATCAGGGTTTTTGCAAGTTACGAAAATCCAATCTGAGATCTGATGATTTTGAATGGAAATCGAGTAGAATCAAGAGCCAAGGCTCTGATACCACTTTGTACGACCAATTAGGAGCTCAGAAACAATCCGGTTCCAATGTATATCTACCCGACAACATCTGGAATAGTGCGGAATCCTATTCCAGGGTTTTCCAATCGAAACCAACAGCAACCGTGGTGATCCGAAGGTGTAGGACTGACGTTTGATCGAGAATCGAACACCACGGGTTGAGAATCGAACTTGGACGTGCAATGGCCGCCCTAATCTCCTAGGGTTTTGACTCTGGGTTCTCAGAGAAGAAGGAGGGCTCAAAAAGTTAGGTTTGAAATGATCTGGACTTGTATTTATAGTCTGTTGTCATTCGGCCGAATGAGAGGCTGAAGCAACTCATTCAGGGAATGACCCCATCGAATGGACAAGTTAATCGAATGAGTCATTCGACAAATGACTCATTCGCTCACCTATGTCATTCGCTACTTCGTTCATTCGGTGAATGGCTTCATACTTAGAGCCATTCGCCCGAATGGGTCTGATATCATACTTGAACATTGATAATTCTAATCAAACACATATACTCATAATAGACATTAAGAATCAATAATAAACATTAAGAATCAAGATAGAAATACAAATTCCATTAATATCATGAACTTTGTACATAATGGATAGTACAAAATCGAACTAGGGACATTTAATGCATCTATAAACTCCCCCTTCGACCTAGTTCAATCCTTGGAAGTGTCTTTCTTGAAGAGCTTGTCAGAGATAGTTTTCCGGTCTGCTCCTGCATGAATCTTCAATACCATTCAGATACAAATGACTCTCATGAACTGCATGGGTTGCTCTATGTCAGCAACATCGAAAAACATCTGGTGAAAGTACAAAGTCTTGACATCATTGCGAGACAGATTGGTCAAACACATTGGCTCAAAAATACGTTCGGTCTCCCACTTCTTCTCTTTGCACATCACTATCACAGCTCCTCCAGTTCGCCCGTCGTAGTACCACCATCGGAAGCCCTCGATAAATTCTTGACGCATCTTCCTTAACGGAATCTTCTTCATGACTTTAGGAGGAAGCCACTTCAGGATAACCTTATGCTTCAGGTATCTCCATCTATTTCTGGCAAGTAGTATCGTTCAGGTTGCTGAGGCCTGAAGTTCACCCACCTCTTTCTGTACTCATACTGAATTTCTCTGGAGAACCAAGCTGACATCCTTGAGCCATCGCTGTATAACATCTTCAAGCGCGCAATCTGATTGACTTCAAATCCTGGCAGCGTCTTGAAGTCATGTGGATGTTTGAAGCAATCAATTCCTCTTTCTCTCTTTACTGCATAACATCCTAAGTCATGAAAGTATGCCCAGCTGAGAATCTGACCTCCAGCTTTGTAACCTTTGGTCCTATAATCTTTTGTGTGAGTTGCTGGCATCTTTACATTGACTTCCTTCTTCAAAGCTTCCCAATAAGCTTTCCATTCTTCTTTACTTCGTTGACGATCATCAGCTTCAGACTTACTACTCTCAACTTGTTCTTCCAAATATCTGCTCAGCATCTCCTCAGTGGCTTGATCAAATAAATCAGTACAGGTTGGTAGTTCGTCTTCAGCTGATGTATACTTGGGATATTCCTCTTCTGTGATGTCTTCCAGAATGACCTCATCAACATCATCAAAAATCTCTGGAGACGGCTCGACACCAACCGGAGCTGAGGTGTCATCAATCACTACCTCGTCAGGATTCAACCTGAACAGCTCGGTTATTTGCTCCTTTGATAAGCAATGAATGATCTCTCCCTCCTCTTTGTCGTAGCTTACTGAGTGATGTATGATGCCTTGAGCGTCCAATATCATCGTCAAAGTCTCATCTAAACGACATCTCAATGGAACAGCTTCGACTTCATCAGCAGCTGTGGGTTCTTCTGTCTGAGCAGGAGGAGAAGGAGATTTAGCACTTTTATCGTGCTTAGTCTCAGTACGAATATTAGGAGGAGCAGGGGCTTGGTCATCATCATCATCATCAGAACTTGAACATTCAGTAGACCCACTCCCAGATCCATCCTGATCATCATCATCAGAGTCGTCATCTTTCTCTGACTCTTCATAATCAACCTTTTCCTCCTCAGACTCTTCATCTTCATCTTCATCTTCTTTGTCTGATTCATCGGAAGCAGGAGCATTTCCCTCGAACTGAGGAGTACCCTCTTTGGTGCCCTCTACAAGCTCAGCAAGTCTGGCATTTTCAGTCTACAGAGCTAGAATACGATCACTAAAATCATTGGCAGTCAGAGCCAGCTGATTATGCTCATCAATGTACTTTAGCAGTTGTTCTTCTTGTTGGGCTGGTCTTGCTCGTAGATCTGCCTATTGATCTGCAGCCTGAAGTAACAATGCATCTTGATCAGTTATCCTCTAAGTGAGTTGAGCAATCACCAATTCGTGCTCTTTGTTCTTCCTTTCCTGCTCCAGATTCCTTTCCATCAATCTCAGTACCATACTATTCAGTGTGCTCAACTGCTCGACAACTGAAAAGTAGGTATAATAATATCAGAACGTGTGATGGAAGGACCAGTAGATGCAGCAGTGTATATAGGAGCATGACTCACCGAGGTAGTCAGACGGGCGATAGTAGAACGAGTCGGAACAGCCCTTGACTTAGTCAGTGAAGAAACTGTGACTGCTGCCACTGATGTAACAGTAGTTGTAGCAGCAGACGACATTTCTGACCTCCTCTGGAAAAGGAACCTAGCCCGTTTCCTCATGCCAGCTGGAGATCATATGGTCTGAACTGCAGCAGCAACAGAATCAGCTGCGTGGCTGGAGCAGAGGAACACGGTGGAGGTGAGATATCAAACTCAGGAACAAACGAAGGATCTGTAATCTCATCAAGCTTTGCCTCACTTCGCTTCCTCTTCCTCTTCACCAATCTCCCACCTATCCATACACTCTCAAACTCGTCATCAGGAGTATCTTCTCAGTCTGAACTCTCAGCACCCTCATCACCAGCCTCACCACCTTCATCACCTGAGTCATCTGACTCATCCCTATCTTCAGCAGATGTGGTGCCAATCATATCAAGTGGAGTAGTCACTGTGGAGGTAGTAGTGGCCATGATGTCCAACTCCAACAGTGAATCAATATCCACATCCTCATCAATAGCTACAGAGGTACTAACTTCAGCCTAGCACTTACACCAACAGCACCGCCAACCAACACTTCAGCCTCAATCATACTAACACCAACAGTAGTAATGATGTCATCAGCAGCAGCACTCACAATAACACTACTCAGAAAGTACAAACGATCTGAAGAATTATCCGCTAAAATTCAAGGTTTGAAGCTAGGAATCATACAAAAATTATGGTTTTTACACCCTTGTTCGCACCTAACCCACACCAGGTTATGGTAGCCATCTCCCAAGATGTTCTACAAGTCGTAAGCCTAAAACAAACTGTTAGGCAAGTGGGGAAGTCGCGGTTGAGCCTACATGTTGCAGGAAGTCGAAGGTGAGGGTGATGAACACTGTTTCACGACAATGAGATCGGCCGAACCTTTTGGTTTGGATTCTAAGGTGGCCGAATCTTCAACTCAGCAAACCTTCTCTGGCCGAACGCTCCTTGAGCGAACCATCATCACCGAACCTTTACTCGGCTGAACTGCATGCATGGGTGAACCTCCATGATCAACGAACCTGCTAACCACGAACCAAGATCCACGAACCTGCATGCAAGTCTCGAACCTATGCATGAGAGGCGAACCTATGGCTTCTAATGGGCGAACCTCTTGGTCGAGTGTAGAAGCCGAACCCTTTTCAGCGAACCTGGGCTTAAGGGGAACCACAACTGAACCAAAGCACAGTAAACCCTTAGCCGAACCCTAGGGACCACAAACCCTGAAGTCACGAACCACCCATGTTCATGAACCTCCATTTCACCACGAACCTGAGGTAACGGGCGAACCTTTGTTTGATGCTAACAGGTTCGCTGATCCCATTGCCTACCCGGTTGAGACCCTACTCGGCCCAACTCTTCTTCGGTCAGATACTAGCCCAACCGCTTAGCCCACACATCATGATTCACCTATTTGTTTCACACGAAATCATATGACCCAAGGCCCACCGATTCGGCCCACTTATATGTTAGTCGGCCCACACAGATTAAGTGGAAACAAATACCTTAAATCAACCCAATGATGATAACATAAATTGTTAGTATGCATGGATGGGTAAATGGATACTACAAAGGTGACAAGGAATTTCGGAAACCTTAGAGAAGCAAGTGGTTTCAAGGTGTTAAAACAATGGGACAATAACCATACACAACTCTTTTACTAGATGATAAGGATTAATAGCATTGAATCAAAAAGCTAAGTTTTATACTTATAATTCTTTTGTAATAACATCAAACCAAGAGTGAACACCAAATTCAATAATAAAGTGTGATAATCTGAACCTACGGGTTAAGGGTTAGCATAAAGAAGAACAATAAAAACTAGGGCCGAATAAAGACCGAGACTCACAAGTGTTAGCCAACTTTAGGGCTAACACATACACACACAGTTAACTACGACTTATACTTATAAGTTACAACAACATGAACCAATAACAACAAATACTCATTAACAACATGAACTCAATACATGATCGTGAACATAACAACAAATACTACAACGAGCGCCTGCATTCTAGTTAAGCTAAGTCAACCATTTCAACAACAAGGTGAGTTCATTTGTCCCTATTCAAACTAATTTGTTTTACCCCGGGACTGAGAAGCATGTTATACATTTTAAACAAGTATTGAAATGTTTTATAAATGCTTTTACACTTATTCATAATGCTTATGCGTGTTACACTTATTCTGAAAGCTATAAGCTAAGACTATAATCTAAGTGCTAATGCTACATGCTAATGCTAATACTAATGCTATATGCTACAGACTCAAACTAAATGCTAAGGCTAATGCTACAAACTATATGCTCAAACTATATGTTAAGGCTAATGCTACAAACTATATGCTCAAACTGTATGCTAATGCTAATGCTAATGCTACAAGTTACGTGCTAAACTATATGCTGATGTGAATGCTTTGAACTATATGCTCGAACTATATGTTAACATTAGATGCTAAATGCTACAAGCTATGATTATATGCTAAATGCTAAGCTTGTGTCTATGCATGAGATACGTGAATGCCAAACTATGCTATTGCAAGCTGGTATCGATGCATGAGATACGTGAATGCTAAACTATGTGAATGCAAAGCTTGTGTCTATATATAAGATACGTGAATGCCAAACTATGCTAGAGCATGGCTTGTATCTACATATATGAGATACGTGAATGCTAAACTATGTGAATGCAAAGCTTGTGTCTATATATAAGATAAGTGAATGCCAAACTATGCTAGAGCAAGGCTTGTATCTACATATATGAGATGCGTGAATGCTAAAATATTTTGATGCAAAGCTAGAATCAATTCATGAGATACGTAATGGCTAAACTTTGCTAGTGCAAAGCTTGTATCTAATCATGGGTTACGTGAATGCTAAACTGTGCTATTGCAAAGCTTGTACCCATGCATGAGATTCATAAATGCTAAACTACATCGATGCAAAACTAATATACTTGTACAACGTACATAAAAGCTGAACTATGTGAATGCTATAAACTTGTAAACTTTAAAACAGTAATGCTAAGGATATGATGGAGACGGGATTGGATGGTAGGTAAGACACTTAATTATCATTAACAACAGTGTCATATGTGGATTAGTATGTGGTGGGATGGCGTCTGGGCGGGTTGTAGGCTCGATCCTTTCGTATGCCCTATATATAAGCATACCGATCTGGATATTACATGTGATGTTAAAGAGGTTAAGGTTGTTATAGAAAAAGGTTTCCTAAAGCTATTTTTCGTCTATTAAACTATATGAACTCACCAACCATTGTGTTGACTTTGTTTTCTTACATGCTTTCTCAAGTGACGTACATGAATAAGATAAGGCTAAGGAATGCATACTAGGATGCCCAGTTAGAGGACCTAGTAGCTTTTGAAAAGCACATGTTTTGATGAACGTTGTGAAGTTATTTTGATATCTTGTACATATACAAGATGGAAAAACATTTGATTCTTTTGATAGGTTTACTTAGTTAAATTATCAAACATTATCGGTTGTAATTTAACTTAGTAATCCTAGTTTAATGATATTGTGCTTTAGATATTCTCAATGTTGATGCTATGTAAACAATCTGATCATCACGATTATCACTCACGATATCGCGCCCCGAGAACCTTCCGCCCGGCGGTGAAGTCGATCCGTCCCACTGGCTCGGGGTGTGACAGATTGGTATCAAAGCTCAAGGCTATTGAGAATAATAGGTCATTTACTTAAACGGTTTGGCCTAGGCTATAACTTAGGGACCTTCATGTAGAGAACATAGGATCTATGATTGCATTGTGTCTTTTGCATTCGATCACTGCACTAACCAATATCCTTTTGGTTATGATCAGAATGCTGCCCAGATGACAACCGACTCTGCAAGCCTCGGCACCTCACTCATCAACCCCTACACCACCTGATTCACCACCGCCACTTCCTCCTCCTCCACTAAATCCTCCTCCACTTAACCCACCCCCAGGTCCGAGCATGACTCAGATTCTAGATCCTGCTACCGTTGCTTTGGCAACATTACTGAGCAGTCAGCTGACTAATCAGCTGATGGATGTTATTCCAGAGATGATCAACAGGATTCAAGGTCACAGCAACAACTCTGGGCACACTACGGGGGAAGCTAGTGGAAACACTGGTACTACTTCAGACTGCTCCTACAAATCATTTGTAGGATGCAAGCCCCCAAGCTTTAGTGGCGTTGAAGGAGCTGTTGGACTGATCCAATGGCTAGAAAAGATGGAGACCACCCTGGACATCAGCGGTTGTCCAGAGCATCATAAAGATCGCTAGGCAGCTGGTTCTTTTAGCAAATGAGCTTTAACATGGTGGAACTCCCAGATTAGAGCTCGAGGCAGGGAAGAAGCACTGACTATGCCTTGGGCAGATTTCAAAATCCTGCTGAGGAATGAATTCTGTCCGAAGCACGAACTTCAAAAGCTGGAGGTTGAACTCTCAAACCATGTGATGAAAGGAGCATATCGCATGACTTTCACCACTCGCTATCATGAATTGGTAGCTTTGGTGCCAGAGATGGTACCCACTCTGGAAAAGCTGTTTGATAGATATGTGGGAGGATTACCATCCTGTATTCAAAGCATTCTACTAGCTGCAAACCCTGCTACTCTAGAGTCAGACATCTCCCTCTCGGCTAAACTCATTGACGTAATGGTGAAGTCAGGAGTTCTGAAGAGGGACTCAGATAAAGCTAAGGAAGAGTCATCAAAGAAGCCCGAACACCACCAAAAGAAGAAGCAAAAGGTCGTCAAGAACTACGTGATGGCCGCTCCTTTGAGACAAGCCCTGCAGTACCTGCTCATGCTGCACCCAAACACTATGTTGGAGTACATCCTCAGTGTACTCAATGAAAATATCATCATTCTGCTACGGTGCAGTGTAGGAAGTGCACAAATTGTGGTCGATTTGGCCATGGGGTTCAGCAGTGCCGTACTCCGGCAACACAAGCTACAAACAGTGCTGCTAGAGCATTACCTCCATCACCAAACCCAGGAAATCACAACAACGTCAACAGGGGATGCTATAACTGTGGAGAAGTAGGTCATTTCTACAGAGACTGCCCAAAGAGAGTGCAACAGGGAGCACAAGCACCTCGTGGAAGGGCTTTTGTTATTGAAGCCAATGCAGCACGCGAAGACCCTAATGTGGTCACTGGTACATTTCTTTTACATGACTCTTATGCATTTATTTTGATTGACACTGGTGTAGACCATCGTTTTATTTCATCTGACTTTGCACGCCAACTTAATCTTACTGAGGAAACTTTAGACTCCCCTTGTATTATCTAAGTAGCAAATGGAAAACAAATCACTGCTAGCACTATACTTAGGAACTGCCCACTTACAGTCACTGATCACACATTTACCATCAACTTGATACCGATGGAGTTGGGCATTTTCGAAATCATTGTTGGGATGGATTGGCTATCTCTCAATAGAGTGGAAGTCATCTGTTCTGAAAAGCAACTTCGGATTCCATTGGCGGAAGACCGTGTGTTGGAAGTTCGAGGGGATCAAGCGAAGCGAAGTGTCAAAATCATATCCTGCATAAAAGCGCGTAAGTGTCTACAGAAGAAATGTATAGCCTTCTTGGCTCACGTTGTGGAGAAGGAGAAAGACAAGAAGACGATACAAGACATGCCGATAGTAAAGGAATACCTCGAAGTGTTTCCTGAAGACCTACCAGTTTGCCACCTGTGCGACCGGTAGAGTTTCGTTTTGATTTGATTCCTGGAGCAACACCTGTTGCTAAATCTCCTTACAGGTTAGCACCTTCGGAGATGCAGGAATTGTCAAATCAACTACAGAAGTTACTCGACAAAGGTTTCATCCGACCAAGTTACTCACCTTGGGGAGCTCCGGTATTGTTCGTGTAGAAGAAAGATGGATCTTTTCATATGTGCATAGACTACAGGGAGCTAAACAAACTAACCATCAAGAATCGGTATCCATTACCGAGGATTGATGATTTGTTTGACCAACTGCAAGGAGCTTAGTACTTTTCGAAGATTGACTTACGGTCCGGATACCATCAGCTCAGAGTTCAAGACGAAGACATACCAAAGACGACGTTTCGTACCAGATACGGGCATTACGAGTTTATGGTGATGCCTTTTGGATTGACGCGGTTTTCATGGATCTCATGAACCGAGTGTGCAAGCCGTATCTAGATCAATTTGTCATTGTATTCATTGATGACATACTGATCTATTCTAAAAGCAAAGAAGAGCACGAGCAACATCTTAGAATGATCTTTGAACTGTTGAAGGAAGAGAAACTCTATGCCAAATTCTCTAAGTGTGAATTTCGGTTAAAAGAGGTTCAATTTCTGGGTAATGTAGTCAACAGCGAGGGAATACATGTAGACCCTGCCAAGATTGAAGCAATAAAGAACTAGGATACTCCGAAGACACTGATGGAGATACGTTCCTTTCTAGGCTTAGCAGGCTATTGTAGAATGTTTATCTCAAAATTTTCTAAGATAGCCCTGCCACTCACCAAGTTAACGCAAAAAAGCTAGCCGTTTGTTTGCGAACAGAAGCAAGAAGATGCCTTTTAGACCTTGAAGCAAAAGCTATGTGATGCTCCAATCTTATCTCTCCCAGACGGTTGTGATGACTTTGTAGTGTACTGTGATGCATCCCATCAGGGACTTGGTTGTGTACTAATGCAACGGGACAAAGTCATTGCGTATGCTTCAAGACAACTGAAGATTCATGAGAAGAACTACACTACTCATGATCTGGAACTGGGAGCAGTGGTATTCGCATTGAAGATTTGGAGACATTACTTATATGGCACCAAGTGTACCATATTTACTGATCACAAGAGTCTGCAGCACATATTCGATCAGAAGGAACTCAACATGCGACAGCGACGTTAGGTTGAACTTCTAAATGATTACGACTATGTAATCAAGTACCATCCAGGAAACGCAAACGTTGTAGCTGATGCCTTGAGTCGGAAGGAACGGTTCAAACCCTGCGCATCAGAGCAATGGGGATGTCTGTGCAGACAAGCTTACATGACAACATTATTCAAGCACAACAAGAGGCTGTTGAACGAGGAAACTTGAAGAAAGAACTAGATTGTGGAGCAGAAAAGCAACTTGAAACAAAGCCTAATGGAATCATGTACTACAAGGTTCGGGTATGGATTCCTGCTGTGGATGAATTGAGAAAGCTTATCTTTGATGAAGCACAAAAGACCAAGTACTCTGTGCATCCCGGTGCTGATAAAATGTACAAAGACTTACCGGCGTTTTATTGGTGGCCGGGTATGAAGAAAGACATAGCTGAGTACGTTGGTCGATGCCTTACGTGTGCCAAAGTGAAGGCGGAACACCAGAAACCGTCAGGTTTACTGGAACAGCCTGAAATTCCACTTTGGAAGTGGGAACAGATAGCTATGGACTTTGTCACCAAGCTACCCCGCACTTCCAGTGGTCATGACACTATTTGGGTTATCATTGACCGATTAACCAAATTTGCTCATTTCTTGCCAATGCGAGAAACTTATACGATGGATAAACTCGCAAAACTTAACATCAACGAGATAGTGGTAAGCCATGGTGTGCCATTATCTATCATCTCAGATCGTGATAGCAGATTCACTACAAGGTTCTGGCAATCATTGCAGAAATCTCTAGGGACGCACTTAAATCAGAGTACAGCTTACCATCCACAAACGGATGGTCAGAGCGAACGTACTTTACAGACCCTGGAGGACATGTTGAGAACCGGTGTTTTAGACTTCGGGGGGAATTGGGATTCTCATTTGCCACTAATTGAATTCTTCTACAACAACAGTTATCATAGTAGCATCGGATGTGCACCTTTGGAGGCTCTCTATGGTCGAAAATGTCGATCGCCAATCTGTTGGTCTGAAGTGGGAGATAATCGAATAACTGGGCCAGAACTCATTCAAGAAACTACAGACAAAATTGCTCAAATACAACAAAGACTACAAGCAACCCGAAGCAGACAAAAGAGTTATGCTGACAAACGGCGCAAGCCGTTGGAATTCCAAGTGGGAGACTGCGTCATGTTAAAGGTATCCCCATGGAAAGGCGTAGTCCGTTTTGCAAAGAAAGGCGAACTAGCACCATGATACGTGGGACCGTTCGAGATCATCGAGCGCATTGGTCCTGTGGCCTATAGACTAAGGTTACCTGATGAACTTAGTGGTGTGCACGATGTGTTTCACGTCTCAAACTTAAAGAAATGCCTTGCTGACGAATCACTCGTTATTCCAGTTGAAGAAATTCAATTGGATGAACATTTACACTTTGTTGAAGAACCGTTGGAGATTATGGATCGCAAGGTTAAGAAACTGAGGCGAAGCCGTATTCCAATTGTCAAGGTTCGTTGGAACTCAAAGCGCAGACCCGATTCTACTTGGGAATGCGAAGATCACATGAAGTCTAAGTATCCTCAACTGTTTATAGAGGAAGTCGTACCGGATAATGATTCTTAAATTTCGGGATGAAATTTCTCTAACAAGGGGAGACTGTAACATCAGTGCCGGAAGTGTTACCGGAACAGTGATCTCAACAGTAACTTGCACTGTAACTCAGGTAAAAACTACGTGAACTATGTATATGCTATTGACATTTAATGCTTGACACTAAACTATTATGCAATTGTTTCTGAATCTGATTTAAATCTCATGGTTTAACAGTCAGAAACACATCAGACAACACTGAACTGACACGCAGATGCTTGATTTAATGCTATTTTGTATAAACGTATGTGAGGTTAAACAGAACAAAACCATAACGGATGTCGTTACAGAATGCTAAATCGACGAATTATTCGTATAGGTGACGATCTGTACGAATAAATCTGAAGATTTAACATTCTAAAATGATGAGTGAAAAGTAGAAAACAAGAATCAGAAAGTGAAACCAATGCCGTGTTCGTTCGAGTGACGATTCGAACGAATACGCGCTAAGGTGACACGTTCTGACGAAACGAAAATGAAACGAACGATAATAATTTAAGAAAATTTAATATTTAACATTTATTAGGAATCACAATCTTTTAAAAAAAACTTTAAAAAATTAAAATTCATTTAATTTAAAATACCTAGAATACGAGTGATGGTGACGCGAGTTGACGAAATGCTTAAAATAATCAATCTCGATAAAATAATTCAAGAAAAGTTGATTTAAAAGATTTTCTAGGAATAACCACCTTTGAAATATTTAAAATAAAGTCTTTTATTTAAAATACGTAAAATTTCGCGTAACAATCCGGAAACGCAACGGAGACGAAAACCGAGCAACCGAAACGAACCCGAACACCCTCGGGGTATATAAAGCCTAAATGAGGCTTTTCTCTCATTTATTACACACTCTCTCTCTCTAACCTCTCACCACCGTTTTCTCCCTCTCTCTACAAGCTTCCATCTTCAAAGCATCATATCTCACTCGATTGTGGATGAAATCAAGCAATCTTGGTGTCTAAACAAAGCCCTCGATCTTCTCTATTAGAAAGTACAAACGATCTGAAGAATTATCCGCTAAAATTCTGTGACACCCGGCAATTTCAGGTAAATTGCAACTCTTACATTCTTTACATTTCACATTCATACTTGTTGCATGTCATTTAATTATGTATAATTAGATGAGTTGAACTCAAACTACTGCGAAACGATAGTTCATGGAACTATCGAATCGTACATTGCACATTGGTTTTGGAAACCAAGAGTGGCAAACACAACACTAACGCAAAACAATAATTCGGGGAATTATTGAATTGTGCATCACACGTTGATTAGGATTAATCAAGCGTGCAAACACTTCATTACACACGAACACAAACGAGCACCAATAATTCGAGAGATTATCGAAACACACTCGAGTCTCACGAACGTTGGTGAACAAACGATTGAATGACAATTGAGTCACAAATGACCGAACATTAGTAATCAAGGTCAATCGATGTTAAACGATGAGTTATAAGCGTGAAATCATCAAAAAACGGATCGAAACGATGAAACTGGGCTTATTGGGCTTGCCTGGAGGCCCAGGCGCTACGCCTGATCCCAGCCAGCGAACCTAGGCATTACGCACGGGTAGCGAAGGGAAGCATCGGATGCTAGTCTTCCGCGCGGTACGCCTGGCCTCGGTGTTCTTCGCTAGGCGTTACGCCTGACAGGGAATCGCAGAAAAATCTCTTAAAAGCCACAAAAATCATTTCTACTCTATCGTCACTTATTATACTCGAAACCACACACAACCAACCGGCCATTTCTCTTCCCTAACCCCTGTTACAGCCCCTTTTCACCCATTGGAAGCCATTGGAGCTCCCATACTTGAAGATTGAAGCTAGGAACTCACAAGAAGCTTGAAGGGAAGACTGGTGGGCTTGAAGATCATCACCACCACTTTGTTTTCTGCAAGTCATTGCTGTCCAGAGGCAAATAGAGCTGCTACAACCATCTTGTGCGATTCTAGAGCATCTAAGGTAGTTTTACTTGCTTATTAATAGTTAGATCGCACATGCAAGGGCTAAAAACCCACATGCATGAAGATCCACTCACATGCAACTCCGATCCGCTCACATGCACGAATTTTTAATGGGTCTAGAGTTTTTTATTGATATATTTTGAAGAAGATGGATGATAGAAATAATCTAGGATTGGGTTTTGTCGATTTGATGATGATTTTGTAAGACTTGCTATATTAGGAAACTTTTTAGATGCATGTTGTAGATTGGTGATGATCTAGACATGCTAGACAAGTCTAGACGTTGTCAAATGCATATTGAAGTGTTTAGAAACACATTGGGATATTTGATTTTGTCAAAAACTTGGTTTTATAGAAACTTGCTATTTATGGAAACTTTGGAAAATCAAAAGAGGGCTTTTGATGTTTTTCAATGATTTGATGAACTTTGATCTTTGAAATATGTTTAGAAATGATTTCTAACATATTTTGAAACCTTGATTTGTGAAAACGAGCTTTTAAACAAATACTTACTATTTTAGAAAACTTTATTTGGGTAAAACGGCATAAATGGTGATTTATGCGCAAGCGACATGTTTTAAAAGTTTAAACGTGTTTTACAATCATATTAGGAGTTATTAACTTGATGAAATGGGATTTCATAACCACACTTTCCTAAATTGGAAACTTTCTGAAAAAATGGTAACTTATGTGATTAGAGTCATAGGACGCATTTTGATGTCTTATGTGCATTAAGGCACATAAACACAACAATCGTGTCACCAACGATTCATCGAGTCTCACTGGTTAACACACACACACTCGGTTGCGCACACCGACACTTGGAGTTGTATGGAATACAACACATCACAAAACACATACTCACTCCTATATGGTTATAGGTGCCTACTAGCAGGATTGCTAGCATTCGCAGACGCGAACACATTCACCGAGACTGCTGTAACAGGTGAGTTCACGGGCCCTTTTTACATTTTCTACCTTTGGGGGAGAAAACATTGCATACAACTGTTTTTGAACAACAACACACTTTTTGGTTTCTTTTGTACATGCTAATATCGTATATGCATATGTGTGGCATTCATCCACAAAACTGATAAGTCCTCATTAAACACACCTCGAACCGTTAGTAGTGCGTGGCGCTTAGCGTGGTAATTCTGAATAGTACTATTTGGGCCTGACAAGCCCACTGTTGCGAGCCGTATGGCCACCCCGACTGGAGGTCGGAACAGTGCATAATTGACCAAACAACATTTGCCATATCTTGGATGGATATGGCAGGAGGCAGCGTGTTAGCTTGGGTTGCGAACCCGCATATGATATAACACATATTGACTAGCTATCAATGAATATTGCATTGTATTGAAAAGTAGACCTGCAAAACATTTACTTTAAACATTTTGATGTTTACTGCTGATATAAAACCTGTGCTCTCACCAACCTTTGTGTTGACCCTTTTTCTCGCATGTTTTCTCAGGTAACTAGGGCACGTACACAAGGAATAGGATGCTAGGCTCGAGTCGCATGCATCTATTTATGTGTCTTAGTTTATTAGACATTTGATTGTTTTGTATTGAAAACTACTTTAATCGCTTCCGCAACTGTTGTTACTTATCATTTTTGAAAACTGTTTTTAAATTAACGCTTCCGCTATTTATGAATGTTAAACCTGTATCGATAACCTACATTTACTTCCGCAACTCTGATTTTACAAACTAATTTGTCCAAGTAATTGGATGTACGTATACAACCATGTAACATCACCGTACTTCAGGTTGTCTGTACATACGTACATCCGTACGATTGTACTGTTACGACCTGAGATTTATTATTATTAATGATAATGGATTATTTATTGATATTATTGATTATTATCACTGTTATTGGTATACATGATTATAACACATATTATACGCGTAAACCATGGGAAGTTTAGTTGTAACCCAACTAAACAGAACCAGAGAGTTTATCGCAGTTATATTATTGAAAATAATGATTGTTGGTTCGGAATAAAAATGAATATGGGTTTTGGTTTGGGAATTTTAATATTAAAATATATAAAATAATGGAACTGATTACGCGATGGTGAGGTTACGAACGTTATTTAAACACGCATATTAATTCATAAATATTAACTTAATAAATGTATTCGCGTGAGTGATGATTCACACGAATATAATTATTAGGAATAATATTCTGAAACGATATTCAATAAATCGTAAATCGAATCAAAATACGATACGAGCGACGAATTCGCAAAGGTGACGATCTTTACGAATACGTACGCGAGTAACGCGTTTCGACGAGATAATTAAATAATATCTTACGATATTAAATTAATAAATGAAAATTTAAAGCGTTTATTAGGAATCACAACCTAAAGCAAAACCGAATAAATCAGTTATTTAAAATAATTAATTTAGTAAAAATAAAACGAAATCGTTTTACGAAATAAAATTATTTAAATCATTTTAATTAATGAAATCCAATTATTTAAACATGTTATGTTTAAATATGTTTTCGTTAAAAAAAACCGAGCATAACCGATCATTTATTATATTTTATCGCGATAAAAACGAGACCGAACCCGCGGGTAATACGCGGGTTATTAAAGAAGAAGAAGCCTTCTTCTTCTTCACTTTACACACACACTTTCTCTCTCTAAATAACCCAAACCGTCACCACTTTCTCTCTCTACCTTCTCTCTACCATAACTCACTCAAAACTCAACCAAATCATCTCATTCTTGCGCCAAATTGAAGCTCTCGACATTCCCTACACAAAGGTACCAAGGATCGGCCCTATCTCCAACTCAAACTCTCGAAATCTTAGAGAGAAGTTTCGGTTTTTAGGGTTTTCTACAAACCCGACAAAAACCGAACTTTAACCGGTTCAAAACATCACTTTTTCGACCCATACACCTTCTAAATGAGTTTACTCATCTAAACCCACTCAAAACGACTATATATACGACTATACCTCGAAATCATCTTCTCCCATGGCTGAGAACCCGTTCCGGCGAATGGCCCATGAGTATGAGCCATTCGGCCGAATGAGTCGGGAGAATGAGTGGAGTATGAGTCGGGAGAATGAGTGGAGTATGAGTCGGGAGAATGAGTGGAGTATGAGTCGGGAGAATGAGTCATTCGGGTGACTCATTCGGCGAATGACTCATTCGGGACTCATTCGGGAGACTCATTCGGAGAATGACTCATTCGGAGGACTCATTCGGAGGACTCATTCGGGAGACTCATTCGGGACTCATTCGGGAGACTCATTCGGCGACTGACTCATTTGGGACTGATTCGGGAGAATGACTCATTCGGGTGAAAACTCATTAGCATGAGCCATTCTTATGAAAATCACAAGAATGAGCCATTTTCACTACACCAACTCAATTAACAACTTAGATTTCAAAAAGAACAATCAAATAAGGGATCATAACTTTAGAAAACATTTAATCAAACGCAGGACTGTGAATACAACATCAGTACGACAACGGTGAGCGCGCATAATACGAGAACACAGATACTAAGGACTTCAGGTGAGTTCTCATAACCTCCCTTTCTTTAAACTGTTTTGTTTTTAAAACTCGGAGGTGAAACATGTATACCAATTTAAATATTATTTTGATAACACAAGGATAATACCTGTTTATCAATATGATATTCACAATATAAAATTACCACTTATTATGGATTATCTCTTATTAACTTATATCCGTGTAAACATTGTCATTGATTTCGGTCAATAACAAAGATTACATGTATTGTCACATACTCCGTGAATCATTACTTTTAACTTTGGTTAACTGTTTTGACTTCATGTATTGTCACGTGGATGCTTTCCACATCCGTGAATCATTGCCTTTGACTTCGGTTAATTGCTTTGACTTCATGTATTGTCACGTGGTTAGCGACCACTCCATGAATCATGTATTTAACTTATGTTATTTACATAATGATCATGTATAGTCACGAACATTATTTGAGAATGTAATTGATGAGATTGGTTGATTAGTTTGTGGATTGATTATCTATGTTTGACTATGATTATTTGTGATTGATTATGATTGATTGGTTATGTGATTATGTGATTGTGTATGTGTTTGATTGTTGGGTCGGGAGATTGATTGGATTATCTCATACAGGTAATATTCTGGATGTTCTCAGAAAATCATAAGCAATTGTACTTGTCTTATCTAAACTTCTTATAAAACCATTTTTTAAACTTAAACTTTTAAATTCATTTTATAAAAACTTTTAAGTACAAAACTTAAGATTACTCACCAACTACTTCGTAGTTGACACTTGATTTCTTACATGTTTCAGGTGATGGAGACAAGTAGGATGAAGAGAGGATCTCTTCTATTTTGGACATCATCATATAGGATCTTGGACTTAGTTAATTAACTAAATTTCTGGCGATTAGAGTTTAGTTAGTTTAACTAATTCTTTTGTGTAATTGATGTACTTAATTCATGATGAACATGATTTTTGTGTAATTATTTTGGTTGATTGAATGATATATGATGATTTGATTTAGATGCCCATGAGCTTTTGAACAATCTACACATCCCTCGTGGCATCCTGACGATTCCGCCGCCGGTCGGGGTGTTACAGATTGGTATCAGAGCCTGGGTTATAGGGAATTAGGTTACTAGCAATGGTTGACCTAGTCTATAACCGTAGGATACCCTAGTATGAAGAAATTCATACACTAGTTAGTATATTCATGATTTCATGCTTATGTGTTTATTACATGTTAACTGAACTCCTGTTATACATCTTATTTATATATCTTGTTTACTTGCTACTTGTACCCTAATGACTCGATAAGGATATACTCGTGGTGTATTGTAAAGGTGGTGGGACGGTGGTTTGGGCGGTTGCGACTGACCCTTATCATATGCCCTATATATATACCATTTACAGTACATCGGGTGGATGTCAGTATTGAGGAATAAGGGAACTACCCGTTTGGGACACTTGTCTGCTTAAGAACTTAACTGCTTAGGAATTTATGTGCTTTAGGAATTATCTGCTAGATCTCTTGATCTCCAGACAAGGACACACTCGTGGTATACTACAAAGGTGGTGGGACAGTGTAAGGGAGGTTGCGATCTACCCTTGCATATGCCCTATACATATACTATTTGTGGTATATCGGGGGTCTGTCGGTGTCAGGAACATAGGATATTATTAGGATATTAATAGGAATTGTTGAATTGTTGTGAATATATGGTTGTTGATGGTATGTTTGTTGGATTGGTTTGGATTGACACTTTGGATTAACGCATTTAATGAACACTTATAAACTCATTTATAAACACATTCATTGGACACGTAGGGTGCATAGGATCAATGAACGACGCGAACACTTAGTGATTGAATTATAGACTTGGATGATGATATAGACACTTGGTGATAATATAAACGCATAGTGATAATACTAACACTTAGTGATAGTGTGGATACTTGATGAGAATAAACTATAGGGAGGATATGAACACTTAGTGACAATAAGAGCACTTTGTGATGATATGAACCCTCAATGATGATTATTGATATTGGGATTGACATGGATTTTAGTAAACTTAGACAATTAGGGGAACCTTAATGTCAGGTGAACTTAGACATTAGGTGAACTTAGAAATAGGTAAACCTACATGTCAGGTGAACTTAGACATTAGGCGAACCTAATTGCCCAAGGGAACTAGAGACCACTTCACTCAAAATTATCCTACCTAGGATAAGGTTTGTGAAGTGAGATTATGGTAAGATACATGACACACCCTAACTTCTAGCAAGGGCATAATCGTGGTGCAATGGAACGGTGGTGGGACGGTGTAGGGGAGATTGCGATCTACCTTTGCATATGCCCTATATATAAGCTTGTTGCATTGCATTGGGAGGTTGTCAGTGTTAGTATAGGGTGAGAAATGTATAGGACTTAGGAATAGTTAGCTAACACTAGTTATGACCAACTAGGACACTTAGAATAATATTAGGAAATTTATAAACCTTATGAGTTTAATGACAGATAGGAGACAAATATAGTTCCTATATGAAATCCTAACTGCTTAAATGAACTCATTTGATCATTGTTTGTATACCTTACGTTGTAAACGGTAGTTACATGTTTCTAATTCCTTCAGAAACATGCCGCCTCGCCGTCACAACGGAGACGATAGGAACTCAGAGGATGCTAACAGTAATGCCAACCCGGGCATGCAAGAGTTAGCTAATCTCATCACTGGATTGGTGAACCAGTTGACTCTGGCCAACCAGAACATCAACCAGAACAGAGGTGGTGCAAACCAGACAACTTGCACATTCAAACACTTCAATTCCTGCAACCCCCTGAAATTCACGGGAGCTGAATCGGCCACTGGTCTGCTACAGTGGTTCGAGAGTATGGAGAACACCTTCATCAACAGCGAATGTCCTGAGAACTTGAAAGTTCGTTATGCCACTAGTGTCTTTCAAAAGAGAGCACTAACTTGGTGGAATGGGGAAAAACGAACTAGGGGAGTTGAGACTGCTTTAGCACTGACATGGACAGAGGTCAAGAACTTAATGACCACTGAATTCTGTCCTAGAAGAGAGATGAGGAAGCTTGAGACTGAGTTTTGGGAACTCAAGCAAGACAGCGGGGAGAACGTCATCTACAATACTCGTTTTCACGAGTATAGTCTGCTGGTCCCTCATCTGGTGACACCACTTGAGAGAGCTATTGAGAAGTACATAGGCCGGTTGCCTATACAGATTCAGGACACAGTCTACGGGAGCAATCCCAAAACACTTGAGGCTGCGATCCGATTGTCTGCAACTCTTACTGATAATCACGTGAAGAATGGAACACTCACTCGGAAGGGATACAAGAAGACTGACACCAAGGCTGCTACAAAGGAAGTCAAAACTGAGGTCAAGTCTGAAGCTGCTAGCACTTCTAAGAGCAGCAACAAAAAGAGGAAGACCAGAAATTTCATGGTCACTGCTCCTGCTGCTAAGTCTGCGCAGCAATCATCAAATAATTCAACTGCCAGGAATTACACTGGGAACACCCCCCAATGTAATACCTGTCGATATCATCACGTACCGAACTTTCCATGTCGCGTCTGCAACAACTGCGGCAAGTTTGGTCATTTTGCTAATGTCTGTCGGAGTGCACCGCAAGCACAAAGGATGCAACAAGCACCGCTTGCACTGCCAGCTCCGCATGCACAACCTATTCCAGCTGTACCCGTTTGCCAGGTACCTCAGGCACAGGCAAGAGCCTGTTATGAGTGTGGTGAAGTGGGTCATTTCCGAAATCAATGCCCAAAGTTGACTGGAATAATCAAAGGGTGGCAAGAGGCCGGGCATTTCAACTGAATGCTCCAGCTGCTCAAGCCAACCAGGACGTCGTCAACGGTACATTTTTGATCAACAACTCTTATGCATCTGTCTTATTTGATTCTGGTGCCGATAGGAGTTTCGTTTCATATGATTTTGAATGCTTTCTTGGTAGAACACGTACACATTTAGATAAACCGTTTAACGTGGAAGTGGCTGACGGCAACACTATCGATATTAAAACTATTATCGTTGGATGTACGGTGAACTTAAATGATCACGTTTTCCCGATTGATCTTATACCTATGCATCTTGGTAGCTTTGATGTTATCATAGGCATGGATTGGTTAGTCACCCACAAAGCGGAGATAGTTTGCCATGAGAAATACATACGTATTCCATTGCCTTCGGGTGAAATTTTAAGAGTCTTTGGAGAAACTTCTAGCAAAGGTCTTAAGCTTATGTCATGCACTAAAGCACACAAGTACCTTAGGAAGAAATGTATGGCATTTTTAGCTCACATTGTAGAGAAGAAAGAGAAAGGAAAGAAGATTGAAGATGTTCCAGTGATACGAGATTTTCCAGAAGTGTTTCCTGATGATTTGCCGGGTCTTCCACCAGAACGTCAAGTAGAGTTTCGAATTGACTTAGTACCTGGTGCAAATCCTGCCGCCAAAGCTCCTTACCGACTTGCGCCTTCGGAGTTACAAGAATTGGCGAGCCAGTTGCAAGAACTGACTGATAAAGGATTTATTCGCCCGAGCCATTCACCATGGGGTGCACCGGTTCTGTTTGTCAAGAAGAAGGACGGATCATTCCGAATGTGCATCGATTATCGCGAATTAAACAAACTCACAATCAAGAATCGATATCCACTGTCGCGCATCGATGATCTCTTCGATCAGCTTCAAGGCTATGCATGGTTTTCAAAGATAGATCTTAGGTCTGGGTATCATCAGCTTCGAGTACATGATGATGATATTCCCAAGACTGCTTTCAGAACAAGATATGGCCATTATGAATTTCTGGTAATGCCTTTCGGCCTTACCAATGCACCTGCGGTTTTCATGGATCTCATGAACCGTGTTTGCAGGCCATACTTGGATAAATTTGTGATTGTATTCATTGATGATATTCTGATCTACTCAAAGACCAAGGAAGAACACGAGAAGCACCTTAGGTTGGTTTTGGAGATCCTGAGAGAAGAGCAACTGTATGCCAAATTCTTTAAATGTGAATTTTGGCTTAAGGAAGTTCAATTTTTGGGGCACATAGTCAACGAATACGGTGTTCACGTGGATCCTGCAAAGATTGATGCGGTGAAGAATTGGAGTACACGAAGACACCGACGGAGATTCGATCGTTTCTCGGACTTGTCGGTTACTATCGGCGGTTTATATCGAATTTCTCCAGAATTGCTGTCCTCTCACTTCTTTGACTCAAAAGAATAAGCCATACGAGTGCGGACCGAAGCAAGATGTGACACCCCGTATTTTCCAGGTCAACTTTATAACTATTTAAATGTTTATTTAAATATTTATTGTACACGTGGCACTAGAAATAGATTAATTTAGTGTGACACGTGGCACGACAGTACAAACACCGACACACAACAAGATAATTCGTGGAATTATCGACAACCAGCACACGCGGGTCAAAACACACGAACGTTGGTGAACGTCAAGCACATTGTGTAGCACAACACTCGAAACCTCACGAAACACCCACACTTTGAACTCAGAAATTCAAACGATAGTTCGTAGACGTGAAAACGGCGACGAACGGATCAAACCCACTAAAATGGGCCTATTGGGCTCTTCAGGGGACGTGTCGCGCTACGCGACGGCCCACAAGGAACCTGTCGCGATACGCGACAGGTGGGCGGGGGAAATTCGAACCCGAAATACCTCGCGCTACGCGAGAGACTCTCTTGAGCATGTCGCGCTACGCGACAAGACCCAGTTCGCAGAATCTTTATTTAACCAAGACACCATCATCACTAGCTACCCTATTTCGCACAAATCGAACCCCAGGCACTCAAGATCGTCTTCCCCACCAGAAAAACTCCATTTTTACTCTGTTACAACCATTATCAAGCTCTTGGAAGCTTGAGGTGAAGATCGGGAGCTTAAAGAACGACGTTGGAAGCTCGACACCATCACCACCTCTACATCCCTGCGTGAACCAGCTGTCCAGAAGCACTTAGGAGCCTTCTTGCTCGATTTCATCATCATCTCAACCATTTTAGAGCACTCAAAGGTAGTTTCTATACTAGAAACTCACTTTCACACCTCTTACACCCACATGCAAGACTCTAAACTCACATGCAAGCATGGGTAAAGCACAAGCACGAATGTTGTTTCTGGGTTTATTAGTTTTAATGTGATTTATGATGATCTAACATGATTTGCATGCATTTGGTGATGATCTATGATGATGTGTTTATGAGAATATCATTATTTGGTTATAAAACGTTGAAAAAGTGCCATGCATGTATGATCCATGACTCATGGAGTGATCTTGTGGTTGTAAACGTGTTTATAAATGATATTAGAAGATCTTCACATGATTGGATGATGTTGAAATGGTCAAAATTACGATTTTTATGAAACTTGCCATTAATAGTAACTTTTTACTTATGAAATGAGAATGTGAATGATATTTGGTGTCATGCATGTTCATGGATGGTTGTTTAGATGTTATTAGGATGATGATAAGTTTAGAATGTGATTTTGATAATGTTTAATGGTCATATTTAGCGTTATTACTATTTTTAGTAACTTTTCGGGTCAAAATGTTGATAGATGGCAATTTGGGTTATGTTGACATGTTTAAACGATGTTAGATTGATCATTAGGATGATTTGTGGCATAAGGATGGGTTAGAAATGTTAAAATGATCATTTCTATGCAAAACTAGAAAGTTACTATATTTAGTAACTTTATTTTTACAAAAACCGATTTGTCAACGTGTTGTATGATTTGAGCATGCTAAATGGCTAATTATGTTATAACATGATGATTAGATGCTAAGTTAGATGGTTTCCGATGTTACGTATGTTATAAATGGAAACTTTCCATTTTAGGAAACTTTTATGTGCAAACATGTTGTAAACAACTTATGTGAAATCGTATGATGATGTGCTATGTGTTAATATGATCACGTAAAACTATTGAACATGCTAGAACTATAAAACCGGTATGCTTTGTGAACTTTCCAAAAATGGAAACTTACTATAAATAGTAAGTTGTCCATAGACGCGACTTGCGCGTTTTGCACACGACAAACACTAACACAATTGCTACACGATTCACAACCGTCACACGGTTCACCAACGGGTCGTTGACTTGACACGGTCAACTTTGGTCAAACATGGTCAACTTCGGTCAAACATGGTCAAACACGGTCAATGTGGACCAACACGAGCAAACACGGTCATTGTGGACCGACACGGACAAACATGAACAACCTAGGGTTGTTGGGCACAAACACGAGCACTAACACCAACACTAGCACGGTCACTTACACGAACTCACGTACGGTATACGATATAGGTTGCCAGTGACCGACGTGCCATCTACGCAGGAGCTTACGCTTGACTTACTACTCTATCACTAAGGTGAGTTTACGGCCCCTCTTTACTCTTTTTTTTCAAAACGCTTTTAAATAGGGGGAGAATACTTGTTGCATCGAGTCAAACATCTATTACTGTGCAAACATTTTGGTGTATGCTGGTTTATTTGACAAACATTAAGTGTTGTAATCGTAAGAAGTCCTCACAAAGTCTTACCGTTAATGTACAAACAACGAGGCGAGTTTGAATGGATCCGTTTGGGGTGTGACGAACCCCGCGTGGCGAAATATTGACTGGATGTCATAACACGTGAAAACTTGACCTATATTGCCATGTTATTACGAGACATGGCGGAGGCAAAGACTAACAAGTCTAGTTCGGTAGTGACGCACTGACACTTTGGGCCAAGGGCTCGGTACTAACATATGATAAACAGCATGACACACTTTTATTACTATATGTATATCAAAACCTGTGAACTCACCAACCATTGTGTTGACACTTTTCTAACTTGTATTCTCAGGTAACTAGCGTGGCTAGCAGGAGGACAGGAATGCACACTTAAGGAACGAGCAATTAGGAACTTACATGCATTCTGTCTTGTCATTTGAAAACAATTTACTTTCATTATGATAAAACAATGTTATGTTAAACTATTTACATTTCCGCTGCATTTTTGTCGAACACTTGATTTTCCGCTGCATTATGATAAGACAACTTTTATTCCGCTGCAAACTATCTTATTATGTGTATGTGTCAAACAATGGATTTGTAAACGCATATAGGGGTATTCTATATGACCTTGAGCTGTGATTCTGGACACGTCACATCCACGTGGACATACGCCACAAGTGGGAAATTTGGGGGTGTGACAGACTGGTATCAGAGCCTTGGTTATAGAGAACTAGGTTTGCATGTAGTAAACTTAGACTATAGCCATTGCTCAACTTTAGACACTACACTAGTTTCGCACAACTAATTATATGCATAGTTTAGCAATATGCTTTGTGATTTTATCGGATATTTACGAGCATACCATTGGAACCCTTCGCGGGTATACACATCCGACTATGCTTGAGAACTGCGAGATGGGATTAGTGAAAGGACGAACACAAGACTAAAGGGAACTCTTCTATGCTCTGAAGAAGACTCCTCTAGCACGATCTAACTCGAATCGAGCGCCTCCTCCAACCTCTTTCTTGAGTGTAAACCCAGTCAAAAGACACATGTTTGTGGACTGTGACCATAGTATTGACACTCAGGGAGCAAACGTCAAACCCTAGGATGTTTAGTAGTTTGAAATTGAATGAACTAGAATGACTGTGTAAGATAAATTAACGATTATGGTGGCCAACGTAATCGTGAATTTATAAGTACACACGAATTCTAGCAAATTCAAATGACACGCTACACCCACGAGGAGAACTATGTAGAACACTGCTGCTAGTGGAGATTCGAACTCCACTATTTTCACCAAGTAGTTTATTCCCTTATTGTATTTAGTACTGTTAGAATCTAATTGAGCGAGTTGTGCTCATATACATCACATTGGTAATAGTAACCTTCTAAAGCTTATAATTGTACACATGAAGGAAGAGGATATACTATCTCTATATCACACACAGCAATCTCTAACTGTAAGTAATCCAAAACCTATTGTAGATACATACTTACCAATGGCTGGACAAGGAACGTTCGTGCGTACTAACGATCAATCAACCAATGCTGCTGCTATCGAAGCCATGATAGAACAACGGGTTAACAAAGCTATAGCGGATTACGAGACTATACGCGTAAACAATGAAACAAACAATGAGACTCGCAACAACTTAAGAGGATGCTTATTCAAGACCTTCCTTAGTTATCATCCTCTAACATTCAAGGGGTCGGAAGGAGCAGAGGGACTGCTCCGATGGATCAAGAATACTGAGACAATCTTCTGCATATGCGAGTGCTCTGAGGAGAACAAAGTGAAATTCGCCACCGGAACTCTAGAGGGACAGGCCCTCATTTGGTGGAATTCACAGGTCCAAACACTGAGTTTGGCGACTGCTAATTCCATACCATGGGAAAATTTCATTAAGATGTTGAAGGAAGAATACCATCCCCAGAACGAAATCAAGGAATCAGAGGAGTGTTGGAATCACAAAATGGAAGGAGCTGAAATTGAACAATACACCACTCGATTTCACGAATGGTGTAAACAGTACCCAGAAATGGTGACCCCAGAATACAGAAAGATCGAGCCATACGTTAGGGGATTACCTGAACAAATCCGAAGCCTAATCACCACGACAGATCCCACTCTCATTCAATCTACTATTTGCTTGGCTCACAAACTAATCGACCAAGCGGTGGCACAGGGAGAGCTACCCATGAGGAGTGAGCATACGAAACCCCAGGAACTCAAGAGGAAGTGGGAACCCAACAACAACCAATCCCTCACACCTCAACAACAAACCCAGCCTCGCCCAACCCTTTCTAAGGTCTTCACTGCCGCTCGGAGCAAAGGAGGATATCAGGGCAAAAGCCCAAAATGCAACAACTGTAACTACCATCACTTTGGCTCGTGCAAAAGGGTCAAATGCACGAACTGCGGCAAAGATGGGCATGTAACCAAGGAATGCCGAACAAACCCTAACCCCAACACCAAACAGAATACCAATAACCAACACACTCTCAAGGGGTGCTATGAGTGTGGAAAGCCGGGACACATGCGGAGGGACTGTCCACAACTGAAGAAGGCAGAAGAAGGCACAACAAAGGATGGTGTATTTGTGAGTGGCTCAGGAGAAGTCGAGGATGACTCAAACATCGTGACCGGTACGTTCTTTTCTTGTTTATGCTAGTATATTACCGGTGCCGATAGGAACTTTATATCCATCAAGTTTAGCAAATTACTAGGTATTACCTCCACACCATTAGGTTATGAGTATACCGTAGAGTTAGCCGACGGTAAGCTGGTTGAGACACAACACATCTTTCGAGGATGCGTCATGGTATTGGCGGATCGCGAGCTCGAAATTGATCTGATGCCGGTAACTCTCGAGAGCTTCGATGAGGTAGTCGGAACGGACTGGTTATCCGCAAACCAGGCAGAGACCGAAGGCAATGAGAAGCTCGTACGGGTAACATTACAGAACGGAGGACACATCACGATTCAGGGGAAACGACGGGGAGTACCTCGGAACATTATGTCTAGCATGAAGGCGAACAAGTACATACAAAAAAAGGGGGGGGGTATACTGCGGTATTAGCCCTCATCACGGAACAACTGAAGAAAGAAAGGAAGATTGAGGACATCGTCGTAGTTTGCGAACTTCCCAAAATATTTTCTGAAGATCTACCCGAACTACCACCACAACGGCAAGACGAGTTCCAGATCTCATACCTGGAACAGCACCGATTGCCAAAGCTCCTTACCGACCAGCACCGACTAAGATGCAGGAACTTTCCAACCAGTTACAGGAACTGTTAGACAAGGGATTAATCAGACCGAGCTTCTCGCCTTGGGGAGCACTGGTCCTGTTTGTAAAGAAGAAAGACGGATCATTCCGTATGTGTATCGACAATAGAGAGTTGAACAAAGTAACGATCAAGAACCGATACCCGATGCCACAAATAGATGACTTGTTTGACCAGTTGCAAGGGTCAAGTTACTATTCAAAGATCGATTTAAGATCGGGTTATCATCAATTGAGGATACAGGAGAATGATATTCCTAAGACTGCCTCTAGAACCCGATACGGACACTACGAATTTTTGGTTATGCCCTTTGGACTGACCAACGCACCAGCTGTATTCATGGACCTCATGAATAGAGTGTGCAAACCCTACCTCGATAAATTCGTAATAGTGTTCCTTGACGACATCCTGATTTATTCAAAGAATCAGGAGGAACATGCTGAACATCTGAGGCTAGTTTTGGAATTACTGAAGAAAGAGCAATTGTACGCGAAGTTTTCAAAATGCGACTTTTGGATGCGCGAAGTCCAATTCCTTGGACACGTGGTTAATGAGCAGGGAATTCACGTAGACCCAGCTAAGATCGAGGCCATTAAGAACTGGGAAGCACCCAAGACTCCGACGGAGGTGCGACAATTCTTAGGTCTGGCCGGGTACTATAGAAGATTCGTTGAGGGATTCTCAAAGATTGCTCAATCACTGACATCCCCGACTCATAAGGACAAGAAGTTCGATTTGGGAGACAACCAAGAAGCTGCTTTCAACCTATTGAAGCGAAAACTATGCACTGCACCTATCCTATCCTTACCGGAAGGATGTGATGACTTCGTGGTGTACTGTGACGCCTCGGAACAAGGACTCGGTTGCGTGCTCATGCAACGCGAGAAGGTGATAGCCTACGCTTCACGCCAACTGAAGGTGCATGAGAAGAACTACACGACTCGTGACCTCGAGTTGGGAGCAGTGGTGTTCGCTTTGAAGATCTGGCGACACTACTTGTATGGCACAAAATGCACTATCTTTACCGATCATAAGAACCTACAACACATCTTCGATCAGAAGGAACTGAACATGAGACAGCGAAGATGGGTCGAACTCATCGGCGATTATGATTGCGCTATCAAGTACCATCCAGGCAAAGCAAACGTAGTGGCCGACGCGCTGAGCCGAAAAGAAACGACAAAACGCGTGCGCGCACTACAACTCACGATCCATTCTGAACTACCGAATCAAATTCGGATAGCACAACAGGAAGCTCTGAAAGCTGAAAACCTCACTCTCGAAGCCACGCGTGGTATGGATAAACAAGTAAAGGTAAAAGATGATGGAGCTTACTATCTGATGGATCGGATTTGGATCCCACGCAACGGGGGATTGAGAGAAGTAGTGATGGACGAAGCACACAAGAGCCGGTATTCCATACATCCGGGCTCTGACAAAATGTATCATGATCTGAAGACAACTAACTGGTGGCCGAACATGAAAGCCGAAATAGCAACTTACGTGAGTGAGGGTCTAACGTGCTCAAAGGTTAAAGTTGAGTACCAGAAACCATCAGGATTACTTCAGCAACCGGAACCACCAATGCGGAAATGGGAGCAAATTTCCATGGACTTCATAACCAAACTGCCTAGGACGGCAGGTGGTTGCGACACCATCTGGGTTATCGTAGACCGACTGACAAAGTCCGCACATTTCCTACCTAACAAGGAGACTGACAAGCTAGACAAACTCACTCGTATCTATCTGAAGGAAGTGGTTACTCGACATGGAGTGCCAATCTCAATTATATCTGACCGCGACAGTCGATTCACGACCCACTTCTGGAAGTCTTTGCATAAGGCTCTGGGTACAAGATTGGAGATGAGTACCGCTTACCACCCGCAGACGGACGGGCAGAGTGAGCGAACCATACAGACACTGGAGGACATGCTCCGGGCAAGCGTTATCGACTTTGGGAGTAGCTGGGAAACTCATCTACCATTAGTTGAATTTTCATACAATAACAGCTACCACACTAGCATCCAAGCTGCACCCTTTGAGGCACTTTACGGACGAAAGTGTCGATCACCCATTTGCTGGGCGGAAGTGGGAGACAGCCAACTGACCGGCCCCGAACTTGTGCACGAAACGACTGAAAAGATCGTGCAAATACGCAAACGAATGGCAGCAACTCGTGACAGACAGAAAAGTTATGCTGACAAGCGACGCAAACCGTTAGAGTTCCAGGTGGGAGACAGAGTGTTACTCAAGGTCTCGCCCTGGAAAGGTGTCATTCGGTTTGGCAAACGAGGAAAGTTGAACCCTCGTTACATTGGACCGTTCGAGATTACAAAACGAATAGGCCCTGTAGCCTACGAACTGAACCTGCCGGTTGAACTGAGCAGCGTACACAACGTATTCCACATCTCGAACCTCAAGAAGTGCCTATCAGATGGAACACTTGTTATTCCTCTCGAGGAAATACAAATCGACGAACAATTGAACTTTGTTGAGGAACCAGTGGGGATTATGGACCGGGAAACTAAGAAACTCAAGCTCAGCAAGATCCCAATAGTGAAAGTGCGATGGAATTCGCGACGAGGACCGGAATTCACGCGGAAACGTGAAGACCAGATGAAACGAAAGTACCCACACCTGTTCGCGGAACAGACAAACGCTAACAGCACAAGTTGAATTTCGGGACGAAATTCTTTCTAACATGGGGAGGATGTGACACCCCGTATTTTCCAGGTCAACTTTATAACTATTTAAATGTTTATTTAAATATTTATTGTACACGTGGCACTAGAAATAGATTAATTTAGTGTGACACGTGGCACGACAGTACAAACACCGACACACAACAAGATAATTCGTGGAATTATCGACAACCAGCACACGCGGGTCAAAACACACGAACGTTGGTGAACGTCAAGCACATTGTGTAGCACAACACTCGAAACCTCACGAAACACCCACACTTTGAACTCAGAAATTCAAACGATAGTTCGTAGACGTGAAAACGGCGACGAACGGATCAAACCCACTAAAATGGGCCTATTGGGCTCTTCAGGGGACGTGTCGCGCTACGCGACGGCCCACAAGGAACCTGTCGCGATACGCGACAGGTGGGCGGGGGAAATTCGAACCCGAAATACCTCGCGCTACGCGAGAGACTCTCTTGAGCATGTCGCGCTACGTGACAAGACCCAGTTCGCAGAATCTTTATTTAACCAAGACACCATCATCACTAGCTACCCTATTTCGCACAAATCGAACCCCAGGCACTCAAGATCGTCTTCCCCACCAGAAAAACTCCATTTTTACTCTGTTACAACCATTATCAAGCTCTTGGAAGCTTGAGGTGAAGATCGGGAGCTTAAAGAACGACGTTGGAAGCTCGACACCATCACCACCTCTACATCCCTGCGTGAACCAGCTGTCCAGAAGCACTTAGGAGCCTTCTTGCTCGATTTCATCATCATCTCAACCATTTTAGAGCACTCAAAGGTAGTTTCTATACTAGAAACTCACTTTCACACCTCTTACACCCACATGCAAGACTCTAAACTCACATGCAAGCATGGGTAAAGCACAAGCACGAATGTTGTTTCTGGGTTTATTAGTTTTAATGTGATTTATGATGATCTAACATGATTTGCATGCATTTGGTGATGATCTATGATGATGTGTTTATGAGAATATCATTATTTGGTTATAAAACGTTGAAAAAGTGCCATGCATGTATGATCCATGACTCATGGAGTGATCTTGTGGTTGTAAACGTGTTTATAAATGATATTAGAAGATCTCCACATGATTGGATGATGTTGAAATGGTCAAAATTACGATTTTTATGAAACTTGCCATTAATAGTAACTTTTTACTTATGAAATGAGAATGTGAATGATATTTGGTGTCATGCATGTTCATGGATGGTTGTTTAGATGTTATTAGGATGATGATAAGTTTAGAATGTGATTTTGATAATGTTTAATGGTCATATTTAGCGTTATTACTATTTTTAGTAACTTTTCGGGTCAAAATGTTGATAGATGGCAATTTGGGTTATGTTGACATGTTTAAACGATGTTAGATTGATCATTAGGATGATTTGTGGCATAAGGATGGGTTAGAAATGTTAAAATGATCATTTCTATGCAAAACTAGAAAGTTACTATATTTAGTAACTTTATTTTTACAAAAACCGATTTGTCAACGTGTTGTATGATTTGAGCATGCTAAATGGCTAATTATGTTATAACATGATGATTAGATGCTAAGTTAGATGGTTTCCGATGTTACGTATGTTATAAATGGAAACTTTCCATTTTAGGAAACTTTTATGTGCAAACATGTTGTAAACAACTTATGTGAAATCGTATGATGATGTGCTATGTGTTAATATGATCACGTAAGACTATTGAACATGCTAGAACTATAAAACCGGTATGCTTTGTGAACTTTCCAAAAATGGAAACTTACTATAAATAGTAAGTTGTCCATAGACGCGACTTGCGCGTTTTGCACACGACAAACACTAACACAATTGCTACACGATTCACAACCGTCACACGGTTCACCAACGGGTCGTTGACTTGACACGGTCAACTTTGGTCAAACACGGTCAACTTCGGTCAAACATGGTCAAACACGGTCAATGTGGACCAACACGAGCAAACACGGTCATTGTGGACCGACACGGACAAACATGAACAACCTAGGGTTGTTGGGCACAAACACGAGCACTAACACCAACACTAGCACGGTCACTTACACGAACTCACGTACGGTATACGATATAGGTTGCCAGTGACCGACGTGCCATCTACGCAGGAGCTTACGCTTGACTTACTACTCTATCACTAAGGTGAGTTTACGGCCCCTCTTTACTCTTTTTTTTCAAACCGCTTTTAAATAGGGGGAGAATACTTGTTGCATCGAGTCAAACATCTATTACTGTGCAAACATTTTGGTGTATGCTGGTTTATTTGACAAACATTAAGTGTTGTAATCGTAAGAAGTCCTCACAAAGTCTTACCATTAATGTACAAACAACGAGGCGAGTTTGAATGGATCCGTTTGGGGTGTGACGAACCCCGCGTGGCGAAATATTGACTGGATGTCATAACACGTGAAAACTTGACCTATATTGCCATGTTATTACGAGACATGGCGGAGGCAAAGACTAACAAGTCTAGTTCGGTAGTGACGCACTGACACTTTGGGCCAAGGGCTCGGTACTAACATATGATAAACAGCATGACACACTTTTATTACTATATGTATATCAAAACCTGTGAACTCACCAACCATTGTGTTGACACTTTTCTAACTTGTATTCTCAGGTAACTAGCGTGGCTAGCAGGAGGACAGGAATGCACACTATAAGGAACGAGCAATTAGGAACTTACATGCATTCTGTCTTGTCATTTGAAAACAATTTACTTTCATTATGATAAAACAATGTTATGTTAAACTATTTACATTTCCGCTGCATTTTTGTCGAACACTTGATTTTCCGCTGCATTATGATAAGACAACTTTTATTCCGCTGCAAACTATCTTATTATGTGTATGTGTCAAACAATGGATTTGTAAACGCATATAGGGGTATTCTATATGACCTTGAGCTGTGATTCTGGACACGTCACATCCACGTGGACATACGCCACAAGTGGGAAATTTGGGGGTGTGACACAAGAAGAGGCATTTCAGACTTTGAAGCAGAAACTTTGTGATGCTCCTGTCTTGACACTGCCTGACGGAAATGATGATTTTGTAGTTTATTGTGATGCATCCAACCTAGGTCTCGGTTGTGTTCTCATGCAACGGGGAAAGGTTGTGGCTTATGCATCGAGGCAGCTGAAGATTCACGAGAAGAACTACACTACACACGACTTGGAACTTGGTGTAGTCGTGTTTGCCTTGAAGATATGGAGACATTATCTTTATGGCACTAAGTGTGTAGTGTTTACCGATCATAAAAGCTTACAACATATTCTCAATCAGAAAGAACTTAATATAAGACAACGGAGATGGGTTGAACTGTTAAATGATTATGACTGCGAAATTCGCTACCATCCTGGAAAGGCGAATGTCGTAGCAGATGCTCTTAGTCGCAAAAGTCAAGTTCAGATTCATAGTGTCCGAGTGCACACTAACCTCCGTAATGATGTTCTCACAGCCCAACAACTCTCATTAGCTCAGGATAACTTGAAAAATGAGATGTCTTGCGGGGCTGAAATTCTATTGGAAACTAAGGATGACGGTTTGATGTATCATTTGAATCGGTTGTGGATACTGAACAGGGGTGATCTTAGGATGCTGATCATGGATGAAGCTCATAAGCCTCGTTACTCAACCCATCCAGGTTCCGATAAGATGTATCAAGACATTAGGGGCTTGTACTGGTGGCCTGGAATGAAGAAGGATATTGCTGAGTATGTGTCTAAGTGCCTTAACTGTGCCAAAGTCAAGGCCGAACAGCGACCTTCGGGATTGTTACTACAACCAGAGATACCGATGTGGAAGTGGGAGAATATCTCTATGGATTTCATTACCAAACTCCCACGAACCACAAACGGTAAAGATAGTATCTGGGTAATTGTTGATAGATTGACCAAGTCGGCTCACTTCTTGCCGATACGCGAAACATACCCTGTGCGGAAGTTAGCGCGTATCTACATTGATGAGATCATTAGCCGACATGGTATTCCCTTAAGCATATTATCGGATCGTGATGCTCGTTTCACGGCACGATTTTGGGAATCACTTCATGAAGCCTTTGGAACAAGACTGGATCTTAGCACTGCTTATCATCCTCAAAAGAATGGTCAAACGGAGCATTGGTATGGCGCCGTTTGAAGCTCTTTATGGCAGGAAATGTCGGTCACCTATTTGTTGGACCGAAGTCGACGATTCGCAGATTACTGGTCCTGAAATTATTCAGGAAACGACTGACAAGATCCGCCAGATCCGCGACAATCTGTTAGCTTCTCGCAGTCGACAGAAGAGCTACGCGGATAAACGAAGGAAACCTTTAGAGTTTGAAGTTGGAGATATGGTATTGCTTAAAGTGTCGCCTTGGAAGGGTGTTGTTCGATTCGGAAAGAAAGGGAAGCTTGCTCCACGTTACGTTGGCCCTTTTAAGATCCTTGAACCCGGGAAGGTTGCCTACAAATTGGAACGTCCTCCTGAACTTAGTAATGTGCACCCGACGTTTCACGTCTCCAATCTAAGAAAGTGCTTAGCTGATCAGGATCTTCAGGTATCACTCGATGACATTCGCATCGATGATACCATGCATTTTGTTGAAAAACCAGTGGAGATAATGGATCGTGAGGTTAAACAACTCAAACGCAGTAGAATTCCAATTGTCAAAGTACGTTGGGAATCGAAGCGGGGTCCAGAATTCACGTAGGAGCGAGAAGATCAGATGAAGCTTAAGTACCCACAATTATTTACCACGGTCACTCCAAGTTGAATTTCGGGACGAAATTCCTTTAACTAGGGGAGACTGTAACATCACTGTACTTCAGGTTGTCCGTACATACGTACATCCGTACGATTGTACTGTTACGACCTGAGATTTATTATTATTAATGATAATGGATTATTTATTGATATTATTGATTATTATCACTATTACTGGTATACATGATTATAACACATATTATACACGTAAACCATGGGAAGTTTAGTTGTAACCCAACTAAACAGAACCAGAGAGTTTATCGCTGTTATATTATTGAAAATAATGATTGTTGGTTCGGATTAAAAATGAATATGGGTTTTGGTTTGGGAATTTTAATATTAAAATTTATAAAATAATGGAACTGATTACGCGATGGTGAGGTTACGAACGTTATTTAAACACGAATATTAATTCAGAAATATTAACTTAATAAATGTATTCACGTGAGTGATGATTTACACGAATATAATTATTAGGAATAATATTCTGAAACGATATTCAATAAATCGTAAATCGAATCGAAATACGATACGAGCGACGAATTCGCAAAGGTGACGATCTTTACGAATACGTACGCGAGTAACGCGTTTCGACGAGATAATTAAATAATATCTTACGATATTAAATTAATAAATGAAAATTTAAAGCGTTTATTAGGAATCACAACCTAAAGCAAAACCGAATAAATCAGTTATTTAAAATAATTAATTTAGTAAAAATAAAACGAAATCGTTTTACGAAATAAACTTATTTAAATCATTTTAATTAATGAAATCCAATTATTTAAACATGTTATGTTTAAATATGTTTTCGTTAAAAAAAAAACCGAGCATAACCGATCATTTATTATATTTTATCGCGATAAAAACGAGACCGAACCCGCGGGAAATACGCGGGTTATTAAAGAAGAAGAAGCCTTCTTCTTCTTCACTTTACACACACACTTTCTCTCTCTAAATAACCCAAACCGTCACCACTTTCTCTCTCTACCTTCTCTCTACCATAACTCACTCAAAACTCAACCAAATCATCTCATTCTTGCGCCAAATTGAAGCTCTCGACATTCCCTACACAAAGGTACCAAGGATCGGCCCTATCTCCAACTCAAACTCTCGAAATCTTAGAGAGAAGTTTCGGTTTTTAGGGTTTTCTACAAACCCGACAAAAACCGAACTTTAACCGGTTCAAAACATCACTTTTTCGACCCATACACCTTCTAAATGAGTTTACTCATCTAAACCCACTCAAAACGACTATATATACGACTATACCTCGAAATCATCTTCTCCCATGGCTGAGAACCCGTTCCGGCGAATGGCCCATGAGTATGAGCCATTCGGCCGAATGAGTCGGGAGAATGAGTGGAGTATGAGTCGGGAGAATGAGTGGAGTATGAGTCGGGAGAATGAGTCATTCGGGTGACTCATTCGGGAGACTCATTCGGAGGACTCATTCGGGAGACTCATTCGGAGAATGACTCATTCGGAGGACTCATTCGGGAGACTCATTCGGAGAATGACTCATTCGGGACTCATTCGGGAGACTCATTCGGCGACTGACTCATTTGGGACTAATTCGGGAGAATGACTCATTCGGGTGAAAACTCATTAACATGAGCCATTCTTATGAAAATCACAAGAATGAGCCATTTTCACTACACCAACTCAATTAACAACTTAAATTTCAAAAAGAACAATCAAATAAGGGATCATAACTTTAGAAAACATTTAATCAAACGCGGTACTGTGAATACAACATCAGTACGACAACGGTGAGCGCGCATAATACGAGAACACAGATACTAAGGACTTCAGGTGAGTTCTCATAACCTCCCTTTCTTTAAACTGTTTTGTTTTTAAAACTCGGAGGTGAAACATGTATACCAATTTAAATATTATTTTGATAACACAAGGATAATACCTGTTTATCAATATGATATTCACAATATAAAATTACCACTTGTTATGGATTAACTCTTATTAACTTATATCCGTGTAAACATTGTCATTGATTTCGGTCAATAACAAAGATTACATGTATTGTCACATACTCCGTGAATCATTACTTTTAACTTTGGTTAACTGTTTTGACTTCATGTATTGTCACGTGGATGCTTTCCACATCCGTGAATCATTGCCTTTGACTTCGGTTAATTGCTTTGACTTCATGTATTGTCACGTGGTTAGCGACCACTCCATGAATCATGTATTTAACTTATGTTATTTACATAATGATCATGTATAGTCACGAACATTATTTGAGAATGTAATTGATTAGATTGGTTGATTAGTTTGTGGATTGATTATCTATGTTTGACTATGATTATTTGTGAGTGATTATGATTGATTGGTTATGTGATTATGTGATTGTGTATGTGTTTGATTGTTGAGTTGGGAGATTGATTGGATTATCTCATACAGGTAATATTCTGGATGTTCTCAGAAAATCATAAGCAATTGTACTTGTCTTATCTAAACTTCTTATAAAACCATTTTTTAAACTTAAACTTTTAAATTCATTTTATAAAACCTTTTAAGTACAAAACTTATGATTACTCACCAACTACTTCGTAGTTGACACTTGATTTCTTACATGTTTCAGGTGATGGAGACAAGTAGGATGAAGAGAGGATCTCTTCTATTTTGGACATCATCATATAGGATCTTGGACTTAGTTAATTAACTAAATTTCTGGCGATTAGAGTTTAGTTAGTTTAACTAATTCTTTTGTGTAATTGATGTACTTAATTCATGATGAACATGATTTTTGTGTAATTATTTTGGTTGATTGAATGATATATGATGATTTGATTTAGATGCCCATGAGCTTTTGAACAATCTTCACATCCCTCGTGGCATCCTGACGATTCCGCCGCCGGTCGGGGTGTTACAGATTGGTATCAGAGCCTGGGTTATAGGGAATTAGGTTACTAGCAATGGTTGACCTAGTCTATAACCGTAGGATACCCTAGTATGAAGAAATTCATACACTAGTTAGTATATTCAGGATTTCATGCTTATGTGTTTATTACATGTTAACTGAACTCCTGTTATACATCTTATTTATATATCTTGTTTACTTGCTACTTGTACCCTAATGACTCGATAAGGATATACTCGTGGTGTATTGTAAAGGTGGTGGGACGGTGGTTTGGGCGGTTGCGACTGACCCTTATCATATGCCCTATATATATACCATTTACAGTACATCGGGTGGATGTCAGTATTGAGGAATAAGGGAACTACCCGTTTGGGACACTTGTCTGCTTAAGAACTTAACTGCTTAGGAATTTATGTGCTTTAGGAATTATCTGCTAGATCTCTTGATCTCCAGACAAGGACACACTCGTGGTATACTACAAAGGTGGTGGGACAGTGTAAGGGAGGTTGCGATCTACCCTTGCATATGCCCTATACATATACTATTTGTGGATATCGGGGGTCTGTCGGTGTCAGGAACATAGGATATTATTAGGATATTAATAGGAATTGTTGAATTGTTGTGAAGATATGGTTGTTGATGGTATGTTTGTTGGATTGGTTTGGATTGACACTTTGGATTAACGCATTTAATGAACACTTATAAACTCATTTATAAACACATTCATTGGACACGTAGGGTGCATAGGATCAATGAACGACGCGAACACTTAGTGATTGAATTATAGACTTGGATGATGATATAGACACTTGGTGATAATATAAACGCATAGTGATGATACTAACACTTAGTGATAGTATGGACACTTGATGAGAATAAACTATAGGGAGGATATGAACACTTAGTGACAATAAGAGCACTTTGTGATGATATGAACCCTCAATGATGATTATTGATATTGGGATTGACATGGATTTTAGTAAACTTAGACAATTAGGGGAACCTTAATGTCAGGTGAACTTAGACATTAGGTGAACTTAGAAATAGGTAAACCTACATGTCAGGTGAACTTAGACATTAGGCGAACCTAATTGCCCAAGGGAACTAGAGACCACTTCACTCAAAATTATCCTACCTAGGATAAGGTTTGTGAAGTGAGATTATGGTAAGATACATGACACACCCTAACTTCTAGCAAGGGCATAATCGTGGTGCAATGGAACGGTGGTGGGACGGTGTAGGGGAGATTGCGATCTACCTTTGCATATGCCCTATATATAAGCTTGTTGCATTGCATTGGGAGGTTGTCAGTGTTAGTATAGGGTGAGAAATGTATAGGACTTAGGAATAGTTAGCTAACACTAGTTATGACCAACTAGGACACTTAGAATAATATTAGGAAATTTATAAACCTTATGAGTTTAATGACAGATAGGAGACAAATATAGTTCCTATATGAAATCCTAACTGCTTAAATGAACTCATTTGATCATTGTTTGTATACCTTACATTGTAAACGGTAGTTACATGTTTCTAATTCCTTCAGAAACATGCCGCCTTGCCGTCACAACGGAGACGATACGAACTCAGAGGATGCTAACAGTAATGCCAACCCGGGCATGCAAGAGTTAGCTAATCTCATCACTGGATTGGTGAACCAGTTGACTCAGGCCAACCAGAACATCAACCAGAACAGAGGTGGTGCAAACCAGACAACTTGCACGTTCAAACACTTCAATTCCTGCAACCCCCTGAAATTCACGGGAGCTGAATCGGCCACTGGTCTGCTACAGTGGTTCGAGAGTATGGAGAACACCTTCATCAACAGCGAATGTCCTGAGAACTTGAAAGTTCGTTATGCCACTAGTGTCTTTCAAAAGAGAGCACTAACTTGGTGGAATGGGGAAAAACGAACTAGGGGAGTTGAGACTGCTTTAGCACTGACATGGACAGAGGTCAAGAACTTAATGACCACTGAATTCTGTCCTAGAAGAGAGATGAGGAAGCTTGAGACTGAGTTTTGGGAACTCAAGCAAGACAGCGGGGAGAACGTCATCTACAATACTCGTTTTCACGAGTATAGTCTGCTGGTCCCTCATCTGGTGACACCACTTGAGAGAGCTATTGAGAAGTACATAGGCCGGTTGCCTATACAGATTCAGGACACAGTCTACGGGAGCAATCCCAAAACACTTGAGGCTGCGATCCGATTGTCTGCAACTCTTACTGATAATCACGTGAAGAATGGAACACTCACTCGGAAGGGATACAAGAAGACTGACACCAAGGCTGCTACAAAGGAAGTCAAAACTGAGGTCAAGTCTGAAGCTACTAGCACTTCTAAGAGCAGCAACAAAAAGAGGAAGACCAGAAATTTCATGGTCACTGCTCCTGCTGCTAAGTCTGCGCAGCAATCATCAAATAATTCAACTGCCAGGAATTACACTGGGAACACCCCCCAATGTAATACCTGTCGATATCATCACATACCGAACTTTCCATGTCGCGTCTGCAACAACTGCGGCAAGTTTGGTCATTTTGCTAATGTCTGTCGGAGTGCACCGCAAGCACAAAGGATGCAACAAGCACCGCTTGCACTGCCAGCTCCGCATGCACAACCTATTCCAGCTGTACCCGTTTGCCAGGTACCTCAGGCACAGGCAAGAGCCTGTTATGAGTGTGGTGAAGTGGGTCATTTCAAAAATCAACGCCCAAAGTTGACCGGGAATAATCAAAGGGTGGCAAGAGGCCGGGCATTTCAACTGAATGCTCCAGCTGCTCAAGCCAACCAGGACGTCGTCAACGGTACATTTTTGATCAACAACTCTTATGCATCTGTCTTATTTGATTCTGGTGCCGATAGGAGTTTCGTTTCATATGATTTTGAATGCTTGCTTGGTAGAACACGTACACATTTAGATAAACCGTTTAACGTGGAAGTGGCTGACCGCAACACTATCGATATTAAAACTATTATCGTTGGATGTACGGTGAACTTAAATGATCACGTTTTCCTGATTGATCTTATACCTATGCATCTTGGTAGCTTTGATGTTATCATAGGCATGGATTGGTTAGTCACCCACAAAGCGGAGATAGTTTGCCATGAGAAATACATACGTATTCCATTGCCTTCGGGTGAAATTTTAAGAGTCTTTGGAGAAACTTCTAGAAAAGGTCTTAAGCTTATGTCATGCACTAAAGCACACAAGTACCTTAGGAAGAAATGTATGGCATTTTTAGCTCACATTGTAGAGAAGAAAGAGAAATGAAAGAAGATTGAAGATGTTCCAGTGATACGAGATTTTCCAGAAGTGTTTCCTGATGATTTGCCGGGTCTTCCACCAGAACGTCAAGTAGAGTTTCGAATTGACTTAGTACCTGGTGCAAATCCTGCCGCCAAAGCTCCTTACCGACTTGCGCCTTCGGAGTTGCAAGAATTGGCGAGCCAGTTGCAAGAACTGACTGACAAAGGATTTATTCGCCCGAGCCATTCACCATGGGGTGCACCGGTTCTGTTTGTCAAGAAGAAGGACGGATCATTCCGAATGTGCATCGATTATCGCGAATTAAACAAACTCACAATCAAGAATCGATATCCACTGTCGCGCATCGATGATCTCTTCGATCAGCTTCAAGGCTATGCATGGTTTTCAAAGATAGATCTTAGGTCTGGGTATCATCAGCTTCGAGTACATGATGATGATATTCCCAAGACTGCTTTCAGAACAAGATATGGCCATTATGAATTTCTGGTAATGCCTTTCGGCCTTACCAATGCACCTGCGGTTTTCATGGATCTCATGAACCGTGTTTGCAGGCCATACTTGGATAAATTTGTGATTGTATTCATTGATGATATTCTCATCTACTCAAAGACCAAGGAAGAACACGAGAAGCACCTTAAGTTGGTTTTGGAGATCCTGAGAGAAGAGCAACTGTATGCCAAATTCTTTAAATGTGAATTTTGGCTTAAGGAAGTTCAATTTTTGGGGCACATAGTCAACGAATACGGTGTTCACGTGGATCCTGCAAAGATTGATGCGGTGAAGAATTGGAGTACACGAAGACACCGACGGAGATTCGATCGTTTCTCGGACTTGCCGGTTACTATCGGCGGTTTATATCGAATTTCTCCAGAATTGCTGTCCCTCTCACTTCTTTGACTCAAAAGAATAAACCATACGAGTGGGGACCGAAGCAAGAAGAGGCATTTCAGACTTTGAAGCAGAAACTTTGTGATGCTCCTGTCTTGACACTGCCTGACGGAAATGTTGATTTTGTAGTTTATTGTGATGCATCCAACCTAGGTCTCGGTTGTGTTCTCATGCAACGGGGAAAGGTTGTGGCTTATGCATCGAGGCAGCTGAAGATTCACGAGAAGAACTACACTACACACGACTTGGAACTTGGTGCAGTCTTGTTTGCCTTGAAGATATGGAGACATTATCTTTATGGCACTAAGTGTGTAGTGTTTACCGATCATAAAAGCTTACAACATATTCTCAATCAGAAAGAACTTAATATGAGACAACGGAGATGGGTTGAACTGTTAAATGATTATGACTACGAAATTCGCTACCATCCTGGAAAGGCGAATGTCGTAGCAGATGCTCTTAGTCGCAAAAGTCAAGTTCAGATTCATAGTGTCCGAGTGCACACTAACCTCCGTAATGATGTTCTCACAGCCCAACAACTCTCATTAGCTCAGGATAACTTGAAAAATGAGATGTCTTGCGGGGCTGAAATTCTATTGGAAACTAAGGATGACGGTTTGATGTATCATTTGAATCGGTTGTGGATACCGAACAGGGGTGATCTTAGGATGCTGATCATGGATGAAGCTCATAAGTCTCGTTACTCAATCCATCCAGGTTCCGATAAGATGTATCAAGACATTAGGGGCTTGTACTGGTGGCCTGGAATGAAGAAGGATATTGCTGAGTATGTGTCTAAGTGCCTTAACTGTGCCAAAGTCAAGGCCGAACATCAGCGACCTTCGGGATTGTTACTACAACCAGAGATACCGATGTGGAAGTGGGAGAATATCTCTATGGATTTCATTACCAAACTCCCACGAACCACAAACGGTAAAGATAGTATCTGGGTAATTGTTGATAGATTGACCAAGTCGGCTCACTTCTTGCCGATACGCGAAACATACCCTGTGCGGAAGTTAGCGCGTATCTACATTGATGAGATCATTAGCCGACATGGTATTCCCTTAAGCATATTATCGGATCGTGATGCTCGTTTCACGGCACGATTTTGGGAATCACTTCATGAAGCCTTTGGAACAAGACTGGATCTTAGCACTGCTTATCATCCTCAAACGAATGGTCAAACGGAGCGAACGATCCAGACATTGGAAGACATGTTGAGAGCGTGTGTCATCGATTTTGTTGGCAACTGGGATAGCCATTTACCATTAGTCGAGTTCTCGTATAGCAACAGTTATCACGCGAGCATTGGTATGGCGCCGCTTGAAGCTCTTTATGGCAGGAAATGTCGGTCACCTATTTGTTGGACCGAAGTCGGCGATTCGCAGATTACTGGTCCTGAAATTATTCAGGAAACGACTGACAAGATCCGCCAGATCCGCGACAATCTGTTAGCTTCTCGCAGTCGACAGAAGAGCTACGCGGATAAACGAAGGAAACCTTTAGAGTTTGAAGTTGGAGATATGGTATTGCTTAAAGTGTCGCCTTGGAAGGGTGTTGTTCGATTCGGAAAGAAAGGGAAGCTTGCTCCACGTTACGTTGGCCCTTTTAAGATCCTTGAACGGATCGGGAAGGTTGCCTACAAATTGGAACGTCCTCCTGAACTTAGTAATGTGCACCCGACGTTTCACGTGTCCAATCTAAGAAAGTGCTTAGCTGATCAGGATCTTCAGGTATCACTCGATGACATTCGCATCGATGATACCATGCATTTTGTTGAAAAACCAGTGGAGATAATGGATCGTGAGGTTAAACAACTCAAACGCAGTAGAATTCCAATTGTCAAAGTACGTTGGGAATCGAAGCGGGGTCCAGAATTCACGTGGGAGCGAGAAGATCAGATGAAGCTTAAGTTCCCACAATTATTTACCACGGTCACTCCAAGTTGAATTTCGGGACGAAATTCCTTTAACTAGGGGAGACTGTAACATCACTGTACTTCAGGTTGTCCGTACATACGTACATCCGCACGATTGTACTGTTACGACCTGAGATTTATTATTATTAATGATAATGGATTATTTATTGATATTATTGATTATTATCACTGTTATTGGTATACATGATTATAACACATATTATACGCGTAAACCATGGGAAGTTTAGTTGTAACCCAACTAAACAGAACCAGAGAGTTTATCGCAGTTATATTATTGAAAATAATGATTGTTGGTTCGGAATAAAAATGAATATGGGTTTTCGTTTGGGAATTTTAATATTAAAATTTATAAAATAATGGAACTGATTACGCGATGGTGAGGTTACGAACGTTATTTAAACACGAATATTAATTCAGAAATATTAACTTAATAAATGTTTCGCGTGAGTGATGATTCACACGAATATAATTATTAGGAATAATATTCTGAAACGATATTCAATAAATCGTAAATCGAATCGAAATACGATACGAGCGACGAATTCGCAAAGGTGACAATCTTTACGAATACGTACGCGAGTAACGCGTTTCGACGAGATAATTAAATAATATCTTACGATATTAAATTAATAAATGAAAATTTAAAGCGTTTATTAGGAATCACAACCTAAAGCAAAACCGAATAAATCAGTTATTTAAAATAATTAATTTAGTAAAAATAAAACGAAATCGTTTTACGAAATAAACTTATTTAAATCATTTTAATTAATGAAATCCAATTATTTAAACATGTTATGTTTAAATATGTTTTCGTTAAAAAAAAACCGAGCATAACCGATCATTTATTATATTTTATCGCGATAAAAACGAGACCGAACCCGCGGGAAATACGCGGGTTATTAAAGAAGAAGAAGCCTTCTTCTTCTTCACTTTACACACACACTTTCTCTCTCTAAATAACCCAAACCGTCACCACTTTCTCTCTCTACCATAACTCACTCAAAACTCAACCAAATCATCTCAATTTTGCGCCAAATTGAAGCTCTCGACATTCCCTACACAAAGGTACCAAGGATCGGCCCTATCTCCAACTCAAACTCTCGAAATCTTAGAGAGAAGTTTCGGTTTTTAGGGTTTTCTACAAACCCGACAAAAACCGAACTTTATCCGATTCAAAACATCACTTTTTCGACCCATACACCTTCTAAATGAGTTTACTTATCTAAACCCACTCAAAACGACTATATATACGACTATACCTTGAAATCATCTTCTCCCATGGCTGAAAACCCGTTCCGACGAATGGCCCATGAGTATGAGCCATCGGCCGAATGAGTCGGGAGAATGAGTGGAGTATGAGTCGGGAGAATGAGTGGAGTATGAGTCGGGAGAATGAGTGGAGTATGAGTCGGGAGAATGAGTCATTCGGGTGACTCATTCGGGAGACTCATTCGGAGGACTCATTCGGGAGACTCATTCGGAGAATGACTCATTCGGGAGACTCATTCGGAGAATGACTCATTCGGGACTCATTCGGGAGACTCATTCGGCGACTGACTCATTCGGGACTCATTCGGGAGAATGACTCATTCGGGTGAAAACTCATTAGCATGAGCCATTCTTATGAAAATCACAAGAATGAGCCATTTTCACTACACCAACTCAATTAACAACTTAGATTTCAAAAAGAACAATCAAATAAGGGATCATAACTTTAGAAAACATTTAATCAAACGCAGGACTGTGAATACAACATCAGTACGACAACGGTGAGCGCGCATAATACGAGAACACAGATACTAAGGACTTCAGGTGAGTTCTCATAACCTCCCTTTCTTTAAACTGTTTTGTTTTTAAAACTCGGAGGTGAAACATGTATACCAATTTAAATATTATTTTGATAACACAAGGATAATACCTGTTTATCAATATGATATTCACAATATAAAATTACCACTTATTATGGATTATCTCTTATTAACTTATATCCGTGTAAACATTGTCATTGATTTCGGTCAATAACAAAGATTACATGTATTGTCTCATACTCCGTGAATCATTACTTTTAACTTCGGTTAACTGTTTTGACTTCATGTATTGTCACGTGGATGCTTTCCACATCCGTGAATCATTGCCTTTGACTTCGGTTAATTGCTTTGACTTCATGTATTGTCACGTGGTTAGCGACCACTCCATGAATCATGTATTTAACTTATGTTATTTACATAATGATCATGTATAGTCACGAACATTATTTGAGAATGTAATTGATGAGATTGGTTGATTAGTTTGTGGATTGATTATCTATGTTTGACTATGATTATTTGTGATCGATTATGATTGATTGGTTATGTGATTATGTGATTGCGTATGTGTTTGATTGTTGAGTTGGGAGATTGATTGGATTATCTCATACAGGTAATATTCTGGATGTTCTCAAAAAATCATAAGCAATTGTACTTGTCTTATCTAAACTTCTTATAAAACCATTTTTTAAACTTAAACTTTTAAATTCATTTTATAAAACCTTTTAAGTACAAAACTTATGATTACTCACCAACTACTTCGTAGTTGACACTTGATTTCTTACATGTTTCAGGTGATGGAGACAAGTAGGATGAAGAGAGGATCTCTTCTATTTTGGACATCATCATATAGGATCTTGGACTTAGTTAATTAACTAAATTTCTGGTGATTAGAGTTTAGTTAGTTTAACTAATTCTTTTGTGTAATTGATGTACTTAATTCATGATGAACATGATTTTTGTGTAATTATTTTGGTTGATTGAATGATATATGATGATTTGATTTAGATGCCCATGAGCTTTTGAACAATCTACACATCCCTCGTGGCATCCCGACGATTCCGCCGCCAGTCGGGGTGTTACAGATTGGAATTCCACTCCAGCGCTGCTGGCTAATCCCACATGGGTTGAGTAAGGGGAACGAAACTTCCTTATAAGAGGGAGTGGAGACCTTCTCTATTGGACGCGTTTTGGGCTTAGTTGGCTGTGGAGCACATGAAAACTCCACAGTTAAGCGTGCTCAGGTGGCAGCAATCCAGGGATGGGTGACCTCCCTGGGAAGTTTTCACCTGGGTAACCAAAAGCAAATCCGTGAGCCCGGTGGGGCAGAGCGGACAATATCCAATACGGCCGGATGTTACAAACCAGACATATAGGTCTCGCAAGTTGTGTGACCGGAGACTGCGATCCTGACAATCTGTTGTTGCTCGCGCCCCAGAAGGGACGGGATTTCTCGGGGTGCGACAGATTGGTATCAGAGCCTCCGGTTATTGCGAATTAGGTTTGCATTTAGTGAACTTAGTCTATCACTAGTCGTCTCCACACAACACTTAGTGCTTAGTGTTGTGATGCTTGCACACATGCCACCTCTTTTATGCATTACGTTCATCACCACACATGACTACTCATGATGGGGAGAGCCGATACCTCTACATGTTCTTTACAGTACCTACTGCACACACTACAATAGTCATTAGTCATACACTAACACTTATTCTCGCTATAAAGATCATGGCCGGAAGACATGGAGGACGCAGGAATGCGGGCGGACGTGGAAACATCAACCTGACACAAGCTGAGTTAAACGCCCTCATCAACGAACGGGTTGAGGAGGTACTTGCTGCACGGGAAGCTGCCTGTAATCAAAACCCACTGAACCAGGGAGCAAATCCTAACCCTTCTCTCTGTACGTTCAAGATGTTTCTGGATTGCAAACCCCATTCATTCAGCGGCACTGAGGGAGCCGTTGGACTATTCCGTTGGATTGAGAGGGCGGAATCAGCTTTCGCCATGAGCAATTGCAGGAACGAGGACAGGGTCAAGTTCGCTGCTGGAACTTGAGACTGAATTCTGGAACCACAAGATGATTGGTTCCGAGGTTGAGACATACACTGCCTGGTCTTATGAGCTTGCAAACCTGTGCCCGGAAATGGAAAACCCACCTTTCAAACACATAGAGAAGTACATTGAGGGACTACCACCTCAAATTCAGGGCATGGTACTTTCTGCTGACCCCATCACCATGCAACAAACTGTGCGACTAGCCCACAAGCTCACTGATTCGGCAGTTGCACAGGGACTCTTACCACCCCATGGTGCTATGACCACAACCAATGACAAGAACAAACGCAAATGGGATGACACCCCGAGCAAGACTTCAACTCTCCAACCACCGCCACAGCAACGTAAGTTTGGGTCATCTCAGGCTTACGCACCACCTGTCCCGAACCAGCCAAAACACTGTAGGCTATGCAGGAAAACAACCCAAATGCCATAAGTGCAACTTCCATCATGCACAGGGTCAGTGTTGCCGTTTCCAATGCCAGCGCTGCGGAAAAGGGGGACATGCAGCCAAAGATTGGAGGGGAGAGCTGCTCGCAAAGACCTCGCAACCACAAGAACAGCAACAACTTGAAGCACCAAAGGGTTGCTTCGAATGTGGCAAACCAGGGCACTTCAAGAAGGACTGCCCGCACCTGAAAAACAACAACAACAATCAACTGAACAACAATGGGAACAATGGCACGAGGGGAGGAGCCTTCGTGATTGGGGCCAAGGAGGCCAGAAGGGATCCCAACCTTGCAACCGGTACGTATCTCTTGAACGATAATTATGCTTCTGTATTGTTTGATACTGGAGCTGAGAAAAGCTTTATATCTAAGGATTTTAGCGAGATACTTGCCATCACCCCAACACCCTTAGATGTTGAATATACAGTAGAGCTAGCTGATGGTAAATTAATTGTGACTAAGCACATTCATAAGGAATGCACCTTAGAGCTAGCAGGCCATAAGTTTAAGATTGACCTCATGCCGATTACACTAGGCAGTTTTGATGTCGTAGTGGGCATGGATTGGTTGTCTAAAAACCAAGCCGAAATCATTTGCCACGACAAGGTTGTGCGCATACCTCTCCCTGGCGGAGAAACTCTAGACATCAAGGGCGAAAGGAGTGACACTCCTCTGAACATCATCTCGTGCATGAAAGCTCACAAATGCTTACGAAAAGGATACACAACCATTTTGGCGCTTATCACCGACAAGACTGAAGAGGAGAAAAGAATAGAAGATATCCCAGTCGTATGCGACTATCCTGACGTATTCCCTGAGGATCTACCAGGACTACCACCATCTCGGCAAGTGGAGTTCCGCATAGACCTTGCACCGGGAGCAGCGCCTGTTGCACGGGCACCTTATCGACTTGCATCTTCGGAGATGCAGGAACTATCCAATCAACTGCAGGAGTTGCTGGACAAGGGTTTCATCATAACAAGCTTCTCACCCTGGGGGTCTTATTTGTAAAGAAGAAGGATGGCACGTTCCGTATGTGCATCAACTATCGAGAATTAAACAAGGTGACAGTCAAGAACCGTTACCCCTTACCTCGGATTGACGATCTGTTCTATCACCTACAGGGATGAAGTTACTACTCTAAGATCGATCTGCGATCGGGGTACCATTAGCTGAGGATTCAAGAGGAAGATATCCCTAAGAAAGCTTTTCGCACTCGGTATGGCCATTATGAGTTCTTAGTCATGCCATTTGGGCTAACCAATGCACCTGCAGTATTCATGGATCTCATGAATAGAGTGTGCAAACCATACCTCGACAAGTTCATCATCGTCTTCATCGATGATATTCTCATCTACTCCAAAACCCAGGAGGAACACAAAGAGCATCTTCAATTGGCTCTCGAACTGCTACGGAAAGAGAAGTTGTACGCTAAACTCTCAAAGTGCGACTTCTGGATTCGAGAAGTCCAATTTTTGGGACATGTTGTCAAGGAACAAGGGATTCATGTGGATAAATCTAAGATAGAGGCAATCAAGAGCTGGGAAGCACCAAAGACCCCAACTGAGGTGCGACAACTCCTAGGATTGGCCTGCTATTATCGACGATTTATTGAAGGATTTTCAAAGATAGCCCAACCCCTTACAGCCTTAACCCATAAGGACAAGAAGTATCTCTGGACTGAAAAACAAGAAGCTGCATTCCAACTTCTCAAGCAGAAGCTCTGTAGTGCACCTATCCTATCACTTCCTGATGGAACTGATGATTTTGTAGTATATTGTGATGCCTCAATACAGGGACTCGGCTGCGTGCTGATGCAGCGAGAGAAGGTGATCGCATATGCTTCTTGACAACTGAAAGTCCACGAGAAGAACTACACCACCCACGACGTGGAACTTGGAGCCGTAGTATTTGCACTCAAAATCTAGAGACACTACCTGTATGGTACAAAGTGTACAATATACACTGATCACAAGAGTCTTCAACATATATTCGAGCAGAAAGAACTGAACATGCGACAGCGTCGTTGGCTCGATCTCCTGAACGACTACGAGTGTGCTATCAAGTATCACCCGGGGATGGCCAACGTTGTGGCCGATGCCCTAAGCCGGAATAACACATCGAAACCCAAGAGAGTACGAGCTTTACAACTCACCATCCATCCCAATCTCCCTGAGCAGATACGTGTTGCTCAAGTAGAGGCACTTAAAGCCGAAAACCTAACGGCAGAGTCATTGAGGGGAATGGGGCAGCAACTTAAGGAAAAAGCTGATGGCTTACAATATTTCATGGAACGTGTCTGGGTTCCACGGCACGGAAACCTACGAGACCTTGTGATGGACGAGGCTCACAAATCACGGTATTCCATTCACCCTGGATCTGATAAGATGTATCATGATCTGAAGGTAATTTACTGGTGGCCACACATGAAAGCCGACATCGCCACCTACGTAGGCAAATGCCTGACTTGTGCCAAAGTCAAGATCGAGTACCAGAAACCATCTGGATTACTCACACAACCAGAGATCCCCATGTGGAAATGGGAACAAATATCCATGGATTTCATTACCAAATTACCCCGTACTCCTAGTGGATGTGACGCTATCTGGGTAATTGTGACTAAATCAGCACATTTCCTCGCGATCAAGGAAAATGACAAGATGAAAAAGCTAGCCATAATCTATGTCAAGGAAGTAGTCTCACGACATGGAGTGCCAATCTCCATCATTTCAGATCGAGATGCCAGATTCACTTTTAACTTCTGGAAATCACTACAAAAGTCGCTTGGCACGCGGTCGGATATGAGTACAGCATACCACCCCCAAACTGACGGCCAGAGCGAAGGCACCATACAGACCCTCGAAGATATGCTACGAGCATGCGTAGTAGACTTCGGCAACAGCTGGGAAATTCACCTACCGTTGGTAGAGTTTTCCTACAACAACAGTTACCACAGAAGCATCAAAGCAGCGCCTTTTGAGGCACTCTATGGCAGGAAATGCCGATCACCTATCTGTTGGGCAGAAGTGGGCGACAGTCAGCTCACTGGCCCGGAACATGTACACGAAACTACGGAGAAAATCGTGCAAATCAGAAACCGCATGGCAGCAGCTCGCGATCGTCAAAAGAGCTATGCCGACAAACACCGAAAGCCCATAGAATTTCAGGTAGGAGATAAAGTCCTTCTGAAAGTTTCACCATGGAAAGGCGTCATTCGTTTTGGTAAACGAGGCAAACTAAACCCATGGTATATTGGACCTTTCGAGATCCTGAAAAGGATTGGTCCAGTGGCATACCAACTCAACTTACCAGCCGAACTCGACAGAGTTCAGAACGTGTTTCACGTCTCAAACTTGAAAAAGTGTCTATCTGACGAAACACTTGTATTTCCACTGGATGAGATCCAGGTGGATGAACAACTACGGTTCGTGGAAGAACCGGTAGAGATCATGGACCGTGAGGTCAAACAACTCAAACAGAGTAAGATTCCGATTGTTAAAGTCCGATGGAACTCGAAACGCGGACCTGAATTCACGTGGGAACGTGAAGATCAGATGATGCGCAAATATCCCCATCTCTTCAAGCAGACAACGTCGAACGTTGACAACAACAAATATATTTCGGGACGAAATTCCTTTCAACAAGGGGATGATGTGACAACCAGAAAATTTGTGTTTCTCAAACACTTTTGCTTCTCAAACAATACCAACAACAACCAAATTTCGGGACGAAATTTCTTTCAACAAGGGGATGATGTGACACTCGGCAATTTCAGGTAAATTGCAACTCTTACATTCTTTACGTTTCACATTCATACTTGTTGCATGTCATTTAATTATGCTTAATTAGATGAGTTGAACACAAACGACTGCGAAACGATAGTTCGTAGAACTATCGAATCGTACATTGCACATTGGTTTTGGAAACCAACAGTGGCAAACACAACACTAACGCAAAACAATAATTCAGGGAATTATTGAATTGTGCATCACACGTTGATTAGGATTAATCAAGCGTGCAAACACTTCATTAGACACGAACACAAACGAGCACCGATAATTCGAGGAATTATCGAAACACACACGAGTCTCACGAACGTTGGTGAACAAACGATTGAATGACAATTGAGTCACAAATGACCGAACATTAGTAATCATGGTCAATCGATGTTAAACGATGAGTTATAATCGTGAAATCATCGAAAAACGGATCGAAACGATGAAACAGGGCTTATTGGGCTTGCCTGGAGGCCCAGGCGCTACGCCTGATCCCAGCCAGCGAACCTAGGTGTTACGCGCGGGTAGGGAAGGGAAGCATCGGATGCCAGTCTTCCACGCGGTACGCCTGGCCTCGGTGTTCTTCGCTGGGCGTTACGCCTGACAGGGAATCGTAGAAAAATCTCTTAAAAGCCACAAAAATCATTTCTACTCTATCTTCACTTATTATACTCGAAACCACACGCAACCAACCGGCCATTTCTCTTCCCTAACCCCTGTTACAGCCCCTTTTCATCTATTGGAAGCCATTGGAGCTCCCATACTTGAAGATTGAAGCTAGGAACTCACAAAAAGCTTGAAGGGGAAGATTGGTGGGCTTGAAGATCTTCACCACCACTTTGTTTTCTACAAATCATTGCTGTCCAGAGGCAAATAGAGCTGCTACAACCATCTTGTGCGATTCTAGAGCATCTAAGGTAGTTTTACTTGATTATTAATAGTTAGATCGCACATGCAAGGGCTAAAAACCCACATGCATGAAGATCCACTCACATGCAACTCCGATCCGCTCACATGCACGAATTTTTAATGGGTCTAGAGTGTTTATTGATATATTTTGAAGAAGATTGATGATAGAAATCATCTAGGATTGGGTTTTGTCGATTTGATGATGATTTTGTAAGACTTGCTATATTAGGAAACTTTTTAGATGCATGTTTTAGATTGGTGATGATCTAGACATGCTAGACAAGTCTAGATGTTGTCAAATGCATATTGAAGTGTTTAGAAACACAGTGAGATATTTCATTTTGTCAAAAACTTGGTTTTATAGAAACTTGCTATTTATGGAAACTTTTGAAAATCAAAAGAGGGCTTTTGATGTTTTTCAATGATTTGATGAACTTTGATCTTTGAAATATGTTTAGAAATGATTTCTAACATATTTGGAAACCTTGATTTGTGAAAATGAGCTTTTAAACAAATACTTACTATTTTAGGAAACTTTATTTGGGTAAAACGACATAAATGGTGATTTATGCGCAAGCGACATGTTTTAAGAGTTTAAACGTGTTTTACAATCATATTAGGAGTTATTAACTTGATGAAATGGGATTTCATAACCATACTTTCCTAAATTGGAAACTTTCTAAAAAAATGGTAACTTATGTGATTAGAGTCATAGGATGCATTTTGGTGTCTTATGTGCATTAAGGCACATAAACACAACAATCGTGTCACCAACGATTCATCAAGTCTCACTGGTTAACACACACACACTTGGTTGAGCACACCGACACTTGGAGTTGTATGGAATACAACACATCACAAAACACATACTCACACCAATATGGTTATAGGTGCCTACTAGCAGGATTGCTAGCATTCGCAGACGCGAACACATTCACTGAGACTGCTGTAACAGGTGAGTTCACAGCCCCTTTTTACATTTTCTACCTTTGCGGGAGAAAACATTGCATACAACTGTTTTTGAACAACAACACACTTTTTGGTTACTTTTGTACATGCTAATATCGTATATGCATATGTGTGGCATTCATCCACAAAACTGATAAGTCCTCATTAAACACACCTCGAACCGTTAGTAGCGCGTGGCGCTTAGCGTGGTAATTCTGAATAGTATTATTTGGGCCTGACAAGCCCCATTGTTGCGAGCCGTATGGCCACCCCGACTGGAGGTCGGAACAGTGCATAATTGACCAAACAACATTTGCCATATCTTGGATGGATATGGCAGGAGGCAGCATGTTAGCTTGGGTTGCGAACCCGCATATGATATAACACGTATTGACTAGCTATCAATGAATATTGCATTGTATTGAAAAGTAGACCTGCAAAACATTTACTTTAAACATTTTGATGTTTACTGCTGATATAAAACATGTGCTCTCACCAACCTTTGTGTTGACCCTTTTTCTCGCATGTTTTCTCAGGTAACTAAGGCACGCACACATGGAATAGGATGCTAGGCTGGAGTCGCATGCATCTATTTATATGTCTTAGTTTATTAGACATTTGATTGTTTTGTATTGAAAACTACTTTAATCGCTTCCGCAACTGTTGTTACTTATCATTTTTGAAAACTGTTTTTGAATTAACGCATCCGCTATTTATGAATGTTAAACCTGTATCGATAACCTACATTTACTTTCGCAACTCTGATTTTACAAACTAATTTGTCCAAGTAATTGGATGTACGTATACAACCAGACATATAGGTCTCGCAAGTTGTGTGACCGGAGACTGCGATCCTGACAATCTGTTGTTGCTCGTGCCCCAGAAGGGACGGGATTTCTCGGGGTGCGACAAATTCGAGGTATGAAGGTAGGAATCAAACAAAAATTAGAGTTTTTACACCCCTGTTCGCACCTAACCCACACCCGGTTATAGTAGCCATCTCCCAAGATGTTCTACAAGTCCCAAGCCTAAAACGAACTGTTAGGCAAGTGGGGAAGTCGCGGTTGAGCCTACATGTTGCAGGAAGTCGAAGGTGAGGGTGATGAACACTGATTCGCGACAATGAGATCGGCCGAACCTTTTGGTTTGGATTCTAAGGTGGCCGAACCTTCAACTCAGCAAACCTTCTCTGGCTGAACCCTCTTGTGCGAACCATCATCATCGAACCTGTACTCGGCTGAACTGCATGCATGGGCGAACCTCCATGATCAACGAACCTGCTAACCACGAACCAAGATCCACGAACCTGCATGCAAGTCCCGAACCTATGCATGAGAGGCGAACCTATGGCTTCTAATGGGCGAACCTCTTGGTCGAGTGTTGAAGCCGAACCCTTTTCAGCGAACCTGGGCTTAAGGGGAACCACAACCGAACCAAAGCACAGTAAACCCTCAGCCGAACCCCAGGGACCACAAACCCTAAAGTCACGAACCACCCATGTTCACGAACCTCCATTTCACCACGAACCTGAGGTAACGGGTGAACCATTGTTTGATGCTAACAGGTTCGCTGATCCCATTGCTACCCGGTTGAAACCTCACTCGGCCCAACTCTTCTTCGGTCGGATAGTGGCCCAACTCTTCTTCGGTCGGATAGTAGCCCAACCGCTTAGCCCACACATCATGATTCACCTATTTGTTTCACACGAAATCATACGGCCCAAGGCCCACCGATTCGGCCCACGTATATGTTAGTCGGCCCACACACATTAAGTGGAAACAAATACCTTAAATCAACCCAATGATGATAACATATATTGTTAGTATGCATGGATGGGTAAATGGATACTACAAAGGTGAAAAGGAATTTTGGAAACCTTAGAGAAGCAAGTGGTTTCAAGGTGTAAAAACAATGGGACAATAATCATACAAAACTCTTTTACTAGATGATAAGGATTAATAGCATTGAATAAAAAAGCTAAGTTTTATACTAATAATTCTTTTGTAATAACATCAACCCAAGAGTGAACACCAAATTCAATAATAAAGTGTGATAATATGAACCTAACGGGTTAAGGGTTAGCATAAAGAAGAACAATAAAAACTAGGGCCGAATAAAGACCGATACTCACAAGTGTTAGCCAACTTTAGGGCTAACACATACACGCACACAGTTAACTACGACTTATACTTATAAGTTACAACAACATGAACTCAATAACAACAAATACTCAATAACAACATGAACTCAATACAGGATCGTGAACATAACAACACATACTACAACGAGCGCGTGCATTCTAGTTAAGCTAAGTCAACCACTTATTCATTTGTCCCTTTTCAAACTAATTTGTTTTACCCTGGGACTGAGAAGCATGTTATACATTTTAAACAAGTATTGAAATGTTTTATAAATGCTTTTACACTTTTTCATAATGCTTATGCGTGTTATACTTATTATGAAAGCTATAAGCTAAGATTATTGTGACACCCCGTAATTTCCAGGTCAGCTTATTGTTTATTTAAATGTTTATTTAAATGATTTATGTACATGTGGCACTAGAATTAGATTAATTTAGTGTGACACTGGCACGACAGTACGAACATTGGTACACAACATGATAATCCAAGGGATTATCAGAAACCACACACGCGTGTCAAAAATCACGAACGTTGGTGAACGTCACAACACTTAAGCACAGAAACACTTCATAATGTCAATTATGGCTAATAATTGACTATTAGAGTCCAAACGACGCCCGAACGATGTTCTACAGTCGAGAAACAGGCGAGAATGGGACCAGCACAACAAAATAGGCTTATTGGGCCTAACATATGGGCCAGGCGCTACGCCTGACCCGATGTCTTGCCGATGGGCGATGCGCGGGAGACACAAAAGAAGTCTCGGATGCCTGGCCACCCGCGCGCAACGACTGGAGCCTAACAGCACACGCCAGGCGATGCGCCTGACATCCCTGACAGCTTATAATCTTCTTGAGCAACACAAAACCATCATACACTCCATCCTCATCATTTTGGTTAATACCAGACGCAATCTAGCACGATTTTACCTTCCCCAAACCTCTGCCATCACCTTCTACACTCCCTAAGTCCCATTGGAAGCCATTGGAACGAACTTGAAGCTTTGAGAGCTTGAGAGGAGGAGTTGGAGCTCACACCACCACCATCACCATCATTTCTCTGCAAAACCTCACGATCCAGGAGCCTTAGAAACTGTTGAGAGCATCATCCCAGAGATTTTGAAGCAATATAAGGTAGTTCTATCACTATAGTAGCTTAAAACCACCATATTTTGCACATACACGCTCACAAACACACATGCAAGCCCCATGGACTTGCATGCACGGATTTCTTGAGTTTTAAAGCTGGGTTTGTTGATGAACCTACTATATTTGATGATCTATGGCGATTTTGTAAGGATTTATGAAGATCTATGATGATGTGTTTGTATAAATATCATGATTTGGTCTTAACTTGATGAGATAGTTACATGCATGTATGATCTAAAGCCTTGATAATGGATTTGATTATATAGAAATGATTATTGATAGTGTAAAAGTGTTGTTGCAAGATTAGATCATGATCTTGATGGTTAAAATGTGATTAAATAGCACACTTACTATTTTTAGTAACTTTTTAGTTACAAGTTGATGATTTGGTGAATATGATGAACATGCATGGATATTAATATGTTGTTTGATGGATAATATGATGATTAGAAGCTTAGGAATGTGATTTGGATATTGAATATGGTCATTTTTAGCAAAGTTACTAAATATAGTAACTTTTGTGGACCAAATGTTGTTATGTGATAATTTGGGTTATGATGGTATGATTAAATGGTGATTAGATGGATTATTATGATGAATTGTGGCATAAGAGTGGATTAGAAATGCTTAAATAATCATTTTTATGCAAAAATACAAAGTTACTATTTCTAGTAACTTTATTTTTAGAAAAACCAATTTATAAACATGTGGTATGATTTAAGCATGCTAAGTAGGTTAATATGTTATAACATGATGATTAGATACTAAGATAGATGGTTTCCGATATCACATATGCTAGAAATAGAAACTTTCCATTTTAGGAAACTTTTGTGTGCTAACATGATGAAAATAACTTATGTGGTTTCGTATGATAACGTGCTATGTGTTAACATGATCACGTAGGACTAAAAAGCATGCTAGAGCTATAAAATCGTTATGTTTTGTGAACTTTCCATAAATGGAAACTTACTATATATAGTAAGTTGTCCATATACGCGACTTACGTGCTTTGCACACTACGAGCACTCACACGATCGTTACATGATCCACAACCGTCACACAGTTCACCAACGGGTCGTTGACTTGACACAGTTAATTTTGGTCAACTCTAGTCAAACACGGTCATTGTGGACCAACAAGAGCAAACACGGTCATTGTGGACCGACACGGACAAACATGAACAACCGAGGGTTGTTGGGCACAAACACGAGCACTAACATGAACACTAGCACGATCACTTACACAAACTCATGTTCGGTATACGATATAGGTTGCCGGTGACTGACACGCCTTTCGAGCAGGAGCTTACGCTTGTTTTATTTCACGATCACTAAGGTGAGTTTACGACCCCTCTTTACTCTTTTCAAACGCTTTTAATTAGGGGGGAGAATACTAGTTGCATCGAGTCAAACAATTATGCTATTACAAACATTTTTGTGTATGCTGGTTTATTAGACAAACATTAAGTGTTGAACTCGTAACAAGTCCTCATAAAGTCTTACCGTATGTGTCAAACCTTGTATTGTAAACGCATATAGAGGTGTTCTATATGACCATGAGCTGTGATTCTGGACACGTCACACCCACGTGGACTGACACCACGAGTGGGAATTTTAGGGTGTGACAGACTGGTATCAGAGCCTTGGTTATAGGGAACTAAGTTGCATGTAGTAAACTTAGACTATAGCCATTGCTCAACTTTAGACACTACACTTAGAACTTGCAGATTGATGATGTTATTACTTATGTTAAACTGTTGCTTACTAAATTGAGACATACAGGATGGCCGACAATGATGATGCTAGGAGAAACCCGGGAAATCGCCCGGTGACTGACGACCTGACTAAGGAGAGTCGCCGACGAGTCGATGACATTGTAGCACAGGTGGACGCCGAGATGGACAGGCGTGCCAGGAGGATGATGCGTGACCGACACTGGGGATGGTACCCTACCACTATTCAGGAGTGAATCATTGGAGAGAGAGTACCTTCGTATCGTTATCCCGGCGATACATCCACGGGCCATCGACTGCCGCCACTCGGAGTACCGATGGAGCAAGCCTTCGCGGCTCATGTGGCCTGTACACGACGGGAGATTTGGAGGAAAGGTGAGTTATCGGAAGAGGTCCGCGTTCTTCGGGAGAAGAAAGATCGCCTTGAAAGGCGTAATGACAGATTGGAGGAGCAGGTGGAGACCTTACGTCTCCAGATGGCCCAGCTGATGAGTCAGCACGGGCAAATGATCGACGTCATGCAGGAGCACGACGGGCTCATTACTGAGAATAGGGTCGCCAATGAGGAGACTCATGCGATGGTCCTGGCTAGCGACGCCATGCTTAATGCATGGGCCGAGCAGTTCATAGTTGAGCCACCACCCGAGGACGAACCGCAGTTCGAGGTCGAGGACCTCGAAGAGGAGGACTTTGATGAAGATCCCAATGAGGATCCAGAGGAGGATGATGATAATGGAGATGCTGATAGTGACATTTCACATGTCACCATAGACTCAGATTAGTTGGACTGTTTTATTTTATGTTTCTTTTGTATTTGCCTAGACGAACGGGATGTGCTCGAAGAACTTGTATTATTATTTCCCTTTTAAAATTTTTTTACTTCAAATCTTATATTAATGAGAATGATGATTTACCTTATCTATTCTAACTATGGTTGTTACTAACATGACATCTGGCATGACATCTGACATAACATCCGACTGACACTCTGACTGACTAACATTCTATCCCTTCCGTATAGGAATCACCTATGGCAAGAAGGGGAACCTATGCGCGACATCCAACGCGAACGGTAGATGCTGCCGTTATCAAACTGATGGTTGACCGTCGAGTCAACAAGGTACTCGCGGAGTATGAAGCAAACCGCGTACACAACGAAACTAGTGGGAACAACAACGGTACTAACACTCGCCTAACATGACTAACATAGTGTAGCTAACATGATACTAACACATGACATTGGTCTCTGACTAACAGGGTCGCAAGGCAACAATAGCAAAGGATGCTCGTTTAAATCATTTCTGAACTGCCACCCACACAAATTCAAGGGAATAGAGGGAGCGGTCGGGATGCTCCGCTGGGTGGAAAAGGCGGAATCGGTGTTCGCTATGTGCAAATGTACTGAAGAAAACCGGGTCAAGTACGCGACTGGTACACTCGAGGGACCAGCCCTTACCTGGTGGAATACCCACGTACAAACTTTGGGGTTGGACGATGCCAACTCTATGTCATGGGCTGACTTCACCAGACGGCTGCAGGAGGAATACTGTCCTCGTGACAAAATCAGGAAACTGGAAGCTGAATTCTGGGTGCTGAAGATGGTGGGCACTGAGATCGAGCAATACTGCACTCGATTTCATGAACTCTGCAAGCTATGCCCGGCTATGGTGACGCCGGAGTACAAAAAGATCGAGCAGTTCATCAGTGGGCTGCCCGAGCAACTTCAGAGCATGGTGACTGCGTCTGACCTCACCACCATCCAACCGTTGATCCGACTAGCCCATAAACTGACTGACCAAGCTGTGGCTCAGGGCAAGCTGCCAAAGAGAGGAGAACATCTGAAGCCTCACGAGAGCCAAAATCGGAAGTGGGAACCCAGTCATCATCAGTCTCACCCGTCTCAACAGCAACAACAAAGGTCTGCACCTGCAAGAGCTTTCACAGCCACCCAACCTAATGACAAAAGGGAAGGGTGTATATCAAGGGAAATATCCTCTGTGCAACAGGTGTTCTTATCATCACTTTGGGCAGTGCGAGTGGTACCGCTGCTTGAAGTGCGGAAGACATGGTCATATGGCCAATGATTGCAGGTCAAGGTTTCCAAGCAGCAACAACCACCCCAACCACAACAAGAACAACAACAACAACCAGAACACTCTCAAGGGGTGTTACGAATGTGGTAAACCAGGGCATATGCGGAGGGAGTGCCCGCAACTGAAAAAGGCTGGAGGAGGTGCAGCCAAGGGGCGAGCTTTTGTGATTGGTTCGGGAGAAGCTAAGGACGATCCCAACATCGTAACCGGTACGTTTCTTTTAAATAATGTATATGCTAGTATATTATTTGATACCGGTGCTGATAGGAGCTTTATATCGAGTGATTTTAGTGAATTGCTAGATGTTACCCCAACACCACTAGATTATAAGTATATTGTAGACTTAGCCGTCGGCAAACTGATTGAAACACAACACGTCTTTCGAGGATGCGTCATGGTGTTGGCGGATCACGAGCTCGAAATCGACTTGATGCCTGTAACTCTCGGAAGCTTCGATGTGGTCGTTGGACTGGACTGGTTATCCGCTAACCAAGCAGAGATCGTATGCAACGAGAAGATCGTACGAGTGACGTTGCAGAACGGAGAACAGATCTCGATTCAGGGGGAACGACAGGGAATATCTCTGAACATCATGTCATGCATGAAGGCAACCAAGTACATTCAGAAGGGATACACTGCAATACTAGCTCTCATCACCGAACAACCAAAGAAGGAAAGGAAGATTGAGGACATCGCCGTAGTCTGCGATTTTCCCGAAGTATTTACCGCGGATCTACCTGGACTACCACCGAAACGACAAGTCGAATTCCAGATAGACTTCACTCCCGGAGCAGCACCAATTGCTAAAGCTCCATATCGATTAGCACCAACTGAGATGCAGGAACTGTCTAATCAGTTGCAAGAATTGTTAGACAAGGGATTTATCAGACCGAGCTTCTCACCTTGGGGAGCACCAGTCGTGTTCATGAAGAAGAAGGACGGATCATTCCGTATGTGTATCGACTATAGAGAGCTGAACAAGGTGACGATCAAGAATCGATACCCGTTACCGCGAATAGACGATCTGTTTGACCAGCTGCAAGAGTCAAGCTACTATTCTAAGATCGATTTAAGATCGGGTTACCATCAACTAAGGATACAGGAGAATGATATTCCTAAGACAGCCTTTAGAACCCGATACGGACACTACGAATTCTTGGTTATGCCTTTTGGACTGACCTACGTACCAGCTGTATTCATGGATCTCATTAATAGAGTGTGCAAACCTTATCTTGACAAATTCGTAATATTGTTTATTGACGACATCCTGATTTAATCGAAGGATCAGGAAGAACATGCTGAACATTTGAGGCTAGTCTTGGAACTATTAAAAAAGGAACAGCTGTACGCGAAATTTTCAAAATGTGATTTTTGGATTCGCGAAGTCCAATTCCTTGGATACGTGGTTAATGAGAAGGGGATACACATAGACCCAGCAAAGATCGAAGCCACTAAGAACTGGGAAGCACCCAAGACTCCAACCGAGGTGCGGCAATTCCTAGGTCTGGCCGGGTACGACAAAAGATTTATTGAAGGATTTTCAAAGATCGCCCAATCACTGACCTCCCTGACACACAAAGATAAGAAGTTCGATTGGGGAGAGAAACAAGAAGCTGCTTTCAATCTGCTGAAACAAAAATTATGCACTACGCCAATACTATCCCTGCCGGAAGGATGCGATGATTTCGTGGTGTATTGTGACGCCTCGAAACAGGGTCTCGGTTGCGTGTTGATGCAACGCGAGAAGGTCATCGCATACGGATCACGACAACTGAAGGTGCATGAGAAGAACTATACAACTCATGACCTTGAGTTGGGAGCTGTGGTGTTTGCCTTGAAGATCTGGCGACACTATCTATACGGCACAAAATGCACCATCTTTACTGATCATAAGAGCTCACAACACATATTCGACTAGAAGGAGTTGAACATGAGACAATGAAGATGGGTTGAACTTATTGGAGATTACGATTACGCTATCAAGTATCATCCCGGCAAAGCAAACGTAGTGGCCGACGCGTTAAGCTGAAAAGAAACAACGAAATGCGTGCGTGCACTGCAACTCTCAATTCATTCTGAATTGCCAAATGAGATCCGAATCGCACAACAAGAAGCTCTGAAAACTGAAAACCTCGCTCTTGAAGCCATGTGTGGCATGGATAAACAAATAAAAGAAAAGGAAGACGGAGCTTATTATTTAATGGATCGAGTTTGGATTCCACACTACGGGGGATTAAGAAAAGAAGTGATGGATGAAGCTCAAAAGAGCCGGTATTCAATACATCCAGGTTCTGACAAGATGTATCATGACCTGAAAACAACTTACTGGTGGCCGAACATGAAAGCGGAGATAGCAACTTACGTAAGTAAGTGTTTAACATGCTCAAAAGTCAAGGTTGAGTACCAGAAGCCATCAGGGTTACTTCAACAGCCTGAGATACCAATCTGGAAATGGGAGCAGATTTCCATGGACTTCATAACTAAATTGCCAACTGAAGTTGGAGACAGCCAACTGACCGGACCCGAACTAGTGCACGAAACGACTGAGAAGATCGTGCAAATACGCAAACGAATGGCAGCAGCTCGGGACCGACAGAAAAGCTATGCTGACAAGCGACGCAATCCATTGGAATTCCAGGCAGGAGACAGAGTGCTACTAAATGTCTCGCCCTGGAAGGGGGTTATAAGATTTGGCAAACGAGGAAAGTTGAACCCTCGTTACATTGGACCTTTCGAGATCACAAAACGCATTGGCCCGGTGGCCTACGAACTGAACCTGCCAGACGAGCTGAGTAGTGTACATAATGTATTTCATATCTCGAATCTCAAGAAGTGTTTATCCGATGAAACTCTTGTTATACCTCTTGAGGAGATACAGATAGACGAACAACTGAACTTCGTTGAGGAACCAGTGGAAATTATGGACCGGGAAACCAAGAAGCTCAAACTTAGCAAGATACCGATCGTAAAGGTGCGATGGAATTCGCGGCATGGATCGGAATTCACATGGGAACGTGAAGACCAGATGAAACAGAAATACCCACACCTATTCGCGAAATAGGCAAACACTGGCAACACGAACTGAATTTCGGGACGAAATTCTTTTTAACATGGGGAGGATGTGACACCCCGTAATTTCCAAGTCAGCTTATTGTTTATTTAAATGTTTATTTAAATGATTTATGTACATGTGGCCCTATAATTAGATTAATTTAGTGTGACACGTGGCACGACAGTACGAACATTGGTACACAACATGATAATCCAAGGGATTATCAGAAACCACACACACGCGTCAAAAATCACGAACGTTGGTGAACGTCACAACACTTAAGCACAGAAACACTTCATAATGTCAATTATGGCTAATAATTGACTATTAGAGTCCAAACGACGCTCGAACGATGTTCTACAGTCGAGAAACGGGCGAGAATGGGACCAGAACAACAAAACAGGCTTATTGGGCCTAACATATGGGCGATGTGCGGGAGACACAAAAGAAGTCTTGGATGCCTGGCCACCCGCACGCAACGACTGGAGCCTAACAACACACGCCAGGCGATGTGCCTGACATCCCTGACAGCTTATAATCTTCTTGACCAACACAAAACCATCATACACTCTATCCTCATCATTTTGGTCTATACCAGACGCAATGTAGCACGATTTTACCTTCCCCAAACCTCTGCCATCACCTTCTACACTCCCTAAGTCCCATTGGAAGCCATTGGAATCAACTTGAAGCTTTGAGAGCTTGAGAGGAGGAGTTGGAGCTCACACCACCACCCTTACCATCATTTCTCTGCAAAACCTCACGATCCAGGAGCCTTATAAACTGTTGAGAGCATCATCCCAGAGATTTTGAAGCAATATAAGGTAGTTCTATCACTATAGTAGCTTAAAACCACCATATTTTGCACATACACGCTCACAAACACACATGCAAGCCCCATGGACTTGCATGCACGGATTTCTTGAGTTTTAAAGCTGGGTTTGTTGATGAACCTACTATATTTGATGATCTATGACGATTTTGTAAGGATTTATGAAGATCTATGATGACGTGTTTGTATAAATATCATGATTTGGTCTTAACTTGATGAGATAGTTACATGCATGTATGATCTAAAGCCTTGTGAATGGATTTGATTATATAGAAATGATTATTGATAGTGTAAAAGTGTTGTTGCAAGATTAGATCATGATCTTGATGGTTAAAATGTGATTAAATAGCACACTTACTATTTTTAGTAACTTTTTAGTTACAAGTTGATGATTTGGTGAATATGATGAACATGCACGGATATTAATATGTTGTTTGATGGATAATATGATGATTAGAAGCTTAGGAATGTGATTTGGATATTGAATATGGTCATTTTTTGCAAAGTTACTAAATATAGTAACTTTTGTGGACCAAATGTTGTTATGTGATAATTTGGGTTATGTTGGTATGATTAAATGGTGATTAGATGGATTATTATGATGAATTGTGGCATAAGAGTGGATTAGAAATGCTTAAATAATCATTTTTATGCAAAAACTACAAAGTTACTATTTTTAGTAACTTTATTTTTAGAAAAACCAATTTATAAACATGTGGTATGATTTAAGCATGCTAAGTAGGTTAATATGTTATAACATGATGATTAGATACTAAGATAGATGCTAGAGCTATAAAATCGTTATGCTTTGTGAACTTTCCATAAATGGAAACTTACTATAAATAGTAAGTTGTCCATATACGCGACTTGCGCGCTTTGCACACTACGAGCACTCAAACGATCGTTACACGATCCATAACCGTCACACAGTTGACCAAAGGGTCGTTGACTTGACACGGTTAATTTTGGTCAACTCTAGTCAAACATAGTCAAACACGGTCATTGTGGACCAACACGAGCAAACACGGTCATTGTGGACCGACACGGACAAACATTAACAACCGAGGGTTGTTGGGCACAAACACGAGCACTAACACGAACATTAGCACGGTCACTTACATAAACTGATGTTCGATATACGATATAGGTTGCCGGTGACCGACACGTCTTTCGAGCAGGAGCTTACGCTTGTTTTATTTCATGATCACTAAGGTGAGTTTACGGCCCCTCTTTACTCTTTTCAAACACTTTTAAATAGGGGGAGAATACTAGTTGCATCGAGTCAAACAATTATGCTGTTACAAACATTTTTGTGTGTGCTGGTTTATTAGACAAACATTAAGTGTTGAACTAGTAACAAGTCCTCACTAAGTCTTACCGTTAATGTACGAACAACGTGGTAGGTTTGAATGGATCCGTTTGGGTGTGACTAACCCCGCGTGGCACAATATTGACTAGATGTCATAACACGTGAAACTCTGACCTAACTTGCTGTGTGTACGAGACACAGCGGAGGCAAGAGCAAACAAGTCTAGTTCGGTAGTGACGCACTGACACTTGGAGCCTAGGGCCCGGTACTAACATTTGATAAACAACATGACACACTTTTATTACTATATGTATATCAAAACATGTGAACTCACCAACCATTGTGTTGACACTTTTCTAACTTGTATTCTCAGGTAACTAGCGTCGCTAGCATGAGGACAGGAATGCACATTTTAAGGGACGAGCATTAGGGTTTCACATGCATTCTGCTGTGTCGTTTTGAAAACAATTTAACTTTTATTATGTTAAACAATATTGTATTAAACTTATTACATTCCGCTGCATGTTGTGATCACTATATTTTTCCACTGCAATATGAATTACTTTTCCGCTGCAAACTATTTTGTTAAGTGTATGTGTCAAACCTTGTATTGTAAACGCATATAGAGGTGTTCTATATGACCATGAGCTGTGATTCTGGACACGTCACACCCACGTGGACTCACACCACGAGTGGGAATTTGAGGGTGTGACAACTATAATCTAAGTGCTAATGCTACATGCTAATGCTAATACTAATGCTATATGTTACAGACTCAAACTAAATGCTAAGGCTAATGCTACAAACTATATGCTCAAACTATATGTTAAGGCTAATGCTACAAACTATATGCTCAAACTGTATGCTAATGCTAATGCTACAAGTTACGTGCTAAACTATATGCTGATGTGAATGCTTTGAACTATATGCTCGAACTATATGTTAACATAAGATGCTAAATGCTAAATGCTACAAGCTATGATTATATGCTAAATGCTAAGCTTGTGTCTATGCATGAGATACGTGAATGCTAAACTATGTGAATGCAAAGCTTGTGTCTATATATAAGATACGTGAATGCCAAACAATGCTAGAGCAAGGCTTGTATTTACATATATGAGATACGTGAATGCTAAACTATGTGAATGCAAAGCTTGTGTCTATATATAAGATAATTGAATGCCAAACTATGCTAGAGCAAGGCTTGTATCTACATGTATGAGATACGTGAATGCTAAAATATTTTGATGCAAAGCTAGAATCAATTCATGAGATACGTAATGGCTAAACTTTGCTAGTGCAAAGCTTGTATCTAATCATGGGTTACGTGAATGCTAAACTGTGCTATTACAAAGCTTGTACCATGCATGAGATTCGTAAATGCTAAACTACATCGATGCAAAAAAAATATACTCGTACAACGTACATAAAAGCTGAACTATGTGAATGCTATAAACTTGTAAACTTTTAAACAGTAATGCTAAGGATATGATGGAGACGGGATTGGATGGTAGGTAAGACGCTTAATTATCATTAACAACAGTGTCATATGTGGATTAGTATGCGGTGGGATGGCGTCTGGGCGGGTTGTAGGCTCGACCCTTTCGTATGCCCTATATATAAGCATATCGATCTGGATATTACATATGATGTTAAAAAGGTTAAGGTTGTTATCGAAAAAGGTTTACTAAAGCTGTTCTTCAACTATTAAACTATATGAACTCACCAACCATTGTGTTGACTTTGTTTTCTTACATGCTTTCTCAGGTGACGTACATGAATAAGATAAGGCTAAGGAATGCATACTAGGATGCCCAGTTAGAGGACCTAGCAGCTTTTGAAAAGCACATGTTTTGATGAACGTTGTGAAGTTATTTTGATATCTTGTACAGATACAAGTTGGAAAAACATTTGATTTTTTTGATAGGTTTACTTAGTTAAATTATCAAACATTATCGTTTGTAATTTAACTTTGTAATCCTATTTTAATGATATTGTGCTTTAGATATTCTCAATGTTGATGCTATGTAAACAATCTGATCATCACGATTATCACTCACGATATCGCGCCACGCGAACCTTCCGCCCGGCGGGGAAGTCGACCCGTCCCGCCGGCCCGGGGTGTGACAGATTGGTATCAGACCTCAAGGTTATAGAGAATAATAGGTCATTTACTTAAACGGTTTGGCCTAGACTATAACTTAGGGACCCTCATGTAGAGAACATAGGATCTATGATTGCATTGTGTCTTCTGCATTCGATAACTGCACTAACCAATATCCTTTTGGTTATGATCAGAATGCCGCCCAGAAGACAACCGACTCCGCAAGCCTCAGCACCTCACTCATCAACCCCTACACCACCTGATTCACCACCGCCACTTCCTCTTACTCCACTAAATCCTCCTCCACTTAACCCACCCCTAGGTCTGAGCACGACTCAGATACTAGATCTTGCTACCGTTGCTTTGGCAACATTGCTGAGCAGTCAGCTGACTAATCAGCTGAAGGATGTTATTCCAGAGATGATCAACAGGATTCAAGGTCACAACAACAACTCTGGGCACACTACGGGGGAAGCTAGTGGAAACACTGGTACTACTTCAGACTGCTCCTACAAATCATTTGTAGGATGCAAGCCCCCAAGCTTTAGTGGCGTTGAAGGAGCTGTTGGACTGATCCAATGGCTAGAAAAGATGGAGACCACCCTGGACATCAGCAGTTGTCCAGAACATCATAAAGTTCGCTACGCAGCTGGTTCTTTTAGCAAATGTGCTTTAACGTGGTGGAACTCCCAGATTAGAGCTCGAGGCAGGGAAGAAGCACTGACTATGCCTTGGGCAGATTTCAAAATCCTGCTGAGGAATGAATTCTGTCCGAAGCACGAACTTCAGAAGCTGGAGGTTGAACTCTCAAACCATGTGATGAAAGGAGCAGATCACATGACTTTCACCACTCGCTATCATGAATTGGTAGCTTTGGTGCCAGAGATGGTACCAACTCTGGAAAAGCTGTTTGATAGATATGTGGGAGGATTACCATCCTGCATTCAAAGCATTGTACTGGCTGCAAAACCTGCTACTCTAGAGTCAGACATCTCCCTATTAGCTAAACTCACTGACGTAATGGTGAAGTCAGGAGTTCTGAAGAAGGACTCAGATAAAGCTAAGGAAGAGTCATCAAAGAAGCCCGAACACCACCAAAAGAAGAAGCAAAAGGTCGTCAAGAACTACGTGATGGCCGCTCCTTTGAGACAAGCCCTGCAGTACCTGTTCATGCTGCACCCAAACACTATGTTGGAGTACATCCTCAGTGTACTCAATGAAAATATCATCATTATGCTACGGTGCAGTGTAGTAAGTGCACAAATTGTGGTCGATTTGGCCACGGGGTTCAGCAGTGCCGTACTCCGGCAACACAAGCTACAAACAATGCTGCTAGAGCATTACCTCCACCACCAAACCCAGGCAATCACAACAACACCAACATGGGATGCTATAACTGTGGAGAAGTAGGTCATTTCTACAGAGACTGCCCAAAGAGAGTGCAACAGGGAGCACAAACACCTCGTGGAAGGGCTTTTGTTATTGGAGCCAATGCAGCACGCGAAGACCCTAATGTGGTCATTGGTACATTTCTTTTACATGACTCTTATGCATCTATTTTGATTGACACTGGTGTAGACCAGAGTTTTATTTCATCTGACTTTGCACGCCAACTTAATCTTACTGAGGAAACTTTAGACTCCCCTTATATTATCGAAGTAGCAAATGGAAAACAAATCACAGCTAGCACTAGACTTAGGAACTGCCCACTTACACTCACTGATCACACATTTACCATCGACATGATACCGATGGAGTTGGGCAGTTTCAAAATCATTGTTGGGATGGATTGGCTATCTCTCAATAGAGTGGAAGTCATCTGTTCTGAAAAGCTACTTCGGATTCCATTGCCGGACGACCGTCTGTTGGAAGTTCGAGGCGATCAAGCGAAGCGTAGTGTCAAAATCATATCCTGCATAAAAGCGCGTAAGTGTCTACAGAAGAAATGTATAGCCTTCTTGGCTAACGTTGTGGAGAAGGAGAAAGACAAGAAAACGATACAAGACGTGCCGATAGAAAAGGTATAGCCCGAAGTGTTTCCTGAAGACCTACCAGGTTTGCCACCTGTGCGACCGGTAGAGTTTCGTTTTGATTTGATTCCTGGAGCAACACCTGTTGCTAAATCTCCTTACAGGTTAGCACCTTCGGAGATGCAGGAATTGTCGAATCAACTACAGGAGTTACTCGACAGAGGTTTCATCCGACTGAGTTACTCACCTTGGGGAGCTCCGGTATTGTTCGTGAAGAAGAAAGATGGATCTTTTCGTAAGTGTGACTTTTGGTTAAAAGAGGTTCAATTTCTAGGTCATGTAGTCAACAGCAAGGGAATACATGTAGACCCTGCCAAGATTGAAGCAATAAAGAACTGGGATACTCCGAAGACACCATAGGAGATTCGTTCCTTTCTAGGCTTCGAAGGCTATTATAGAAGGTTTATCTCAAACTTTTCTAAGATAGCCCTGCCACTCACCAAGTTAACGCAGAAAAGCGAGCCGTTTGTTTGGGAACAGAAGCAAGAAGATGCCTTTCAGACCTTGAAGCAAAAGCTATGTGATGCTCCAATCTTATCTCTCTCAGACGGTTGTGATGACTTTGTAGTGTACTGTGATGCATCCCATCAGGGACTTGGTTGTGTACTAATGCAACGGGACAAAGTCATTGCGTATGCTTCAAGACAACTGAAGATTCATGAGAAGAACTACACTACTCATGATCTGGAACTGGGAGCAGTGGTATTCGCATTGAAGATTTGGAGACATTACTTATATGGCACCAAGTGTACCATATTTACTGATCACAAGAGTCTGCAGCACATATTCGATCAGAAGGAACTCAACATGCGACAGCGATGTTGGGTTGAACTTCTAAATGATTACGACTGTGTAATAAAGTACTATCCGGGAAAGGCAAACGTTGTAGCTGATGCCTTGAGTCGGAAGGAACGGGTCAAACCCTTGCGCGTCAGAGCAATGGGGATGATTGTGCAGACAAGCTTACATGACAACATTATTCAAGCACAACAAGAGGCTGTTGAACGAGGAAACTTGAAGAAAGAACTAGATTGTGGAGCAGAAAAGCAACTTGAAACAAAGCCTGATGGAATCATCTACTACAAGGTTCGGGTATGGATTCCTGCTGTGGATGAATTGAGAAAGCTTATCTTTGATGAAGCACACAAGACCAAGTACTCTGTGCATCCCGGTGCTGATAAAATGTACCAAGACTTACGGGCGTTTTATTGGTGGCCGGGTATGAAGAAAGACATAGCTGAGTACGTTGGTCGATGCCTTACGTGTGCCAAAGTGAAGGCGGAACACCAGAAACCGTCAGGTTTACTGGAACAGCCTGAAATTCCACTTTGGAAGTGGGAACAGATAGCTATGGACTTTGTCACCAAGCTACCCCCACTTCCAGTGGTCATGACACTATTTGGGTTATCATTGACCGATTAACCAAATCTGCTCATTTCTTGTCAATGCGAGAAACTTATACGATGGATAAACTCGCAAACCTTTACATCAACGAGATAGTGGTAAGCCATGGTGTGCCATTATCTATCATCTCAGATCGTGATAGCAGATTCACTTCAAGGTTCTGGCAATCATTGCAGAAATCTCTAGGGACACACGTAAATCTGAGTACAGCTTACCATCCACAAACAGATGGTCAGAGCGAACGTACTATACAGACCCTGGAGGACATGTTGAGAACTGGTGTTTTAGACTTCGGGGGGAATTGGGATTCTTATTTGCCACTGATTGAATTCTTCTACATCAACAGTAATCATAGTAGCATCGGATGTGCACCTTTCGAGGTTCTCTATCGTCGAAAATGTCGATCGCCGATCTGTTGGTCTGAAGTGGGAGTCGAATAACTGGGCCAGAACTCATTCAAGAAATTACAGACAAAATTGCTCAGATACAACAAAGACTACAAGCAACCCGAAGCAGACAAAAGAGCTATGCTGACAAACGGTGCAAGCCTTTGGAATTCCATGTGGGAGACCGCGTCATGTTAAAGGTATCCCCATGGAAAGGCGTAGTCTGTTTTGCAAAGAAAGGCGAACTAGCACCACGATACGTGGGACCGTTCGAGATCATCGAGCGCATTGGTCCTGTTGCCTATAGACTAAGGTTACCTGATGAACTTAGTGGTGTGCACGATGTGTTTCACGTCTCAAACTTAAAGAAATGCCTTGCTGACGAATCACTCGTTATTCCAGTTGAAGAAATTCAATTGGATGAACATTTACACTTTGTTGAAGAACCTTTGGAGATTATGGATCGCAAGGTTAAGAAACTGAGGCGAAGCCGTATTGCGATTGTTAAGGTTTGTTGGAACTCAAAGCGCAGACCCGAGTTTACTTGGGAATGCGAAGATCACATGAAGTCTAAGTATCCTCAACTGTTTACAGAGGAAATCGTACCGGATAATGATTCTTAAATTTCGGGACGAAATTTCTCTAACAAGGGGAGACTGTAACTGTAACATCACTGTACTTCAGGTCGTCCGTACGATTGTACTGTTACGATCTGGTATAATAATTATTAATGATAATAAATTATTGGATGCATTATTTGATGATTTTCACTGTTATTAGTATACATATTTAGAATATATTATACGCGTAAACCATGGGAAATTTAGTTGTAACCCAACTAAACAAAACAGAGAGTTTATCGCAGTTATATTGTTGATGATTATGGATTTGGGTGGGAATGGAAAGGAACTAGGAGTTTTGTTATGGTTTGGTTGCTAAACATAGTCAAGGACACATGGTCATGGTTTATCGAAATAGCGGTGGGACGGTGTTGGGGAGGTTGCGATCTACCCCTGCATATGCCCTATACATATGCATATTTCGGTCTATCATAGATGTGTCAGTGATATGGTTTAGTGGGTTTTGGATTGGGATTTATAATATTAAAGCTAATAAAATAATGTAAGGATAATTGGAATTAATTACGCGACGGTGAGGTTACGAATATAACTAAAACGCGAATATTAATTCAGAAATATTAACTTGATAAATGTATTCGCGTGGGTGACGATTCACATGAATATAATTATTAAGAATATTATTCTGAAACGATATTCCCTAAATTATAAATCAAATCGAATTACGATACGAGCGTCGGATTCGCAAAGGTGACGATCTTTACGAATACGTACGTAAGTAACGCGTTTCGACGAGATAATTAAATAATATCTAACGATATTAAAATAAGAAAATGGATTTAATAATGTTTATTAGGAATCACAACCTAAAAACAAATACGATAAAATTATTTTATTAAATAAATAATTTAACGGAAATGAAAACGAAACTGTTTTACGAAACAATTTTAATTAAAATCTTTTTATTTGAAATGAAAAAAAGTATTAAGCATCTTATGTCTAAATAAATGACTGCGAGAAAAACCGAGTAAACCGTTCTAGTTAAGTATATAAAGTATCGTAAACATGGAGTAGCCTCGTCGATGGTTAAAGCCTCGTCGAGATGAACACATGGAGTAGCCGAACCTTTAAGGGTTGGCCGAACCCTCATAGGGTGGCCGAACCCTAGTGTCTGGCCGAACCATTTAGCGAGGGCGCGAACCTGGACAGATTTGACCGAACCCCATTAGACCCCGAACCTTTGATGTGATGCAACTATAGACGAACCCTCACTAAGTCAGACGAACCCAAGGATGGGATATCACCGAACCCTTGGCCGGACCATGGAGTCACGAACCTAGTGGGACCGAACCTTTATGCCCAACCTACGAACCCTAGTCCCACGAACCTTAACATATAACCGAACCATGGGGAAGGCCCGAACCTTATGGCGGCGTAAAGTGTTTCCCATGCAGCGAACCTTTTCTTCCCTTGGAGTCGAGCCCAGTATTGGCCACGAACCCTCGTGGGCCGAAACCCATTGGGCTTAGCCGAATACGAATCTGGGTTGGGCCAAATTGAAATGAACTAAGGCCGGGCCTAGGATATGATAAATCCAAACTTTACGGACTAAAGACAATGGGCTACATTGATACACACGAATGATTGATAAAACAAAAAAAAAAGGTGACGATTTAATCATGCATGCATGAAAGGTTAATAGTGTCATATTCTTTTAATAAATATAAACATAAATCTTGAGTTATGAGATTTTACATAATTTAAACTCTTTTATGAAAATGACTTAAGTACCAATTACTTAAAAATCAAAGTAAAGTTGGTTGGTTTAAAATCAAGGTGCACACTTAAATTAATCATGTATGTATGAAATTATATATGGATATGTACATAAATTATAAGGACGGCACAATGATTAATTAGAAGCAAACACATATGGATATTAAATTGGGATAAATCACCTAAATTTATGAACACAAACACATGTTAAATACAGGTTATTGAATTGTTCCGATTTCGTATACGCGAGCGCGCATTCTTCTAAAACACCGAAACTACGGACTCAGGTGAGTTCTCATACCCTGCCTTTTAAACTGTTTTGTTTTAAAACTCGGAGGTGAAACATGTATACCAATTTTAAAAATATTATTTTGATAACACATGGATGATACCTGTTTATCAATATGATATTCATATTATGGATTATCATTATATATGGATTATCACTTATTAATATATATTCCGTGTGATATTATTATTGACTTCAGTCATTAACAAGGATTACATGTATTGCCTATTGGATTATCACAACTCCATGAAACATTGCCTTTGACTTCGGTTAACTGCATTAGTTTCAGGTATTGTCACGTGGTTAGCTACCACTCCATGGATCATGTTTATAACTTATGTTATTTACATAATTTCTATGTATAGTCACAGATACTCTTTGAGAATATTGATGTTTGAGAATTGTTGAATGGTTATGTGATTGATTATCTATTATTGTCTACGATTAACTATGATTAAATTGACTATGTGATTATGTGTTTGTTTATGTGGTTGATTGTTGTGTTGGGATATGTATTGGATTTTCACACAGGTACTCTTGTGGATTTTCTCAGATAAACCATAAGCTTTTATACTCATTTTATCTAAACTTTTTATAAAACCCTTTTCAAACATAAACTTTTATACTCATTTTATAAAGCACTTTTAAGTATAAAAACTTATGATTACTCACCAACTACTTCGTAGTTGACACTTGATTTTCTTACATGTTTCAGTGAATGAAGACAGGTAGGTTGAGGCGGATGATCTTTCATATTTTGGACATCATGACTTAGGATCTTGGACTTAGCTAAATAACTGGAATTCTAGCGATTAGAATTTAGTTAGATAGCTAAATCCATTTTGTAATTGATGTAACTGATTCATGATAGACATGATTTTTGTGTAAGTAATTTGGTTGATTGAATGATATGTGATGATTTAATTTAGATGCCCACGAGCTTTTGAACAATCTACACATCCCTCGTGGCATCCCGACGTTTCCGCCATCGGTTGGGGTGTTACAGATTGGTATCAGAGCCTGGGTTATAGGGAATTAGGTTACTAGAAATGGTTGACCTAGTCTATAGCCGTAGGATACCCTAGTATGAAGTTACTTCACACACTAGTTAGTATATTCAGAAATTTCATGCTTATGTGTTTATTACATGTTAACTGAACTCCTGTTATACATCTGATATATAATTGTTGTTTACTATTTACTTGTTTACTTGTGCCCTAATGACTCGATAAGGACATACTCGTGGTGTATTGTAAAGGTGGTGGGACGGTGGTTTGGGCGGTTGCGACCTACCCTTATCATATGCCCTATATATATATCATTTACAGTACATCGGGTGGATGTCAGTATTGAGGAATAAGGGAACTACCTGTTTGGGACACTTATCTGCTTAAGAACTTAACTGCTTAGAAATTTATTAGCTTTAGGAATAATCTGTTAGATCTATTGATCTCCAGACAAGGACACACTCGTGGTATACTACAAAGGTGGTGGGGCGGTGTTCGGGAGGTTGCGAGTTACCCTTTCATATGCCCTATACATATACCATTTGTAGTATATCGGGGGTCTGTCAGTGTCAGGAACATAGGATATTATTAGGATATTATTAGGAAATGTTGTAAAGTTGAGTTTGATGGGAAATTGGTTGATGGTATATTTGTTAGATTTGTTTGGATTGACTCATGGATGATCACACTTAATGAACACTTATTAAATCACTTGTGAACACACACTTATTGGACACATAGGGTGCATAGGATTAACGAACGATATGAACGATTAATGATGGAATATGGACTTGGGTGATGATATAGACACATGTGAAAATATGAACGCATAGTGATGATACTAACACTTAGTGATGGTATGGACACTTGATGAGAATAAATTATAGGGAAGATATGGACACTTAGTGACAATAAGAGCACTCAGTGATGATATGAACCCTCATTGATAATTATGGATATTGGGATTAATATGGACTTTTAGTGAGCTTAGACATTGGGGGAACTTTAATGTCAGGTGAACTTAGACATTAGGTGAACTTAGAAATAGGCAAACCTACAAGTCAGGTGAACTTAGACGTTAGGCGAACCTAATTATCCAAGGGAACTAGAGACCACTTCCCTCAAAATTATCCTACCTAGGATAAAGTTTGTGAAGTGAGACAATGATAAGATACATGATACACCCTAAATTTTAACAAGGGCATAATCGTGGTGCAATGCAACGGTGGTGGGACGGTTGCGATCTACCCCTGCATATGCCCTATATATAAGCTTGTTGCATTGCATCGGGAGGTTGTCAGTGTTGGTATAGGGTGGGGATTGTATGAAACTTAGGAATAGTTAGCTAATATTAGTTATGACCAACTAGGACACTTAGTATAATATTAGGAAATTTATAAATGTTATGAGTTAATGACAGATAGGAGAAAAATATAGTTCCTATATGTAATCCTAACTGTTTAAAATGAACTCATTCAATCATAGTTTGTATGACTTACGTTGTAAACGGTAGTAACATGTTTCTAATTTCCTCAGGAACATGCCGCCACGCCGTCACAACGGAGATGATAAGAACTCTGAGGATGCTAACGGTAATGCCAACTCTGGCATAGAAGAGTTAGCAAACCTTATCTCTGGATTGGTGAACCCAATTGACTCAAGCCAATCAGAATATCAATCAGAACAGAGGAGGTGCAAACCCGCCAACTTGTACATTCAAGCACTTCAACTCCTGTAATCCTCTGAGGTTTACGGGTTCTGAAACTGCCACTGGTCTGCTGTAGTGGTTCGAGAGTATGGAGAACACTTTCATCAACTGTGATTGCCCCGATAATCTGAAAGTTCGTTATGCCACTAGTGTTTTCCAAAAGAGAGCACTAACATGGTGGAATGGGGAAAAGCGAACTAGGGGAGTTGATGCTGCCTTAGCTTTGACATGGACGGAGGTCAAGAACTTGATGACCATTGAATTATGTCCTCGAAGCGAGATGAGGAAACTGGAGACTGAGTTCTGGGAACTCAAACAAGATAGTGGCGAGAATGTCATCTATAATACTCAATTTCACGAGTATAGCCTCCTAGTACCTCATCTGGTGACACCTTTGGAAAGAGCCATCGAGAAGTACATCGGCGGTTTGCTTATTCAGATTCAAGACACGGTCTACGGGAGCAACCCCAAAACACTTGAGTCTGCGATCCGTTTATCTGCTACACTTACTGATAATCATGTGAAGGGTGGAACACTCACAAGGAAGGGAACGAAGAAGACGGAGGTGAAGACTGCTACAAAAGAAACAAAGACTGAAGTCAAGTCTGAAGCTGCTAGCTCTTCTAAAAGAAGCAACAAAAAGAGAAAGACAAGGAATTTCATGGTCACTACTCCTGCTGCAAAGTCTGCGCAGCAATCATCCAACAACACCACTGCCAGAAATTACACTGGAAATACTCCCCAATGTAATACTTGCAGATATCATCAGATGCCAAACTTGCCTTGTCGCGTCTGCAACAACTGTGGCATGTATGGCCATTTTGCTAATGCTTGCCGGAGTGCACCGCAAGCACAAAGGATGCAACCTGCTCCGCTTGCACTGCCCGCTCCGCAAGTTCAACCGATACAAGCTGCACCTGTTCGCCAGGTACCTGCACAGGCAAGAGCCTGTTATGAGTGTGGTGAAGTGGGTCACTTCAGAAGTCAATGCCCAAAGTTGACTGGGAACAATCAGAGGGGGCAAGAGGCCGGGCGTTCCAACTGAATGCTCCAGCTGCCCAAGCCAACCAAGATGTGGTCAACGGTACATTTCTGATCAACAACTCTTATGCATCTGTCTTATTTGATTCTGGTGCTGATAGGAGTTTCGTTTCATATGATTTTGAATGCATGCTTGGTAGAACACATACATATTTAGATAAACCATTTAACGTGGAGGTGGCTGTAACATCTGTGCCGGAATCGTTACCGGAACAGTAAACTGTACAGTAACTTGTACAGTAACTCAGGTGTAATCCATGAGAAATACTTAGAAACTATTTACAATTGATGATAAACATAAACCATTACACGATATTTCTGATATTTTGATTTAAACCCTGTAGTTTAAACAGTCAGAAACACACCACACAATCATGAGCAGATACAAACATGTTTGATTTTATACTATTGTGTATAAACGTATGTGAGGTCAACGAAACAAAACTTTAACGGTTATTGTTATGGACTGCTAAACAGACGAATTATTTGTATAGGTGACGATCTGTACGAATGATTCTGACAGTTTAACGATCTGAAATAATGACTGAACAATAGAAAACAAAATCAGAAAGTGGAACGTACGATCGTGTTCGTATAGTTAGCGCTCTGTACGAAGACGCGCGTAAGTGACGTTTTCTGACGAAACGAAACAAAACGAAAGACGATTCGAACGATAATAAAGTTAAGGAAATAAAATATTTCCTGTTTTACAATTTTGAAACTCATCATAAATAAACTAAAACGAAATTATTTTAAATTAAGGCGCGTAAAGCAAAATACGCGAATAAATAATAATACGCGTAAAAATAATAATAAATACGACAAATAATTCAAATAAATAATATCTGAAATGTTTAATAGAAATAATAAAGTTCTTTTATTTACATTACGAAATTTCACGCGTTACGATCCGGATACGCAACGGAGATGAAAATCGAGCAACCGAAACGAACCCAGATACCCTCGGGGTATTTAAGCCCTACATGAGAACACTTAATTCATTTTAAATCAACCCTTTCTCTCTCTAGCCTCTCCACATCGTTCATATTCATCTCACTTAAATCACCAACTTCAAACAACAAGATAAACCCATTTGTTGGTGAAATCGTGAGTTCTTGGTATCCATGCGAAGCTCTCATCATCCCCTACCTAGAAGTACAACAGATCTACAAGGTTGTCCAACCGATTTTGAGGTATTTATGCTTAAAGGTTCGAGTATTTAGGGTTTTTACACACGTATTTCTTCATCACCTTTGATTCGGTTCTATATACATCCATACACGTATGAACCGACATCCTTGTACATCTATAATGTCGTTTTAAACCCTCTCATCATCGACCTTAGAACAAGCGAGGGGGATGAGGGCTGAGGAAGATGAACCCTACAGGTTCGTGGACTGCACCATGACCGAACCCTACTTGAGCCACGAACCCTAGCGAGCCTTGTGGATGCAACAGTTGAAAGCAGCGAACCTTCTTAGGAAACGAACCTTCAACCTACGACGAACCCTAACCGAACCATGTGACAATGGCCGAACTCTCTGTCATGAGCCACAAACCTTCCTGTTGGCTGGCCGAACCTTTGAGTTGTGAAGCTTAGCCGAGTCTTGGTCATCTTCGGCGAACCCTTGCAGGAAACCACGAACCTAGATGCATAGGTTCGCTGAAGCTTGTATTCGACTGAAACTAGAACCATGGTTTGGCCAACCTAGTTACCTCGGCCCAGCGCCATGCACCCCGATTTTTTTTCAGCCAGCCGGCCCATCGTGGCTATGCAGGCCCAACTTTGGTTAGCTCATCCATTTGACTAGCAAGCTTTCGGCCCAACACCCCAACTTAAAACATGGATGCTTCTTTGGTCCAATAGACTCAACCGACCCATTCCTTTTTGCTTGGGCCCAACAGTTCCGAAACCAAAGGCCCATATTAATTGATAATGCAAGGAATGAATGGGCCCATGGTCGGCCCATGTGATCGCCTTGATCTATGCCCAATCTCAATTGACCCACATGCAGTTCAACCCACTTGAGTCACTCGGCCCAATCAAGACCTCTATTGGCCCAATTATAACTAAACAGGTCTAAGGGATTATCCGGCCCAATGGATTTAAGAGATTTATGAACACATGCGTGAATGACAAAAATGAATGATGAAATCATTCATGGGTTATCACTTTATCTATGGCAAGGTGATAATAAGACGTTGTAACTTTCAAAACATGCGAGGCTTAAAGTTTTATTTGGAAGTTGTAACTTTCAAGTTAGACTTTAAGATTGAGAATGTGTAAACAAAGAAAAACAATTATATAATACAGTGAATTCTTGGCCGGATAATGAACAAGACTCACGAGTGTTAGCCAACTTTAGGGCTAACACTTACACGCACAACAAAACCTTACAAAGTCATACTTATAAACTACAACGATATGAAATCAATACAGGAGCGTGAACATTACCACAAGTGCAAACAAAGAGCGCGTGCATTTTTATTCTACTAAGTCAACCACTTCAAGCACCAGGTGAGTTCATTTGTCCCTTTTTTAAACGTATTTGTTTTACTTCGGGACTGAGAAGCATGTTAAACATTTTCACAAAATCATTGAAATGTTAATTAATGCTTTAAACATAAACTTGATTTTATATTGAAACTTATTTGGGAAACTTAGTAATCATTGAAAATCAATAGACTTGAAACCATATGTTTGATGCATATACTTGGGGAAACTTTAAACTATAAACATGAGACTGGTGGTCTATACTTGTGAAACTTTAAACTATAAACTTGAGACTGGAGGTCTATACTTGTGAAACTATATACATTAAACATGAGACTGGAGGTCTATACTTGTGAAACTTTATACCTTAAACATGAGAGTAGAGGTATATACCTGTGAAACTTTAGGAATTAACATGAGGCTTAATGCAAACTTATGGAATTCATGAAGAAACAATGTGTGAAAACTTGAACTATATACATGAGGCTTACAATAAAGATTTGAAGCCTAAACTTTATAAACTCTTATGATATAAACTCAATACTTAAACCTTGATCCAAATACATATGATATGAGTTAGGTGCTGAGACTATACACTTGAGGTTAACTTATAAACTCCTAGTTTATTCAAATACAAATTCTAAGGCTTGGAAGATACCTTAAACAAACACAAATGCTTTATACGATTATTTCATAATGTTAATTTTCTACACATTTAGTGACGTATTAAATTATTTTACACTTACAATGATTTGCTCAAACTTAACTTGGAACATATATACTTTGAAATATTTATATATATACTAGAATTACTTGAAACACTTGGATGATTCGTACACGTGGAATGTTTGAAAATACGTGAATACTTATTTTACTTAGAATACTTGAAATACGTGAATGCTTGATACATTTGGATACTTGAATACTTGAATGCACGATATACGTTGGATACATGAACACTTGAATACGTGAAGCATTGGAATGCTTAAACAAAAGACTGAGTGACCGCCGCGTGTTGACCTGTGTGTCAACCCCTACTAGTCATCAGTGAAACGATGTGAATGCTTGAGACTCGTATGCATAAACTTTTGGACATTGTAAGACAGACCGTTGACCGCCGCGTGTTGACCTTTGAGTCAACCCCTACTAGTCATCAGTGTTCTTCTTTGTCAGAGTCATGTAAGGCAGACTGATTGGCCGCCGCGTGTTGACCTGTGTGTCAACCCCTACTAGTCATTCAGTGTTCTTCTTGATTCAGCCATGGTTATGAAAAGTGACTAGAATGATTGGGTTCTTCTAGTTGACTTTGTGTTAACTTGAAGATTCCTTTATCAGAACATGTCACAAGTCATATTTAGGATCATTATGGACCGATGTTGACTTCCTAAGGGTTTCAACTGTCCATAATGGTACCTCACAGACTTGATACTACTTTGTGCGTAATGAAGGGTAGGTAAGACGCTTAATTATCATTAGCAGCAATGTCCTATGCGACTTAGTATGTGGTGGGACGGCGTCTGGGCGGGTCGTAGGCTCGACTCAGGGGTATGCCCTATATATAAGCATACCGAGTTGGATGATACAGGTGGTGTTAATGAGATTAAGGTCATTACCTAGGGGGAAACATAGATGCTTTTGGGTATATACATAAACTTGTAAACATGATACTTGATAAACTTATATTGAGACTAACACATACAAATGCTATAAACTTGTAATCTTTGAAACAGTAAACAAGAGTCATGATGAAGAATGAATTGAATGGTAGGTAAAATGCTTAATTATCATTAATAGCAATGTCCTATGCGACTTAGTATATGGTGGGACGGCGTCTGGGCGGGTCGTAGGCTCGACCCAGGGGTATGCCCTATATATAAGCATACCGAGTTGGATGATACAGGTGTTATTAATGAGGTTAAGGTTTTACCAAAGAGATTTTGGAAAAGCTATTTTACACATACTAACACTATATGAACTCACCAACCGTTGTGTTGACTTGATCTTTTTACATGCTTTCTCAGGTGACGCCCAGGATTAAGCTAAGATTCAGGATTGCATACTAGGATGACCAGACATAGATCCTAGTTGACTTTTGAAGAAGCACATCTTTTGAGATTGATACGAATATCTCTTGATATCATTTACAGACATCAGACAGACATATCTGATTCTTTTGGATAGGTTTATTTGGTTAAATTACTAAACATTTATTTGTAATTTAACTTTGTAATCCTAGTTTAGATGTTATTGTGCTTAATTATTCTTAACATTGATGCTATGTAAACAATCTGATCATCACGATTATCATCCGCGATATCGCGCCCCGAGAACCTTCCGCCCGACGGGGACTCCGATCCAACCCCGCCGGCTCGGGGTGTGACAGTGGCTGACGGGAACACCAATGATATTGACACTGTTATTATCGGATGTACTGTGAACTTAAATGATCACGTTTTCCCGATTGATCTTATACCTATGCATCTTGGTAGCTTTGATGTTATCATAGGCATGGATTGGTTAGCCACCCACAAAGCGGAAATAGTTTGTCATGAGAAATATATTTGTATTCCATTATCTTTGGGTGAAACCTTAAGAGTATTTGGAGAAACTTCTAGCAAAGGTCTTAAGTTGATGTCATGCACTAAAGCACACAAGTACCTTAGGAAGAAATGTATAGCCTTCTTAGCACATATTGTGGAGAAAAAAGAGAAAGGAAAGAGGATTGAAGATGTTCATGTGATCAAAGATTTTCTGAAGTATTTCCAGATGATTTGACGGGTCTTCCACCAGAACGTCAAGTAGAGTTTCGAATTGACTTAGTACCTGGTGCGAACCTTGTCGCCAAAGCTCCTTACAGACTTGCGCCTTCGGAGTTGCAAGAATTGGCTAGCCAATTGCAAGAATTGACTGATAAAGGATTTATTCGCTCGAGCCATTCACCATGGGGTGTACCGGTCTTGTTTGTAAAGAAAAAGGACGGGTCATTCCGAATGTGCATCGACTATCGCGAATTAAACAAACTCACAATTAAGAATCGATATATACTGTCGCACATCGATGACCTCTTCGATCAGCTTTAAGGCTCGACATGGTTTTCAAAGATCAATCATAGGTCTGGGTATCATCAGCTTCGCGTACATGATGATGATATTCCCAAGACGGCTTTCAGAACAAGATATGGCCATTATGAATTTCTGGTAATGCCCTTCGGCCTTACCAATGCACCGGCGGTTTTCATGGTTCTCATGAACCGTGTTTGCAGGCCATACTTGGATAAGTTTGTGATTGTATTCATTGATGATATCTTGATATACTCAAAGACCAAGGAAGAACACGAGAAACACCTTAAGTTGGTTTTGGAGATCCTAAGAGAAGAGCGACTGTATGCCAAATTCTCTAAATGTGAATTTTGGCTTAAGGAAGTTCAATTCTTGGGACACATAGTCAATGAAAAGGGTTTTCACGTGGATCCTGTGAAAATTGATGCGGTGAAGAATTGGAGTACACCAACAACACCAACGGAGATTCGATCATTTCTTGGACTTGCTGGTTACTATCGGCGGTTCGTTTCGAATTTTTCCAGGATTGCTGTCCCTCTCACTTCTTTGACTCAAAAGAATAAACCATACGAGTGGGGACCAAAGCAAGAAGAGGCGTTTCAGACTTTGAAGCAGAAACTTTGTAATGCTACTGTCTTAACACTGCCTGAAGGAAATGATTATTTTGTGGTCTACTGTGATGCATCAAACCTAGGTCTCGGTTGTGTCCTCATGCAATGGGGAAAGGTTGTGGCATATGCATCTAGGCAATTGAAAATTCACGAGAAGAACTACACTACACACGATTTGGAGCTTGGTGCAGTCGTGTTTGTCTTGAAGATATGGAGACATTATCTTTATGCCACTAAGTGTGTAGTGTTTACTGACCATAAAAGTTTGCAACATATTCTCAATCAGAAAGAGCTTAATATGAGACAACGGAGATGGGTCGAACTGTTGAACGATTATGACTGTGAAATTTGCTACCATCCCGGCAAAGCGAATGTAGTAGCAGATGCGCTTAGTCGCAAAAGTCGGGTCCTAATCCATAGTGTACGAGTGCACACTAATCTCCGAAATGATGTTCTCACAGCCTAGCTCAAGATAACTTGAAGAATGAAATGTCTTGCGGGGCTGAGATTTTATTGGAAACTAAGGATGATGGGTTGATGTATTATTTGAATCGGTTGTGGATACCAAACAGGGACGATCTTAGAATGATGATTTTGGATGAAGCTCATAAGTCACGTTACTCAATCCATCCGGGTGCCGATTAGATGTATCAAGACCTTAGAGCCTTGTACTGGTGGCCTGGAATGAAGAAAGACATTGCTGAATATGTGTCCAAGTGCCTTAACTGTGCTAAAGTCAAGGCCGAACATCAGCAACCTTCAGGATTGTTAATATAACCGGAAATACCTAGGTGGAAGTGGGAGAATATCTCCATGGATTTCATTACTAAACTCCCACGAACCACCAACGGTAAGGATAGTATTTGGGTGATAGTTGATACATTGACCAAGTCGGCCCATTTCTTATCGATACGCGAAACGTACCCTGTGCGGAAGGTAGCTCGTATCTACATGGATGAGATCATTAGCTGACATGGTATTCCGTTAAGCATAATATCGGATCGTGATGCTCGTTTCACGGCACGATTTTGGGAATCACTTCATGAAGCATTTGGAACAAGATTGGATCTTAGCACCGCTTATCATCCTCAAACGGATGGACAGACGGAGCGAACAATTCAAACATTGGAAGACATGTTGAGAGCTTGTGTCATCGACTTCGGTGGCAATTGGGATAGCCATTTACCGTTGGTTGAGTTCTCGTATAACAACAGTTATCATGCGAGCATTGGTATGGCACCGTTTCAAGCTCTGTATGGCAGGAAATGTCGGTCACCTATTTTTTGGACCGAGGTCGGCGAATCGCAGATCACTGGTCCCGAGATTATTCAGGAAACGACTGACAAGATCCGCCAGATCCGCGACAATCTGTTAGCTGCTCGCAGTCGACAGAAGACCTACGCGGATAAACAAAGGAAACCTTTAGAGTTTGAAGTTGGAGATATGGTATTACTTAAGGTGTCGCCTTAGAAGGGCGTTGTCCGATTCGGGAAGAAGGGTAAACTCGCTCCACGATATGTTGGCCCTTTTAAGATTCTTGAACGGATCAGAAAGGTTGCCTACAAGTTGGAACTTCCTCCAGAACTTAGTAACGTGCACCCAACGTTTCACGTGTCCAATCTAAGAAAGTGCTTGGCTGATCAGGATCTTCAGGTACCACTCGATGACATTCGCGTCGATGATACCATGCACTTTATTGAAAAACCAGTTGAGATAGTGGATCGTGAGGTTAAAAAGCTCAAACGCAGTAGAATTCCAATTGTCAAAGTACGCTGGGAATCAAAACGGGGTCCAGAATTCATCTGGGAACAAGAAGATCAGATGAACCATAAGTACCCACATTTATTCACTACGGTCGCTCCAAGTTGAATTTCGGGACGAAATTCCCATAAATAGGGGAGACTATAACATCACTGTACTTCAGGTCGTCCGTACATCCGTACGATTGTACTGTTACGATCTGGTATAATAATTATTAATGATAATGAATTATTGGATGCATTATTTGATGATTGTCACTGTTATTGGTATACATATTTAGAATATATTATACGCGTAAACGATGGGAAATTTAGTTGTAACCCAACTAAAAAAAACCAGAGAGTTTATCGCAGTTATATTGTTGATGATTATGGATTTGGGTTGCAATGGAAAGGAACTAGGAGTATTGTTATGGTTTGGTTGCTAAGCATAGTCAAGGACACATGGTCATGGTTTATTGAAATAGCGGTGGGACGGTGTTGGGGAGGTTGCGATCTACCCCTGCATATGCCCTATACATATGCATATTTCGGTCTATCATGGATGTGTCAGTGATATGGTTTAGTGGGTTTTGGATTGGGATTTATAATATTAAAGTTAAAAAATAATGAAAGGATAATTGGAAATAATTACGCGACGGTGAGGTTACGAATATAACTAAAACACGAATATTAATTCAGAAATATTAACTTGATAAATGTGTTCGCGTGGGTGACGATTCACACGAATATAATTATTAAGAATAATATTCTGAAACGATATTCCCTAATTTATAAATCAAATCGAAATACGATACGAGCGTCGGATTCGCAAAGGTGACGATCTTTACGAATACGTACGTAAGTAACGCGTTTCGACGAGATAATTAAATAATATCTTACGATATTAAAATAAGAAAATGGATTTAATAATGTTTATTAGGAATCACAACCTAAAAACAAATAGGATCAAATTATTTTATTAAATAAATAATTTAACGGAAATGAAAACGAAACTGTTTTACGAAACAATTTTAATTAAAATCGTTTTATTTGAAATGAAATAAAGTATTAAGCATCTTATGTCTAAATATATGACTGCGAGAAAAACCGAATAAACCGTTCTAGTTAAGTATATAAAGTATCGTAAATAAAACGGAATCGTTCTACGAAACCAACGATTTAAAATCGTTTTATTTTAACGAAACCCATTTATTTGAACACTTTATGATTAAATATATTTCACGATAAAAACCGATCATTTATTATGTGTTATCGCGATAAAAACGAGACCGAGCACGCGGGGTTACACGGGTAATTAAATGAGAAGAACTCCACTTTCTTCTTCATTCTTCAACCTCCTTTTTCTCTCTAGAACACACACTCACGTTCATCCTCTCTCTCTAACTTCTCTCTATGAGAACTTCACCATTTCTTAACCATTTTGGATGATTCTTGTCTCAAATAGACCACACAACTGAGTAGATCAAGAATCCACGAAGAAATTCCGTTTTTGAGTCAACATTCGAGGTAAATCTGAAGATTATTTCACGGTTTTGTTATGAATCTCGAATGTTATAACTTGTTGATAATATAACTGATCTAAACGTGTAGAAACACTTAGTTAAATGTTTAGAGAGCATGTGAAAACTCTAGAAATTGAGTTGTAGAAGAATCGATGCAAGGATGGTGAGGGAAGATCACAAGTTCGGGACTTGGTCGATGGTTAAAGCCTCGTCGAGATGAACACATGGAGTAGCCGAACCTTTAAGGGTTGGCCGAACCCTCATAGGGTGGCCGAACCCTAGTGTCTCGCCGAACCATTTAGCGAGGGCACGAACCTGGACAGATTTGACCGAACCCCATTAGACCCCGAACCTTTGATGTGCTGCAACTATAGACGAACCCTCACTAAGTCAGACGAACCCTAGGATGGGATATCACCGAACCCTTGGCCGGACCATGGAGTCACGAACCTAGTGGGACCGAACCTTATATGTTAAGCTGGCCGAACCTTTATGCCCAACCTACGAACCCTAGTCCCACGAACCTTAACATATAACCGAACCATGGGGAAGGACCAAACCTTATGGCGGCGTAAAGTGTTTCCCATGCAGCGAACCTTTTCTTCCCTTGGAGTCGAGCCCAGTATTGGCCACGAACCCTTGTGGGCCGAAACCCATTGGGCTTAGCCGAATACGAATCTGGGTTGGGCCAAATTGAAGTGAACTAAGGCCGGGCCTAGGATATGATAAATCCAAACTTTACAGAATAAAGACAATGGGCTACATTGATACACACGAATGATTGATAAAACTAAATAGAAAGGTGACGATTTAATCATGCATGCATGAAAGGTTAATAGTGTCATATTCTTTTTATAAATATAAACATACATCTTGAGTTATGAGATTTTACATAATTTAAACTCTTTTATGAAAATGACTTAAGTACCAATTACTTAAAAATCAAAGTAAAGTTGGATGGTTTAAAATCAAGGTGGACACTTAAATTAATCATGTATGTATGAAATTATATATGGATATGTACATAAATTATAAGGACGGCACAATGATTAATTAGAAGCAAACACGTATGGATATTAAATTGGGATAAATCACCTAAATTTATGAACACAAACACATGTTAAATACAGGTTATTGAATTGTTCAGATTTCGTATACGCAAGCGCGCATTCTTCTAAAACACCGAATCTACGGACTCAGGTGAGTTCTCATGCCCTCCCTTTTAAACTGTTTTGTTTTAACACATGGATGATACCTGTTTATCAATATGATATTCATATTATGGATTATCATTTTATATGGATTATCACTTATTAATATATATTCCGTGTGATATTGTTATTGACTTCAGTCATTAACAAGGATTACATGTATTGCCTCTTGCATTATCACAACTCCATGAAACATTGCCTTTGACTTCGGTTAACTGCATTAGTTTCAGGTATTGTCACGTGGTTAGCTACCACTCCATGGATCATGTTTTTAACTTATGTTAATTACATAATTTCCATGTACAGTCACATATACTATTTGAGAATATTGATGTTTGAGAATTGTTGAATGGTTATGTGATTGATTATCTATTATTGTCTACGATTAACTATGATTAAATTGATTATGTGATTATGTGTTTGTTTATGTGGTTGATTGTTGTGTTGGGATATGTATTGGATTTTCACGTAGGTACTCTTGTGGATTTTCTCAGATAAACCATAAGCTTTTATACTCATTTTATCTAAACTTTTTATAAAACCCTTTTCAAACATAAACTTTTATACTCATTTTAAAAAACACTTTTAAGTATAAAAACTTATGATTACTCACCAACTACTTCGTAGTTGACACTTGATTTTCTTACATGTTTCAGGGAATGAAGACAAGTAGGTTGAGGAGGATGATCTTTCATATTTTGGACATCATCACTTAGGATCTTGGACTTAGCTAAATAACTGGAATTCTGGCGATTATAATTTAGTTAGACAGCTAAATCCATTTTGTAATTGATGTAACTGATTCATGATAGACATGATTTTTGTGTAAGTAATTTCGTTGATTGAATGATATGTGATGATTTAATTTAGATGCCCACGAGCTTTTGAACAATCTACACATCCCTCGTGGCATCCCGACGTTTCTGCCATCGGTCGGGGTGTTACAGTAACATCAGTGCCGGAAGTGTTACCGGAACAGTGATCTCAACAGTAACTTGCACTGTAACTCAGGTAAAAACTGCGTGAACTATGTATATGCTATTGACATTTGATGCTTGACACTAAACTATTATGCAATTGTTTCTGAATCTGATTTAAACCTCGTGGTTTAACAGTCAGAAACACATCAGACAACACTGAACTGACACACAGATGCTTGATTTAATGTTATTTTGTATAAACGTATGTGAGGTTAAACAGAACAATACCATAACGGATGTCGTTATAGAATGCTAAATCGTCTAATTATTCGTATAGGTGACGATCTGTACAAATAAATCTGAAGATTTAACGTTCTGAAATGATGATTGAAAAGTAGAAAACAAGAATCAGAAAGTGAAACCAATGTCGTGTTCGTTCGGGTGACGATTCGAACGATTACGCGCTAATTTGACACGTTCTGACGAAACGAACGTTAATAATTTAAGAAAATTTAATATTTAACATTTATTAGGAATCACAATCTTTAGAAAAAAACTTTAAAAAAATAAAATTCATTTTATTTAAAATACCTGGAATACGAGCGATGGTGACGCGAGTTGACGAAATGCTTAAAATAATCAATCTCGATAAAATAATTCAAGAAAAGTTGATTTAAAAGATTTTCTAGGAATAACCACCTTTGAAATATTTAAAATAAACTCTTTTATTTAAAATACGTAAAATTTCGAGTAATAATCCGGAAACGCAACGGAGACGAAAACCGAGCAACCGAAACAAACCCGAACACCCTCGGGGTATATAAAGCCTAAATGAGGCTTTTCTCTCATTTATTACACACTCTCTCTCTCTAACCTCTCACCACCGTTTTCTCCTTCTCTCTACAAGGTTCCATCTTCAAAGCATCATATCTCACTCGATTGTGGATGAAATCAAGTAATCTTGGTGTCTAAACGAAGCCCTCGATCTTCTCTATCAGAAAGTACAAATGATCTGAAGAATTATCTGCTAAAATTCGAGGTATGAAGCTAGGAATCATACAAAAATTAGGGTTTTTACACCCTTGTTCGCACCTAACCCACACCCGGTTATGGTAGCCATCTCCCAAGATGTTCTACAAGTCCTAAGCCTAAAACGAACTGTTAGGCAAGTGGGGAAGTCGCGGTTGAGCCTACGTGTTGCAGGAAGTCGAAGGTGAGGGTGATGAACACTGGTTCGCGACAATGAGATTGGCCGAACCTTTTGGTTTGGATTTTAAGGTGGCCGAACCTTCAACTCAGCAAACCTTCTCTGGCCGAACCCTCCTTGAGCGAACCATCATCACTGAACATGTACTCGGCTGAACTGCATGCATGGGCGAACCTCCATGACCAACGAACCTGCTAACCACGAACCAAGATCCATGAACCTGCATGCAAGTCCCGAACCTATGCATGAGAGGCGAACCTATGGCTTCTAATGGGCGAACCTCTTGGTCGAGTGTTAAAGCCGAACCCTTTTCAGCGAACCTGGGCTTAAGGGGAACCACAACCGAACCAAAGCACAGTAAACCCTCAACCGAACCCCATGGACCACAAACCCTGAAGTCACGAACCACACATGTTCATGAACCTCCATTTCACCACTAACCTGAGGTAACGGGCGATCCTTTGTTTGATGCTAACAGGTTCGCTGATCCCATTGCCTACCCGGTTGAAACCCCACTCGGCCCAGCTCTTCTTCGGTCGGATACTAGCCCAACCGCTTAGCCCACACATCATGATTCACCTATTTGTTTCACACGAAATCATACGGCCCAAGGCCCACCGATTCGGCCCACGTATATGTTAGTCGGCCCACACACATTAAGTGGAAACAAATACCTTAAATCAACCCAATGATGATAACATAAACTGTTAGTATGCATGGATGGGTAAATGGATACTACAAAGGTAGGATACCTTAAAGAAGGAAGTGGTTTCAAGGTGTTAAAACAATGGGACAATAACCATACAAAACTCTTTTACTAGATGATAAGGATTAATAGCATTGAATCAAAAAGCTAAGTTTTATACTTATAATTCTTTTGTAATAACATCAACCCAAGAGTGAACACCAAATTCAATAATAAAGTGTGATAATCTGAACCTAACGGGTTAAGGGTTAGCATAAAGAAGAACAATAAAAACTAGGGCCGAATAAAGACCGAGACTCACAAGTGTTAGCCAACTTTAGGGCTAACACATACACGCACATAGTTAACTACGACTTATACTTATAAGTTACAACAACATGAACTCAATACAGGATCGTGAACATAACAACAAATACTACAACGAGCACGTGCATTCTAGTTAAGCTAAGTCAACCACTTCAACAACAATGTGAGTTCATTTATCCCTTTTCAAACTAATTTGTTTTACCCCGGGTCTGAGAAGCATGTTATACATTTTAAACAAGTATTGAAATGTTTTATAAATGCTTTTACACTTATTCATAATGCTTATGCATGTTACACTTATTCTGAAAGCTATAAGCTAAGACTATAATCTAAGTGCTAATGCTACACGCTAATGCTAATACTAATGCTATATCCTACAGACTCAAACTAAATGCTAAGGCTAATGCTACAAACTATATGCTCAAACTATATGTTAAGGCTAATGCTACAAACTATATGCTCAAACTATATGCTGATGTGAATGCTTTGAACTATATGCTCGAACTATATGTTAACATTAGATGCCAAATGCTAAAAGCTATGATTATATGCTAAATGCTAAGCTTGTATCTATGCATGAGATACGTGAATGCTAAACTATGCTATTGCAAGCTGGTATCTATGCATGAGATACGTGAATTCTAAACTATGTGAATGCAAAGCTTATGTCTATATATAACATACGTGAATGCCAAACTATGCTAGAGCAAGGCTTGTATCTACATATATGAGATACGTGAATGCTAAACTATGTGAATGCAAAGCTTGTGTCTACATATAAGATACGTGAATGCCAAACTATGCTAGAGCAAGGCTTGTATCTACATATATGAGATACGTGAATGCTAAACTATTTTGATGCAAAGCTAGAATCAATTCATGAGATACGCAATGGCTAAACTTTGCTAGTGCAAAGCTTGTATCTAATCATGGGTTAGGTGAATGCTAAACTGTGCTATTGCATAGCTTGTACCCATGCATGAGATTCGTAAATGCTAAACTACATCGATGCAAAACTAATATACTTGTACAACGTACATAAAAGCTGAACTATGTGAATGCTATAAACTTGTAAACTTTTAAATAGTAATGTTAAGGATATGATGGAGACGGGATTGGATGGTAGGTAAGACGCTTAATTATCATTAACAACAATGTCATATGTGGATTAGTATGTGGTAGGATGGCGTCTGGGCGGGTTGTAGGCTCGACCCTTTCGTATGCCCTATATATAAGCATACCGATCTGGATATTACATGTGATGTTAATGAGGTTAAGGTTGTTATCGAAAAAGGTTTGCTAAAGCTATTTTTCAACTATTAAACTATATGAACTCACCAACCATTGTGTTGACTTTGTGTTTTTACATGCTTTCTCAGGTGACGTACAGGAATAAGATAAGGCTAAGGAATGCATACTAGGATGCCCAGTTAGAGGACCTAGTAGCTTTTGAAAAACACATGTTTTGATGAACGTTGTGAAGTTATTTTGATATCTTGTACAGATACAAGATGGAAAAACATTTGATTCTTTTGATAGGTTTACTTAGTTAAATTATCAAACATTATCGGTTGTAATTTAACTTTGTAATCCTAGTTTAATGATATTGTGCTTTAGATATTCTCAATGTTGATGCTATGTAAAAAATCTGATCATCATGATTATCACTAACGTTATCGCGTCGCGAGAACCTTCCGCCTGGCGGGGAAGTCGATCCGTCCCGCCGGCTCGGCGTGTGACACGCGCCCCGAGACTTTCCGCCCAACGGGACACACGATCCGGCCCGCCGACTCAGGGTGTGACAACTGTACTATCAACTATGCAGTCAGATCCGAAACACACAAACAGGAAGCTTTGAAGGCCGAGATCAGTAACCAAATTAAACTATGCAGATAGTTTCAGAATCTGTCACACCCCCAAATTCCCACTTGTGGTGTCAGTCCACGTGGGTGTGACGTGGCCAGGATCACAGCTCATGGTCATATAGAACGACTCTATATGAGCTAACTCAACCATACAGTTTGTAAAATAAGAACTAGCTTCATAAGATTAGCAGCGGAAAAGTTCATCATTAAAGCAGCGGAATTAAGTAATCAGAACTACATTGTTAACATTGTTTAAAATGACTAAAAGCAAAACATAACCCTAGGATTAGAGTCTATATGTATGCAGACTCTCTTGTGCATCTCCATGTGCATCCTAGCTCGTGTCGTTCAGTTACCTGAGAATACATGCTAAAATGTGTCAACATAAAGTTGGTGAGTTCACAGGTTTAAGTATTTGAAAGCAGTAAAACAGTCATATATACTGGGTATGTTAAATAGTTTTGTTGGATCTACGATCCGTGGAGTGTGTCATGTCATCTTACCGAAACTCGACTGTTTCCATTTGCCTCTGCGGGTCATCGCTGAACCCGACATCAACATCGATATTACACTCGTTGTGACCGCAGTCAACGTTGTTGCCGAGTGGGGCAAGTCAAACCCAGTAGTACTACGTAATAACGACTCGTTTGTACACAACTAACGGTAAGGGTGGAGAGGACTTGTTGCGATATAGTACACTCAAAATAGTTTTGCGACATACCAGTCATATATCTAAAACAGTTGCATAGCATTCTCACCCCAAAAGATTAGTAAAACAGTTAAGAGTAAAAGTGGGGCTGTAAACTCACCTGAGTTTGAGCAGAGCGTGTTCTTACGAGAACAGTGTAGCTCGCCGGCTAGTAGTTACCTATATCACATAGGCGTTATAAGTTTGTGATCATATTTGTGTTGGTCTCACAGGACCGTATTCGTTTCTAAAACAACTCCTGGTTGTTATGTGGGTCGCGTTGACCGTGGTTGACCGTGTCGGTCGTGTTTGACCTAACGACCCGTTGGTGACGGTTTGGATCAGGTGATCGTGTAGTGTGTGGTTTAGTGTTGTGTGAAGTGTACGGACACCAAAATCATTCCTATGAGGAAACTTACTATTTATGGTAAGTTCCTATTTTAGGAAAGTTTCCACATTGGGCAAGTCATGCATTAAATCACATTCCGATTATTCTAGCATGCATATTTATCCTAAATGAGCATGTTATCAAATAGCACTTCGTTACACATAGCCGATTTAACATAGTTTGCACGTAAAAGTTTCTATATTTAGAAAGTTTCTAAAATAAGCATATTTCATCAAGTTTAACAACCAACATAATCTACTATCATTGTCTTAGTCCTAAATAACCCTTTAATCATGATCATTACAACTATCATGTGACAAATCATTAACTTAGCAAAATAAAGTTACTATATTTAGTAACTTATGATAATAACACAAAATTAAGTCTCCCACTAACATATTCCTTTCCATATCATCATATAATCACTAAATAAACATGTTAGACTCATAACATTATCATACATATCATCCATTTGCAAACTTGTGATAAAAAGTTACTATTTATAGTAACATTTATAAAAATCATGACTTTGACCATTCTAAACATTTCTATGCATCAAATAACTACCATATTAACTCTTGAACATCATTTTATACATATCTTATAGTTCTAAACATTCCAATGTGGTCATTTCATCAAGAATGCACATTTTGTAACAATAAAGTTACTATTTATAGTAACTATCACGTTTTTGACATTTCTTGACCATAATCAACCATTCTAATCATGTAGAACATCTCATACATCAATTCTAACAACATTTCAATATCAAAAATTACATAGATCATCATGGATCATATATGCATGTTGATTAAAGTAATCATTTCATCATAAAATCAACAAATCACTATCATAGGTATTCAAGATCATCATGAGCCATCATCAATACATTAAATCAGTAATAACAACATCAAATAACAGATTCACAACATCAAAATTTCGTGATAGTGGTGGTGATGGTGATGCATGTGGGTATTTCCCTTTGCATGTGAGATTTCAAGTGTTTTTAGACAAGATTGGACATGGGGCTACCTTACAAGGCCTTGGATTGACGAGATAACACTTGAGCAGATCTGGAAGGGTTCTAGCAGTGGCTGGAATGGTGTAAATCACGAGCAAGGATGAGATGTGGTGTTCTTGGTGTCCTCTTGAGCTTCAAGCCTTCAAAGTCTTCAAGAATGGCTCCAAGATAGCTTCAAAATGGCTTTAGATGGATGAAAATGGTGGTAGCAGGTCGTCAATGGTCGCTTGTGTGGGTATCAGTCGAGAGATTGAGTGGAGGGATGAACAGAAATGATAAATCTTTATTTTATAAAGATTCTGCGAACTTAGGCCTGTCGCGTATCGCGGCACCGCCCAAAAAGTATCTCCGCGTACCGCGGAGAATAAAATATTAATTTCTGTTCCCGAATCATGCCGCGTACCGCGGTGATGGAAGTTGATCGGCCGTCGCGTACCGCGACTCCTTTCGGTGAATTCAAATTTCCCCGCTCAAGCTCCGCGTACCGCGAGAGCCCAAGTGGGTGCCCATCGCGTACCGCGATGGGTCTCGGCTAAGCCCAATAGGCCTAATTTAATTGTTTTGAACCGAATGTTTCGTATTTCTCGAATACGATCATCGTTTCTCGACACTTAAGCGTTGTTCTACTAACTCAGGTTCTCTGGAACCTAATTGTGCAGTGAAAGTGTACTGTGGTTTGATTCGTTCACCAACGTTCGTCATTCAAGACACGTGCAAGTTTTCGTGCGATAATTCATTGAATTATCGGTGTGTTTGGTCTGTTGTGCCACGTGTCACACTAAATGCAAATATTCTAGTGCCACGTATGAAATAATAATACACATTATTATTAAAATAAAATAAATGCTGACCTGGGAATTGCGAGGTCTCACATCATCCCCTAGTTAATAGGAATTTCGTCCCGAAATTCAGTTCGTGTTGTCGGTGTTTGGCTAGTTTGTGAACAAGTGAAGATATTTCCCATCATTTGGTCCTATCGTTTCCATGTAAAATTTCGGTTCACATCTCGAGCTTCATCGTACCTTGTCTATCGGTATATGACTAAGTCAGAACTTCCTGACTTTTCACTCTATAACCCCTATTGATTCCTCAACGAAATGCGTTTTGCTCATTGACTCTCATTTCCCCTAGGGGAATAGCAAGCGTTTCGCCGATCGTTGCCATTCGTTTACGTATTTGCACGATTTTCTTGGTCATTTCGTGCACAAGCTCGGGGCTTGTTAGTTGGCTTCCACAGCTTCCGTTCAACAAATGAATGATTGACACTTACGTCCCTAGTGTGCTTCGAATGTTGCAGTTTGTATACTTGTTGTACGGGAACTTAACTAACGATAAGCGAGTCTCCCCGCTGTTGTCGAAGTCCTTGACACATGCTCGAAGTGCGTTTTCCAATGTCTGTATAGTTCGTTTGCTCTGCCCATCAGTTTGCGGACGGTAACGGTTCTCATATCCAAATCTCGTGCCCAATGTCTGATACTAGGATTTCTAGAAACGTGACGTAAATCAGTTGTCATAGTTAGGGATGATCAAGATTGATACTACACGTCGAGTGACCATTTCCTTTCAGCCTCCTTGATGGGTAGAAAGTGTTAGTTGATCAACAATTACTCAAACAGTATCGCAACCACTTGCCATCCTTAGCAGTTTAGTTAGTAGGTCCATAGGAATCTACTCCCATTTCCACATTGGATTCTTGGGTTGTTGAAATAGCCCTGATGGCTTTTGGTATTCAATCTTGACCTTTGAGTACGTTAAACACTTTCCCGCGTAAGTTGTTAATTTTGCCTTCTCGTTCGGCCACCGATGGATCGTCTTTAGGTCATGGTACATTCCTCAGAGACCGGATGTAGAGAATGTTGGCTCCTTTGGGCTTCACTCATCACTACGCCTCTCAGTCCTCCGTAGTGTGGAATCCAATTCCGGTCCATAAGATAGTAGTTTACATCGGCCTTTCCGTCTGTTTATCCGTGCCACGCAGGGATAAATGAGTGAGGTCCTCGACCTTCAAAGATTCCTGTTGCGCAGTTTGGATTCTGATTGGGTAGTCCCGAGTGAATCGTAAGTTGTGGTGCACGTACGCTCTTGGTTGTTCCTTTTCGGCTCATCGTGTCAGCTACTACGTTAGTTTTACTAGCGTGGTACTTGCTAGTACAATCATAATTGCCTATCCGTTAGTCCAATCTGAGTTGTCTCATGTTCAGTCCCTTTTGGTCGAAGGTGTGTTGCAGTCTCTTATGATTGGTGAATATCGTGCATTTCGTGTCGGATAGGTGATATCACTAAATCTTCTGTGCGGATGCCTTGGCTCACTTACCAAATCAGGGGTTGTGTAATTCTTCTTGAGCACCTTTAATTGTCGTGGCATGTTAGCAAAAATCTTTTTGTGTCGTATCAACATGCAGCCGAGTCCTTGTTCGGGAGTGCCATAATACTCCATGAAGTCATCGCATCCTTTTGGTAGGGGTAAGATTGGTGCACTACGCAACTTCTGCTTTAAAAGGGTCGAAGGCAGATCTTTGTTTCCCTTTTCATTCGAATTTCTTGTCTTTATGCGTCAAGAAGTTAATGATTGTGCGATCTTCGAAAGTCCTTCGATAAACCGCCTGTCGTAAAAATAAAAAAAAAATGGCTACGATTCAGTTGGAGTCTTGAGTGTTTCTCCGTTCTTAATGATTTCCGTCTTGGCTAGGTCTACATGTATTCCTTTCCTGTTATCCACGTGTCCAAGAAGGTTGACTTTGCGAATCCAAAAATCGCATTTAGAGAACTTCGCGATTATTTGCTCGGTCTTCAGTGATTCCAAGACAAGCCTAAATTGCTCAGCTGTTTCTCCGGGTTCTTGGAGTAAATCAGGTTATCGACAATAAGTACTACTAAGAATTTATCGGGACATGATTTGCACACTTGATTCATAAGGTCCATGAATACCGTCGGTGCGTTGGTCAGTCCGAAAGGCATAACCAGAAACTCGTAATGTCCGTGTAGTGTCTTGAAAGTTGTCTTCGGTATATCGCCCTCCTTCTTAGTTGATGGTAATCGGGTCTTGAATCGACTTTCGAATAGTAGCTTGACCCATGCAATTGGTCAAACAGGTCGTCTATTCGAGGTAGAGGGTATCGATTCTTGATTGTTACCTTGTTCAGTTCCCGGTAGTCTATACACATACGGAGCGATCCGTCCTTTCTCTTCACAAGCTAGACCGGTGCTCTCCACGGTGAGAAGTTTGGTCGGATAAATCCTTTATCTAACAACTCTTGCAGTTGACTAGACAGTTCCTGCATTTCTGTAGGAGACATTTGGTATGGCACCTTGGCTATTGGTGCTGCTCCTGGATTGGATCTATCTGAAACTCCACTTGCCGTGTTGGTGGTAGTCCCGATAGATCGTCTAGAAAGACTTCTGGAAAAATCGCGAACGACAGCGATGTCTTTGATCTTTCGTTCCTTCTTTGGTTGTTCAGTGATAAGTGCCAGGATAGCTGTGTATCCTTTCTTGTAGGTACTTGCCAGCCTTCATACATAACGTGATGTTTAGCGTTATTCTCTGTCGTTCTCCTTGAATAGGGACCTGGTTTCCATTTGGCAACGTAACATTGATCTATATTCGCATTGTACACAAGTTCTGCTTGGTTTGTAGGTACTAGTGTGTCCCCACCACTGCATCAAAGTTCCCGAGAGTTACTAGAATTAGGTCGATCTTAAATTCGTGACTCGTCAATATCAAGACGCATCCTTTGAGAATGTGTTGCATCTTCAATCAGCTTACAGTTGCTAACTCTACGGTATACTTATAGTCTAGTGGTGTCGGGGAAATGTTAAGCATTTTACTAAATTCGCTAGGTATCAGGCTACTATTAGCACCGATATCACATTACATACTAGCATAGGCATTATGTAAAAGGAACGTACCAGTCAAGATGATAGAATCATCTTTAGCTTCTTTGGAGTCAATTGCAAATGCATTGCCCATCGTCGCGCTTCCTTCCACTTTCTTCAGCTGTGGGCAATCCCTACGCCAATGCCTAGGCTTGCCACACTTATAACACCCTTTAACGACCTTCTGGTTGTCTTTGCTACCAACTGGCTTGCTTCTACACTCCTTGACCCTGTGACCGTTTCTCCCGCATTTCCGACATCGATAGCGTTCACACTGGCCGTTGAGATGATATGAGCATCTTTTGCACTTAGGGTATTTCCCCTGGTAGACATTCTTGCCCTTGGTACTGGATGGTGTAGCAGTAGAGTCGCTAGTTGCTGCTGACTGGTTATGGAATTGCAACTGTTGGGAAGAGGGAGTTTGGTTCTGACTAGACTCCCACATGCGCTTGCGATCCTGAGGCTTCAGGTGTTCACCCCTCTTGGGTAGCTTACCCTGTGCTACCGCTTGGTTAGTCAGATGGTGAGCCAAGCAAATAGTGGGTTGAAGGAGAGTGGGGTCTATCGTGATAACCAAGCTTTGGATCTGTTCACGTAATCCACTTACGTACGGCTCGATCTTTTTGTATTCCGGGGTCACCATTTCTGGGTATTGTTTACACCATTCGTGAAATCGAGTGGTGTACTGTTCGATTTCAGATCCTTCCATTTTGTAATTCCAGAACCCCTCCGGTTTCTTGATTTCGTTCTGTGGACAGTATTCTTCCTTCAACATTTTGACGAAATTTTCCCAGGGAATTGAGTTAGCAGTCTCCAGACTCAGTGTCTGGACGTGCGAATTCCACCAAGTGAGGGCTTGTCTTTCTAGAGTCCCGGTAGCAAATTTCACTTTGTCTTCTTCAGAACACTTGCACATGTGGAAGATTGATTCGGCCTCCTTAACCCATTGGAGCAGTTCTACCGTTCCATCCGATCCCGTGAGTGTTTGAGGATGGTAGTCAAGAAAAGTTTTGAAGGAGCATCCTTTGAAGTTGTTGTTGTGAGTCTTGCTTCTTGTCTCACCGTTTAAGCATGCAGCCTCGTAATCCATAATGGCTTTGTTAACCAGTTGTTCTACCATGGCCTCGACAGCCGCAGAATCGATTGATGGGTTGTCAGTGCGCACGTACGTTCCTTGACCATCCATTTGTTAGTATCTATATACAATAGATATTGTATTACTCACCGTTAGAGTTATTGCGTATTAACACGTGTAGGGAGGAAATATATCATAAGCTTGAGATATCATTTCAAAAGCAAAATCATAGATTTGACAAAGTTACTGCTACCAAAATGATTTGTAAGAGCACAACTTGCTCATATCGGTTCTAAAAATAGTACAATACTATATATAATAAAGAAGTAAACTACTCGGTGGAAATAGTGGAGCTCGAATCTCCACTTTCAGAGGTGTACTATACAGTTTCCCTGATGGTTATAGCTTATCAATTGAACTTGCCAGAATTTGTATGTACCTATAAATTCACGATTACATTGGCCACCATAATCGTCAATTTATCTTACACAGTCATTCTAGTTCATTCAATCTCAAGCTACTTAACAAATCTCGGGTTCGAAGTTTTGCTTCCTGAGTGTCGATACTAAGGTTACAATTCATAAACATGCGTCATTTGACTGGGTTTACACTCAAGGAAGGGGGGTTGGAAAAAGCGTTCGATTCGAGTTGGATCGTGCTATAGGAGTCTTCTTCATAGCATAGAAGAGTTTCCCTTCGGTCTTGAGTTCGCCTTTTCGCTAATTCCCTTGCACAGGCCGCATGTGTAGTTGGGTGTTAATGCCCACTAAGGGTGCCAGATGCATGTTCGTAAGAGTTAGATCAAGTCACAAAGCATATTGTTTAAGTTAAGCACATAATGTGTTGCGTGAAACTAGTGTAGTGTCTAATGTAGAGCGGTGGCTATAGTCTAAGTTCACTACATGCAAACCTAGTTCCCTATAACCAAGGATCTGATACCAGTCTGTCACACCCCCAAATTCCCACTTGCGGTGTCAGTCCACGTGGGTGTGACGTGGCCAGGATCACAGCTCATGGTCATATAGAACGACTCTATATGAGCTAACTCAACCATACAGTTTGTAAAATAAGAACTAGCTTCATAAGATTAGCAGCGGAAAAGTTCATCATTAAAGCAGCGGAATTAAGTAATCAGAACTACATTGTTAACATTGTTTAAAATGACTAAAAGCAAAACATAAGCCTAGGATTAGAGTCTATATGTATGCAGACTCTCTTGTGCATCTCCATGTGCATCCTAGCTCGTGTCGTTCAGTTACCTGAGAATACATGCTAAAATGTGTCAACATAAAGTTGGTGAGTTCACAGGTTTAAGTATTTGAAAGCAGTAAAAAGTCATATATACTGGGTATGTTAAATAGTTTTGTTGGATCTACGATCCGTGGAGTGTGTCATGTCATCTTACCGAAACTCGACTGTTTCCATTTGCCTCTGCGGGTCATCGCTGAACCCGACATCAACATCGATATTACACTCGTTATGACCGCAGACAACGTCGTTGCCGAGTGGGGCTAGTCAAACCCAGTAGTACTACGTAATAACGACTCGTTTGTACACAACTAACGGTAAGGGTGGAGAGGACTTGTTGCGATAATAGTACACTCAAAATAGTTTTGCGACATACCAGTCATATATCTAAAACAGTTGCATAGCATTCTCACCCCAAAAGATTAGTAAAACAGTTAAGAGTAAAAGTGGGGCTGTAAACTCACCTGAGTTTGAGCAGAGCGTGTTCTTACGAGAACAGTGTAGCTCGCCGGCTAGTAGTTACCTATATCACATAGGCGTTATAAGTTTGTGATCATATTTGTGTTGGTCTCACAGGACCGTATTCGTTTCTAAAACAACTCCTGGTTGTTATGTGGGTCGCGTTGACCGTGGTTGACCGTGTCGGTCGTGTTTGACCTAACGACCCGTTGGTGACGGTTTGGATCAGGTGATCGTGTAGTGTGTGGTTTAGTGTTGTGTGAAGTGTACGGACACCAAAATCATTCCTATGAGGAAACTTACTATTTATGGTAAGTTCCTATTTTAGGAAAGTTTCCACATTGGGCAAGTCATGCATTAAATCACATTCCGATTATTCTAGCATGCATATTTATCCTAAATGAGCATGTTATCAAATAGCACTTCGTTACACATAGCCGATTTAACATAGTTTGCACGTAAAAGTTTCTATATTTAGAAAGTTTCTAAAATAAGCATATTTCATCAAGTTTAACAACCAACATAATCTACTATCATTGTCTTAGTCCTAAATAACCTTTAATCATGATCATTACAACTATCATGTGACAAATCATTAACTTAGCAAAATAAAGTTACTATATTTAGTAACTTATGATAATAACACAAAATTAAGTCTCCCACTAACATATTCCTTTCCATATCATCATATAATCACTAAATAAACATGTTAGACTCATAACATTATCATACATATCATCCATTTGCAAACTTGTGATAAAAAGTTACTATTTATAGTAACATTTATAAAAATCATGACTTTGACCATTCTAAACATTTCTATGCATCAAATAACTACCATATTAACTCTTGAACATCATTTTATACATATCTTATAGTTCTAAACATTCCAATGTGGTCATTTCATCAAGAATGCACATTTTGTAACAATAAAGTTACTATTTATAGTAACTATCACGTTTTTGACATTTCTTGACCATAATCAACCATTCTAATCATGTAGAACATCTCATACATCAATTCTAACAACATTTCAATATCAAAAATTACATAGATCATCATGGATCATATATGCATGTTGATTAAAGTAATCATTTCATCATAAAATCAACAAATCACTATCATAGGTATTCAAGATCATCATGAGCCATCATCAATACATTAAATCAGTAATAACAACATCAAATAACAGATTCACAACATCAAAATTTCGTGATAGTGGTGGTGATGGTGATGCATGTGGGTATTTCCCTTTGCATGTGAGATTTCAAGTGTTTTTAGACAAGATTGGACATGGGGCTACCTCACAAGGCCTTGGATTGACGAGATAACACTTGAGCAGATCTGGAAGGGTTCTAGCAGTGGCTGGAATGGTGTAAATCACGAGCAAGGATGAGATGTGGTGTTCTTGGTGTCCTCTTGAGCTTCAAGCCTTCAAAGTCTTCAAGAATGGCTCCAAGATAGCTTCAAAATGGCTTTAGATGGATGAAAATGGTGGTAGCAGGTCGTCAATGGTCGCTTGTGTGGGTATCAGTCGAGAGATTGAGTGGAGGGATGAACAGAAATGATAAATCTTTATTTTATAAAGATTCTGCGAACTTAGGCCTGTCGCGTATCGCGGCACCGCCCAAAAAGTATCTCCGCGTACCGCGGAGAATAAAATATTAATTTCTGTTCCCGAATCATGCCGCGTACCGCGGTGATGGAAGTTGATCGGCCGTCGCGTACCGCGACTCCTTTCGGTGAATTCAAATTTCCCCGCTCAAGCTCCGCGTACCGCGAGAGCCCAAGTGGGTGCCCATCGCGTACCGCGATGGGTCTCGGCTAAGCCCAATAGGCCTAATTTAATTGTTTTGAACCGAATGTTTCGTATTTCTCGAATACGATCATCGTTTCTCGACACTTAAGCGTTGTTCTACTAACTCAGGTTCTCTGGAACCTAATTGTGCAGTGAAAGTGTACCGTGGTTTGATTCGTTCACCAACGTTCGTCATTCAAGAGACGTGCAAGTTTTCGTGCGATAATTCATCGAATTATCGGTGTGTTTGGTCTGTTGTTCCACGTGTCACACTAAATGCAAATATTCTAGTGCCACGTATGAAATAATAATACACATTATTATTAAAATAAAATAAATGCTGACTTGGGAATTGCGAGGTGTCACAGAATCCTTTATTTAACAAAAACCCTATAACAATTTCTGAAAACGAATTCGAATTGAATGCAAACCTGTTAAGGGTTTGTAAAGAGAAAACGTTTTGGGGGTTTTGGTCCAATTGAATATGGTATTCAAATTAATCAACCTAGATAGTTTCGAAATTCCTTTTTCAATAAAAGCTCTATCAATCAATGGCTTCACATTAACAGATTTAACTGATTTGAACTAGGGTTCGAACTTGGTTATATCGATTTATGTCACACCCCGAGCCGGCGGGCCGGATCGACTTTCCCGTCGGGCGGAAGGTTCTCGGGGCACGATATCGTTTGATAATCAAAATGATCAGATTGTTTACATAGCACATGATATATATAAATGAGAAATGCTAACATGACAATGATATATAATTACAAAGTAAAATTACAATGTTTCGTTCATAATTTAACTAAGTAAATATATCCAAAAGAATCAATGAGTTTCTATCTTGTAACTGTACAAGATCTACAAAAGATGATTCACTGCTTTGTCATTCAAAAGTATGCTCAACACAAAATGTAGCTAGGCCTTCTAAAAGTCCACTAGCTAAATCCCTTATGTCTGGTGACTAAACCTGTTCGTCACCTGAGAAAACATGCATTTAAACAAAGTCAAAACTAGGTTGGTGAGTTCATAAGTTTAGAAACTTAAAACCATTGATTTATTCACATTCACATACACGATCCATGAATATGTAACGAGTTCTAATGACGATCCATGAAGATGTCAATATGTGTGTTGTTTGATTTGGTCACGAATGGATGAAAAACCTACATGCATGCATGATCTAAAGTATGTTAGGTGATTTTGGATATTCATGTACGTTATTTGGTGTGTTTGATGATATGTTACACATTTGGTTATCGACTAAACAGTCAAAATGTGATTATTTGCAACACTTGCCAGAAATAGTAACTTTTATATTAGAAGATAGTGATATGGGCGAAAAGATGATTATGCATATGCTTAGATTTGTTATTTGAAAGATATTTGTGATGGTTTATAAGATCAAGGATGGTCGATTTAGTTAAAAGATGATTATTTGCTAACATTTCCATTTTTAGTAACTTTTATGATGCAAGACCTTGTTACATGACCAAATGTGGACTTGCGCGTGTTATAAATGTTGAATTATGATATAAATGATGATTGTTGCGTGTTGATTTAATGAAATGGTCATAGAACATGATTTATCTCATAAGTTACTATAAATAGTAACTTTATTCTACAAAATCGATAAACGGTAATGTGTTAGTCGTAACGAATATGATTAAATGGTCATCTAAGACTAAGATATTGACATTTAGATGAGATTGGTTAATAAACTTAGTGAAACATGTCTATTTTTCTTACAACTTTCTAAAAATAGTAACTTTTAATCGCGAAACGCGCTTAACCGACTAAGTGTGACTATGTGCTAAATGATAACATGCTCATTTAGGTTAAATATAGATGATAGAATAATCGGGAAGTGATTTCATGCATGACTTGCCTAATTTGGGAACATTCCTGAAATAGGAACTTACTATAAATAGTAAGTTGCCTCACGGATGTGACTTTGGTATCCGCACACATCACACGACACTAAACCGCACATTACACGATCACTCGAACTAAAACCGTCACCAACGGGTCGTTAGGTCAAACACATGTCAACACGGTCAAACATGGTCAACACGACCCACACAAAAACTTATAGTTGTTAAGCACTAACACGGTCCTGTGAGACCGACGTGTATGTGAACACAAACTTATAACACCTATGTGATATAGGTAACTGCTAGCCGGTGAGCTACTCTGTTCTCGTAGGAACATACTCTGCTAAACTCAGGTGTGTTTACAGCCCCGCTTTTACTCTTTAACTGTTTTTACTAAACTTTTGGGGTAAGAATACTATGCAACTGTTTTAGATGCATGACTGGTATGTTGTAAAACCATTTTCGAGTGTAACTGTTATCGCATTAAGCCCTCACGTATCCTTACCGTTAGTTGCATAACAAACGAGTCGTTATTACGTAGTACTACTGGGTTTGACTAGCCCCACTCGGCACCAATGTTGACTGGAGGTCATAACGAGTGTAATATCGATGTTGATGCCGGGTTCAGCGATGACCCGGGGAGGCAAACGTAAACAGTCGAGTTTCGGTAAGATGAACTGACACACTCACGGATCGTGGATCCAACAACTGAACTTAACATACCCAGTATATGTCTGTTTACTATTTCTGTCTGTCTAAACCTGTGAACTCACCAACTTTTTAGATGACACTTTTTTCGCATGTAATCTTAGGTAATTGAGGTACTACAAGCTAGGATGCGCACGAGGAGACCCTAAGGAGTCTGCCTTGCATATAGACTCTTGTCCTAGGCTTGCTTTTGATACATGTCTTTTAAAACAATACTGATTATGTAGTGTCTATTAACAATTTAACTTTCGGCTGTAATCCCTTATATTTCCGCTACTTTACTTTTTAATCATTTCCGCTGCATTGTTATGAAAACATGTTTATTCACCAAACTGTATGTTTGTGTAACTCATATAGAGTCGTTCTATATGACCATGAGCTGTGATCCTGGCCACGTCACACCCGCGCGGTCTGACACCGCACATGGAAATTTGGGGGTGTGAATACAGACAGTTTAATGGTAATCAATTGATGTTGTGTTCACCAACGTTGTTTTTTCTCAATGTATGTGTTCTCGTAGTTTTTAACAAAGTTATATAAGAACTTGTCTTATTAACAATGTTAGTTGTTGTGTGAATGATGTTGTTATCATGATGTTATGTTATCATGATTATCATTCTTGTTATTCCATAGCCTTCACCCGATTGTCACTACAGTGTTGTAAGAACTAGTCTTACTACACTTAGTTAATTCAGATGGTGAATGATGTCATGAAGTCATGTGGACATGATCATCATTCCTGTTCTCATTGATGTTTGTTTCGTGTCATCTCATAGTCTTCACCGAGTTCTAAGCATAGTGTTATAAGAACTTGTCTTATTACCCTTAACTAACTCCGGTGGTGAATGAAATTGTGAAGATATATTATCTTCATATCATTCTTGTTAGTTGTTGTCATTATCAGCATGTTACCTCATGATTATCTCATTGTTCGTTCATGTAAGAACAATAAAATGTTATAAGATATAATCTTATAACTAGCATTATTCTGTTGTGTTGATGATTCATGAAACTACATTATCATGTTTCATCCTAGTTATCTCAGTGTGTTATGATCAATCAACCATGCATACAACGATAAGTGATAATAAGTTAAACAATATTATCTAACTCATAGTATAAACAATATGTTGAACTAAAACTTTTAAGTAAATAAAAGATTTAGCATGTTTCTCAGCCCCGAGATTTGAAATCAGTTAAGATTAGAAAAGGGGCGTATGGACTCACCTTGTAGTTGTTGTGGTTAACTAAGTATAAACAAGAATGCACGTGCTCGTTGTTGTACTTTATGTTGTTTTCACGATCCTGTATTGTTTTCACGATGTTTGCAACCTATGAGTATAAGTTATAGATACTTGATTGCGTGTATGTGTTAGCCCTAAAGTTGGCTAACACTTATCGGTCTTGGTCAACATTCGGCCTTGTTTACTTGTTACGGATTATAATAACACTTAACCAAATTTGGTTAAGCTTAGTAGCACGTGTTATTGATAATATGGTTCATTTGATTTGAACCTTGTCATGGTGTGTAGACTTGAAACCTATTATATCTTCTAAGTATAAAACGTAGGTTTTAGATTAAAGCTTCCACCTTGCCTTTGTATTACTTTGTTAATTATCCATTTAACACTTTATAGTAAATGTTGCTACTCATAATATCATTGTTTTTTAACATGTTGCATGATATACAATTCTAGTTGATCCAAGTGTTTGTTGCAATTTAACCATGTGGGCCGAACCATTACCATGGGCCGAACCAGACAACCTAGACCAAACCAGCTACATGGGCCGAATAAGTAGCATGGGTCGAATGAGGTTGTTCAAATAGAATTGAACATGGCCCGATCGAATGATGGTGGTCCTAGGCCGAGTCGTGTGGCCCGATCGAATAGATAGCCAAATGAGCATGCTCGGCCGATTGGAGTTGTCTAGACCGACAGAATATGACCCGAGCGAAGGACCTTGGCGTACAAAGATTGCTCGGGCGAAAGGGGTAGCATTGGCCGAATAAGGTTGATGTGGTTGACATTCGGCCGAATGATAGTGCCTATCGAATGAGAGCCTACAAATGTGGGTTAACCGAATGAGAGGACACCAAAATGGGGTAAGTCGGCCAAGATGGTTCGGTCGGGTGGTCAGCCCAGGCGGCCCATGGCCATTCGGCCAGGCCAGCCTTCCTTCGGCCAAGGCAGCCATTCGGCTTGCTGTTCAGATCGACCAGGTGGTCCCAAACACCTCTGCTGCCAGAACCCATGGAGGTTTTCGGTGATGGTGAGCGCTAGGGCTAGTTTTTGTGGTGTAAGGTTCGAGTATGAAGGTTTTAAACCGGTTAGGTTGGGTTCGAACAAAGAGGGGTGAAAAGCCTAGTTTTCGTGATTTTCAAGCTCAAATACCTCGATTTCTGGTGGTTTTTGCTCTAGATCGGATGCACTTTCGTGTAGAGGATGATTGTAGCTTCGTTTAGACACCAAGAACACGAGATTTCATCAAGAATCGAGTGAGATCTAGTGGTTTGAAGATTGAAATTTTTAGAGAGAGAGAGTTCGGGGATTTTGAATGTAGAGAGAGAGGATGAGAGAAATAAATGAGGTTGTTGGTTCATTTAGGGTATTTATACCCCGGGTGTGTTCGCGTTCGTTTTGTTTGCTCGGTTTCCGTCTTCGTTGCGTTTCCGGCACATAACGCGCGTAATTTATAAATTAAAATAAAAATAGTTTTATCGTTAGGTTTTGAAGGTGATTATTCCTAGTAAATCTTTTAATTCATTCCTCTTAAATTATTTTATCGAAAACGTTTATTTTAAAGGTTTCGTCAGATCGTGTCACCTTCGTGCGTTTTCGTTCGAATCGTCACCCGAACGAAGACGACGATGGTTTCACTTTTTGATTCTTGTTTTCTACTTTTCAGTCATCATTCCAGAACTTTAAACTCACAGATATGTTTGTGTGAATCGTCACCCACGCAAACACACTATCAGTTCGTTATTTTGAAACGACATTGAACCTATGTTTTGAATTGTGTTTCCTCACAAACGAACTCAACTAAACTTGCCTGTTTTCACATTGTTAACCTTGAATTCACATTGTTTTCACACTGAGTTGTTGTATTAACTCTATTTAAATTTTCATATAAACACGTACAACTATTGTTTATCGTGAGTTATTGTACTTACTGTATTTAAGTTTTCACTTAAACACGTACAACTGTGGTTTGTTATCTGAGTTCTGTTGTCACACAACTGTTTACACAATGTATTTACACATAGTAAATAGTGAAAGTACACATACCGTACGGACTTGCCGGACGATCAGGTACTGGTTGTCACAATTTAAACTGTGTAATGCTGATCATTTGACAAATTAAAATCGCCTTTGCAATCGTCCAGGATGATGGAACAATAACCCTATGATTACCGGTTCGATTGGATTCGAATCAGGGTTCAATTGAACCCAAATGGTTCGGTTAAGGATTTCAAAGGGGAACTAGGCTGTTATAACTTATAATAATTAAAAACCAAATCATATTGTGAAAACCTAATGGGCTAAGTTCCAACGAACCTTTACTGTGACACCCTGTAATTCCCAGGTCAGATTATCATTTATTTAAATGTTTATTTAAATGCTTATTGTACACGTGGCACTAGAATTAGATTAATTTAGTGTGACACGTGGCACGACAGTACAAACACCGACATACAACAAGATAATTCGTGGAATTATCGGCAAACAGCACACACGTGTCAAAACACACGAACGTTGGTGAACGTCTAACACATTGTGTAGCACAACACTCGAAACTTCACGAAACACTCACACATTGAACTTGGAAGTTCAAACAAGGCCAAACGAAAGTTCGTAAACGTGAAAACGGCAACGAACAGATCAAACCAATGAAAATGGGCCTATTGGGCTCACCAGGGGATCTGTCGCGCTACGCGACGGTCCACAAGGACACTGTCGCGATACGCGACAAGTGGCGGGGGAAATTTGAACGCGGAACTCTCTCGCGTTACGCGAGGGGAACCCTTGAATCTGTCGCGCTACGCGACAAGACCCAGTTCGCAGAATCTTTATTTAACCAAGACAATTATGCCTAATCTATCTTTTCTAATCATAATACTCGACTGAACACGCCACCACTCGACCATTTTCACCCTCTAACCTCTGCTACAGTCATTTTCCACCATTGGAGACCACTTTGAAGCTCCAACTTGAAGGATTGAAGCTTGTGCACCACAAAGAAACTCGAAGAACCACCACCACCTTCCTTGTTCTTGACCCAAACCCACGAACCAGGGATTTAGAGGCTGCTCATCCATCATTCCAGGGAACCTTGAAGCTCTAGAAGGTAGTTTTATGCTCAAAACTCACTTTCACATCTATTACACCCACATGCAAGTGTTAAAACCCACATGCAAGCACCCATGGCTCACATGCATGAATTTATTTTCTGGGTTTGATGATTTAGATGTATTCCTTGATGATCCATGATGATTATATGATGTTTTAGGACGATCCAAGATGTTGGGTGTAAGTCTTGTTGCTTAAAATGATTATAGATGATGTTATATGTCCATGCATGCATGATCCATGATGGTAGGAATGATCTTGAGTATGTTGGTATGTTTATTGATGATATTAGAAGGATTACTCATGATTAGATTTGATTTAGATGTTTAAAATGGTGGGATTTGATGAACTTTCTATAAATAGGAACTTTATATTGACAAAATGGTGTTATGGATGAAATGGTACACATGCATGTATATGAAATAGTAACTTAGATGATATTATGATGAATAGGATATGTGGAATGTGGTTTCGATAATGTATATGGTCATTTTGACAAAGTTACTATATTTAGTAACTTTTATCAATGAAATATTGATAAATGATGATTTGGAGTATATTGGTATAATTAAATGATGCTAGATTGATTATTAAGATGATTAGTGATATGAAAATTGGTTTTGAAATACTAAAATGGTTATTTCCATGCAAAACAACAAAGTTACTATTTATAGTAACTTTATTTTTACAAAAACCAATTTGTCAACATGTTGTGTGATTCGAGCATGCTAGATGACTTGTTATGATATAACATGATGATTAGATGCTAAGTGAGATGGTTTCCGATGTCACTTATGCTATAAATGGAAACTTTCCATTTTAGGAAACTTTTGTGCACTAACATGATGAAAACGACTTATATGAATTCGTATGATGATGTGCTATGTGTTAACATGATCACGTAGGACTATTGAACATGCTAGAACTATAAAACCGGTATGCTTTGTGAACTTTCCAAAAATGGAAACTTACTATAAATAGTAAGTTGTCCATAGACGCGACTTACGCGTTTTGCACACGACGAGCACTTAAACATTTGCTACACGAATCACAACCGTCACACGGTTCACCAACGGGTCGTTGACTTGACACGGTCAAACTTGGTCAACTCTAGTCGAACATGGTCAAACACGGTCAATGTGGACCAACACAGTCAAACACGGTCAATGCGGACCCACACAGTCAAACACGGTCAATGTGGACCAACACGAGCAAACACGGTCATTGTGGATCGACACGGACAAACATGAACAACCGAGGGTTGTTGGACACAAACACGAGCACTAACACGAACACTAGCACGGTCACTTACACAAACTCACGAACGGTGTACGATATAGGTTGCCGGTGACCGACGTGCCTACTACATCAGGAGCTTACGCTTTCATCCGTTCATATCACTAAGGTGAGTTTTCGGCCCCTCTTTACTCTTTTCAAACGCTTTTAAATAGGGGGAGAATACTAGTTGCATCGAGTCAAACATTATTACTGTACAAACATTTTTGTGTATGCTGGTTTATTGGACAAACATTAAGTGTTGAACTCGTATTAAGCCCTCACAAAGTCTTACCGTTAATGTACGAACAACGTGGTAGATTTGGATGGATCCATTAGGGGAATGACTAACCCCACGGGGCACTATGTTGACTGGATGTCATAACCCGTGCAAATTCTGACCTAACTTGCTATGTATACGAGACATAGCGGAGGCAAGGACAAACAAGTCTAGTTCGGTAGTGACGCACTGACACTTTGGGCCTAGGGCTCGGTACTAACATTTGATAGACAGCATGACACACTTTCATTACTATATGTATATCAAAACCTGTGAACTCACCAACCATTGTGTTGACACTTTTTCTAACTTGTATTCTTAGGTAACTAGCTGACTATGGAGCAGGAATGCACATTAGGGATTATGGGCATAGGATCCCGCATTCATGTTATTAGTCTTTTGAAAAACAATTACTTTTGGGTTATGTTAAAACAACATTGTGTTGACAATTTAATTTCCGCTGTGTAAACAACTATCTTTCCGCTGCATGTTATGATAACTTTATTTTTCCGCTGCAAACTATTTTATCAAGTGTATGTATCAAACGTGTGATTTGTAAACGCATATAGAGTTGTTCTATATGACCTTGAGCTGTGATTCTGGCCACGTCACACCCACGTGGACTGACACCACGAGTGGGAAATTGGGGGTGTGACAGACTGGTATCAGAGCCTTGGTTATAGGGAACTAGGTTTGCATGTAGTAAACTTAGACTATAGCCATTGCTCAACTTTAGACACTACACGTAGAACTTGCACATTGATACTATTAATGTTTATATTGAACTGTTACTTACTAACTTGAGACTTACAGGATGGCCAACAATGACAAAACCAGCATGAACCCGGACAGACGCTCGGTAACCGACGATCTGACGACAGAGAGCCGCCGACGAGTCCACGACATAGTGGCGCAGGTGGACGCCGAGATGGATAGGCGGGCCAGAGACGCGGCATGGGCCCGACATTGGGGATGGCTTCCCACCATAATCCAGGGATGGATCATCGGGGAGAGAGTACCTCCATAGCGTTTCCCTGGTGATACCACCCCAGGACACCGACTGCCACCACTTGGGGTACCACTGGAGCAGGCCTTCGCGGCCCACGTTGCTTGCACCAGACGAGAGATTTGGAGGACTAGAGAGCTGTCAGACGAGGTTCGAGTTCTTCGCGAGAAGAACGATCGACTGGAGAGGCAGAACGATAGACTGGAGGAACGCAACGACAGACTGGAGGCACAGGTGGAGACTCTACGTCTCCAAGTGTCTCAACTGATGACCCAGCACGGACAGATCGTTGATGTCATGCAGGAGCATGATGTACGCATCACTGAGAATCGGACAGACATAACCGAGACTCAGGCGATGGTGCAGGCCAGTGATGCCATGCTTAACGCATGGGCTGCACAGTTTATTGAGGAACCACCACAGGAGGATGGTCCTGAATTCGAGGCCGAGGACCTCGAAGAAGAGGACTTTGATGAGGATCCTAATGAGGATCCGGAGGAGGATGATGATGACGGAGACGCTGCTAGCGACATTTCACACGTCTCTATGGATTCGGACTAGAGGACTGTTGTATTTTGTACTTTCTTATTTTGGCCTAGACGAGCGGGATGTGCTCGAAGAACTTATTATGTATTTCCTTTTAAAATTATTGTACTTCAATCTTATTATTAATGAGAATTATGTTTTGTCTTACTTATTACATGTTGACCATGATTGCTTGATAACATAACATCTGACTTGACAACTAACATGACATATGATCTGACTTCCGACACAACATCTGACTAACATTCTGACTTACTAACATTCTATCCCTTTCGTATAGAAAATATCTATGGCGGGAAGAGGACCACATGCATGCCCCCCTAGACGAACACTGGACGCAGCCGTCATTAAGATGATGGTTGACAGACGAGTTAACAAGATACTGGCAGAGCACGAGGCAAACCGCCTTGCTAGCGAGACCAGTGGCTCTAACAACGGATCATAAGGCAATAACAACAAAGGATGTTCTTTCAAATCCTTCCTGAACTGCCACCCGCTCAAATTCAAGGGTACTGAGGGAGCTGTCGGAATGCTCCGCTGGGTGGAGAAGGTGGAGTCTGTATTCGCCATGTGCGAATGTGCTGAAGAGAACCGGGTGAAGTTCGCAACTGGAACACTGGAAGGACCAGCCCTCACATGGTGGAATACCCATGTACAAACCCTGGGGTTGGACGGTGCCAACTTCACGCCATGGGCTGATTTCACTCGATTACTGCAAGAGGAATACTGTCCTCGTGATGAGATTAGAAAACTAGAGGCTGAGTTCTGGGTACTGAAGATGGTGGGATCTGAAATCGAGCAGTACTGCACTCGATTTCACGAGCTGTGTAAGCTGTGTCCGGCAATGGTAACGTCGGAATACAAGAAGATCGAGCAGTTCATCAGTGGGCTGCCCGAACAGATTCAAAGCATGGTGACTGCGTCTGACCTCACCACTATCCAACCTCTGATCAGACTGGCTCACAAACTAACCGACCAGGCGGTAGCTCAGGGCAAGCTACCCAAGCGAGGCGAACATCTAAAGCCTCAAGAAAGCCAGAAGAGGAAGTGGGAATTCAGCCACCACCAATCTCATCAGCCCCAACAACAACAACGATCTGCACCTGCCAGAGCATTTACTGCCACCCAACCCGATGACAAGGGAAAGGGTGTGTATCAAGGGAAGTACCCACTGTGCAACCGATGTTCATACCATAACTTGGGGCAATGCGAACGGTACCGTTGCCTGAAGTGCGGAAGACATGGCCACATGGCCAAGGACGGCAGATCAAAATTTCCGAGCAACAACAACAACCCCAACCACAACCAGAACAACAATAACAACCAAAACACTCTCAAGGGGTGTTATGAATGTGGCAAGCCGGGCCACATGAGGAGGGATTGCCCTCAGTTGAAGAAGGCCGGAGGGGGAGCGGCCAAGGGACGAGCTTTTGTGATTGGCTCGGGGGAAGCCAAGGACGACCCTAACATCGTAACCGGTACGTTTCTTTTAAATAATGTATATGCTAGCATATTATTTGATAGCGGTGCCAATAGGAGCTTTATATCTAGTGAGTTTAGCAAATTACTAGATATTACCCCAACACCACTAGACTACAAGTGTACCGTAGAGTTAGCCGATGGCAAACTGATTGAAACACAACACATCTTTCGAGGATGCGTCATGGTTTTGGCGGATCACGAACTCGAAATCGATTTGATGCCGGTGACTCTCGGAAGCTTTGATGTGGTCGTTGGAATGGATTGGTTATCCGTTAACCAAGCTGAGATCGTATGCAACGAGAAGATCGTACGCGTGACGTTACAGAACGGTGAGCAGATCTCGATTCAGGGAGAACGACGGGGAGTACCTCTAAACATCATGTCATGTATGAAAGCGAACAAATATCTACAAAAGGGATACACTGCAATACTAGCTCTCATCACGGAACAACCGAAGAAAGAAAGGAAGATTGAGGACATCGCCGTAGTCCGCGATTTTCCCGAAGTATTTCCCGAGGATCTACCTGGACTGCCTCCGAAACGACAAGTCGAGTTCCAGATAGATCTTACACCTGGAGCAGCACCGATTGCTAAAGCTCCATACCGACTAGCACCGACTGAGATGCAGGAGCTGTCTAACTAGTTGCAAGAACTGTTAGACAAGGGATTTATCAGACCGAGCTTCTCACCTTGGGGAGCACCGGTCTTGTTTGTGAAGAAGAAAGACGGATCATTCCGTATGTGTATCGACTACAGAGAACTGAACAAGGTGACGATCAGGAATCGGTATCCCTTACCGCGAATAGACAATCTGTTTGACCAGTTGCAAGGGTCAAGCTACTATTCGAAGATCGATTTAAGATCGGGTTACCACCAACTAAGGATACAGGAAAACGATATCCCTAAGACTGCTTTTCGAACCCGATACGGACACTACGAATTCTTGGTTATGCCCTTTGGACTAACTAACGCACCAGCAGTATTCATGGATCTCATGAATAGAGTATGCAAACCCTATCTTGACAAATTCGTGATAGTGTTCATTGACGACATTCTGATTTACTCGAAGAATCAGGAAGAACATGCTGAGAATCTGAGGCTAGTCTTAGAGTTATTGAAGAAAGAGCAACTGTACGCAAAATTTTCAAAGTGCGACTTTTGGATTCGCGAAGTGCAATTCCTTGGACATGTGGTGAATGAACGGGGAATACACGTAGACCCAGCTAAGATCGAGGCCATTAAGAACTGGGAAGCACCCAAGACTCCGACTGAGGTGCGACAATTCCTAGGTCTGGTCGGGTACTACAGAAGGTTCATTGAGGGATTCTCAAAGATTGCTCAATCACTGACATCCCTGACTCATAAGGACAAGAAGTTCGATTGGGGAGACAAACAAGAAGCTGCCTTCAACCTGTTGAAACAGAAACTATGCACTGCACCCATCCTATCCCTACCGGAAGGATGTGATGACTTCATGGTGTATTGCGACGCTTTGAAACAAGGACTCGGTTGCGTGCTGATGCAACGCGAGAAAGTGATAGCATACGCTTCACGACAACTGAAGGTGCATGAGAAGAACTACACGACTCATGACCTTGAGTTGGGAGCCGTAGTATTCGCTTTGAAGATCTGGCGACACTACTTGTACGGCACGAAATGCACTATCTTTACCGATCATAAGAGCCTACAACACATCTTCGACCAGAAAGAGTTGAACATGAGACAACGAAGATGGGTTGAACTCATCGGCGATTATGATTGCCCCATCAAATACCATCCAGGCAAAGCAAACGTAGTGGCCGACGCGTTGAGCCGAAAGGAAACAACGAAACGCGTACGTGCCCTACAACTCACGATTCATTCTGAATTGCCAAATCAGATACGAATCGCACAACAAGAAGCCCTAAAAGCTGAAAATCTCACTCTTGAAGCCATGCGTGGCATGGATAAGCAATTGAAAGTAAAAGATGACGGAGCTTACTATCTGATGGATCGAATTTGGATTCCACGCTACGGAGGATTGAGGGAAGTAGTGATGGACGAAGCTCACAAAAGCCGGTATTCCGTACATCCGGGCTCTGACAAGATGTATCACGATTTGAAGACAACCTATTGGTGGCCGAACATGAAAGCTGAAATAGCAACTTACGTAAGTAAGTATTTAACGTGCTCAAAAGTCAAAGTTGAGTACCAGAAGCCATCAGGGTTACTTCAACAACCTGAACTACCAATGTGGAAATGGGAACAGATTTCCATGGACTTCATCACTAAACTGCCTAAGACGGCAAGTGGTTGCGATACCATCTGGGTTATCGTAGACCGACTGACGAAGTCTGCTCATTTCCTACCCATCAAAGAAACTGACAAGCTAGACAAACTCACTCGGATTTATTTGAAGGAAGTGGTCACTCGACATGGAGTACCAATCTCGATCATATCTGACCGCGACAGTCGATTCACATCGCACTTCTGGAAGTCTTTGCATAAGGCTTTGGGTACGAGATTGGACATGAGTACCGCTTATCACCCGCAGACGGACGGGCAAAGTGAGCGAACGATACAGACACTGGAGGACATGCTCCGAGCCTGCGTTATTGACTTTGGGAGTAGCTGGGAATCTCATCTACCGTTAGTTGAGTTTTCATACAATAACAGCTACCACAAAAGCATTCAAGCTGCACCATTCGAGGCACTATACGGACGTAAGTGTCGATCACCCATCTGCTGGGCAGAAGTTGGAGATAACCAACTGACTGGTCCAGAGCTTGTGCACGAAACCACTGAAAAGATCGTACAAATACGCAAGCGAATGGCAGCAGCTCGTGACAGACAGAAGAGCTATGCCGACAAGCGGCGCAAACCGTTGGAGTTCCAGGTGGGGGACAAAGTGTTACTCAAGGTCTCGCCCTGGAAAGGTGTCATTCGGTTTGGCAAACGAGGCAAGTTGAACCCTCGTTACATTGGACCTTTCGAGATTACAAAACGAATAGGCCCTGTAGCCTACGAACTGAACCTGCCAGTCGAACTGAGCAGTGTACACAACGTATTCCACATCTCGAACCTCAAAAAGTGCCTATCTGATGAGACACTTGTTATTCCTCTTGAGGAGATACAAATCGACGAACAATTGAACTTCGTTGAGGAACCGGTGGAGATTATGGACCGGGAAACCAAGAAGCTCAAACTCAGTAAAATACCGATAGTGAAGGTGCGATGGAATTCGCGGCGTGGACCGGAATTCACATGGGAACGTGAAGACCAGATGAAACAGAAATACCCACACCTGTTCGCGGAACAGCCAAACACTGGCAACGCAAGTTGAATTTCGGGACGAAATTCTTTCTAACATGGGGAGGATGTGACACCTCGTAATTCCCAGGTCAGATTATCATTTATTTAAATGCTTATTGTACACGTGGCACTAGAATTAGATTAATTTAGTGTGACACGTGGCACGACAGTACAAACACCGACATACAACAAGATAATTCGTGGAATTATCGGCAAACAGCACACACGTGTCAAAACACACGAACGTTGGTGAACGTCTAACACATTGTGTAGCACAACACTCGAAACTTCACGAAACACTCACACATTGAACTTGGAAGTTCAAACAAGGCCAAACGAAAGTTCGTAAACGTGAAAACGGCAACGAACGGATCAAACCAATGAAAATGGGCCTATTGGGCTCACCAGGGGATCTGTCGCGCTACGCGACGGTCCACAAGGACACTGTCGCGATACGCGACAAGTGGCGGGGGAAATTTGAACGCGGAACTCTCTAGCGTTACGCGAGGGGAACCCTTGAATCTGTCGCGCTACGCGACAAGACCCAGTTCGCAGAATCTTTATTCAACCAAGACAATTATGCCTAATCTATCTTTCCTAATCATAATACTCGACTGAACACGCCACCACTCGACCATCTTCACCCTCTAACCTCTGCTACAGTCATTTTCCACCATTGGAGACCACTTTGAAGCTCCAACTTGAAGGATTGAAGCTTGTGCACCACAAAGAAACTCGAAGAACCACCACCACCTTCCTTGTTCTTGACCCAAACCCACGAACCAGGGATTTAGAGGCTGCTCATCCATCATTCCAGGGAACCTTGAAGCTCTAGAAGGTAGTTTTATGCTCAAAACTCACTTTCACATCTATTACTCCCACATGCAAGTGTTAAAACCCACATGCAAGCACCCATGGCTCACATGCATGAATTTATTTTCTGGGTTTGATGATTTAGATGTATTCCTTGATGATCCATGATGATTATATGATGTTTTAGGACGATCCAAGATGTTGGGTGTAAGTCTTGTTGCTTAAAATGATGATAGATGATGTTATATGTCCATGCATGCATGATCCACGATGGTAGGAATGATCTTGAGTATGTTGGTATGTTTATTGATGATATTAGAAGGATTACTCATGATTAGATTTGATTTAGATGGTTAAAATGGTGGGATTTGATGAACTTTCTATAAATAGGAACTTTATATTGACAAAATGGTGTTATGGATGAAATGGTACACATGCATGTATATGAAATAGTAACTTAGATGATATTATGATGAATAGGATATGTGGAACGTGGTTTCGATAATGTATATGGTCATTTTGACAATGTTACTATATTTAGTAACTTTTATCAATGAAATATTGATAAATGATGATTTGGACTATATTGGTATAATTAAATGATGCTAGATTGATTATTAAGATGATTAGTGATATGAAAATTGGTTTTGAAATACTAAAATGGTTATTTCCATGCAAAACAACAAAGTTACTATTTATAGTAACTTTATTTTTACAAAAACCAATTTGTCAACATGTTGTGTGATTCGAGCATGCTAGATGACTTGTTATGATATAACATGATGATTAGATGCTAAGTTAGATGGTTTCCGATGTCACTTATGCTATAAATGGAAACTTTCCATTTTAGGAAACTTTTGTGCACTAACATGATGAAAACGACTTATATGAATTCGTATGATGATGTGCTATGTGTTAACATGATCACGTAGGACTATTGAACATGCTAGAACTATAAAACCGGTATGCTTTGTGAACTTTCCAAAAATGGAAACTTACTATAAATAGTAAGTTGTCCATAGACGCGACTTACGCGTTTTGCACACGACGAGCACTTAAACATTTGCTACACGAATCACAACCGTCACACGGTTCACCAACGGGTCGTTGACTCGACACGGTCAAACTTGGTCAACTCTAGTCGAACATGGTCAAACACGGTCAATGGGGACCAACACAGTCAAACACGGTCAATGCGGACCCACACAGTCAAACACGGTCAATGTGGACCAACACGAGCAAACACGGTCATTGTGGACCGACACGGACAAACATGAACAACCGAGGGTTGTTGGACACAAACACGAGCACTAACACGAACACTAGCACGGTCACTTACACAAACTCACGAACGGTGTACGATATAGGTTGCCGGTGACCGACGTGCCTACTACATCAGGAGCTTACGCTTTCATCCGTTCATATCACTAAGGTGAGTTTACGGCCCCTCTTTACTCTTTTCAAACGCTTTTAAATAGGGGGAGAATACTAGTTGCATCGAGTCAAACATTATTACTGTACAAACATTTTTGTGTATGCTGGTTTATTGGACAAACATTAAGTGTTGAACTCGTATTAAGCCCTCACAAAGTCTTAACGTTAATGTACGAACAACGTGGTAGATTTGGATGGATCCATTAGGGGAATGACTAACCCCACGGGGCACTATGTTGACTGGATGTCATAACCCGTGCAAATTCTGACCTAACTTGCTATGTATACGAGACATAGCGGAGGCAAGGACAAACAAGTCTAGTTCGGTAGTGACGCACTGACACTTTGGGCCTAGGGCTCGGTACTAACATTTGATAGACAGCATGACACACTTTCATTACTATATGTATATCAAAACCTGTGAACTCACCAACCATTGTGTTGACACTTTTTCTAACTTGTATTCTCAGGTAACTAGCTGACTATGGAGCAGGAATGCACATTAGGGATTATGGGCATAGGATCTCGCATTCATGTTATCAGTCTTTTGAAAAACAATTACTTTTGGGTTATGTTTAAACAACATTGTGTTGACAATTTAATTTCCGCTGTGTAAACAACTATCTTTCCGCTGCATGTTATGATAACTTTATTTTTCCGCTGCAAACTATTTTATCAAGTGTATGTGTCAAACGTGTGATTTGTAAACGCATATAGAGTTGTTCTATATGACCTTGAGCTGTGATTCTGGCCACGTCACACCCACGTGGACTGACACCACGAGTGGGAAATTGGGGGTGTGACATTTACAATAGGAATACGACTTCGTTTCAGTCTCTTGACTTCACGATACATAATCTCTACAGGTTCTTCTATGAAACGTAGTTGTTCATCCACTTGTATCTCTTCCAGAGGTATGATCAATGATTCATCAGCGAGACATCTCTTGAGATTTGATACATGAAATACATTGCGTACTCCGCTGAGTTCGTCAGGAAGGTTGAGTCTGTATGCCACAAGACTAATTCGTTGAGTTATCTCGAACGGTCCGACATACCTTGGTGCTAACTTGCTTTTGGCCACAAAATGAACCACGCCTTTCCACGGGGACACTTTCAACATGACTCGGTCACCCACTTGGAATTCCAAAGGCTTTCGCCATTTGTCTGCGTAACTCTTTTGGTGGCTACGTGTTGCTTGTAATCTTTGTTGGATCTGGGCTATCTTATCAGTAATCTCCTGAATAAGTTCAGGCCCAGTGATTCTGTTGTCTCCCACTTCGGTACAAAAAATTGGAGACCGACATTTTCTACTTTAGAGTGCTTAGAACGGAGCATATCCAATACTGTTGTGGTAGCTGTTGTTGTAGGAGAACTAGATGAGTGGTAAATGTTTATCCCAACTTCCACCGAAGTCTAGGATGCATGTTCTCAACATATCCTCTATGGTTTGAATAGTTCGCTCGCTTTGTCCATCCGTTTGTGGATGAAAAGCGGTGCTCAATTTGACACTTGTCCCTAAGGATTGTTGCAATGATTGCCAGAACCGCGATGTGAATCTACTGTCCCGGTCTGAAATAATAGATAATGGCACCCCATGACGTACTACTATTTCATCGACATAGAGTCTTGCTAGCTTTTTTATCTTGTAGTTTTCTCTGATTGGCAAGAAATGTGCGGACTTGGTCAATCGATCAATGATGACCCATATAGAATCGTGTCCGCTAGAAGTACGGGGTAGCTTGGTAATAAAATCCATAGCTATTTGTTCCCACTTCAATTGTGGTATCTCTGGTTGTTCCAGCAAACCTGACGGTTTCTGGTGTTCAGCTTTGACCTTGGCACATGTTAGGCATTGGCCAACATAAGTAGCAACATTCTTCTTCATACCCGGCCACCAATAAAACGGCCTAAGATCTTGGTACATCTTATCGGCACAAAGGATGAACAGAATAACGTGTTTTGTGTGCCTCGTCAAGAATGAGTGTTCAAAGTTCATCTACTGCCGGGATCCAAACACGAACCTGGAAATAGATAACTCCATCTTGTTTTGTCTCAAAGTGTTTCTCGGCTCCACAGTCGAGCTCCCTCTTCAAGTTGTTTCTTGCCATAGCTTGTTGTCGTGCTTGTATGATTTGATCTCTCAGACTTGTTTGCACAGTCATTTCCATTTCTCTAACACGCAAGGGTTTTGTAACATTTGTGCATTTAGTCATGTAGTCGTGAACAGTGTTAGAACAGTGTGTGTACTTGTTCAGTCAGTCAATGTGAATCATGTGTCATTATGTGCTTGTGTGTTAGAATCTTTATCATTTAACAAGTATGTATTATTTAATTACAGTCGATTTCACTAGGCAAGAACAGTAACTTGTTATATCGAAACAGTGGTGGGCAGCGAGAGTGAGCCCTATACATATACTGCGTTCGGTGTAACAGGTTAGTGTTAGTGCGTAGTGTCGAGACGAATAGTATAACAATTAATTAATTCAACAAAGATCGTAATCTGTAAGCGAGACTGAGTATAGTTATGGGTGACGATTCATAATAATACGAATGTGGAACTTATAATTACGATTAAACGACTTTAAATAATTAATACGATCGGAAAACGTACGCGATTGCGGGTATACACGTAATTGTATGTGTTTAACGATCTGGCAACACACGAAGAGTAAAATAATTATATTAATTATTTTATATTTTTACAATTTTGAAACTCATCATTTTAATGAGTTTAACAACTCTTTTTATTTAAAACCGCGTAAAATACGCGTTACGTTCCGGAAATGCGAACCGAGCGACCGAAACGAACCCGAACATCACCCGAACTATAAAAGCCTTGGACAAGGCTTAAATGCTCATAAATTCAACCAACAACCCTTTCTCTCTCTACAAGTTCGTCTACCCCTTCTCTCTCTAAGAAAACCGACTTCAAACGCGCATAACTCGCTTATTTCTCAACGGATTTCGTCGTTCTTGGTGTCCACGCGTAGCTCTCAACATTATCTACACGAAAGTACAAGAAAACAGCGAGATCAGCCGGCCAAAGACGAGGTATAATCGGTTGAAAATTCTGGAAAAGAGGGTTTTCATGTTTTTGTGTTGTGTGTGTGTTCAAACCCGATTAACGACCTGATCTAGCACCACCAATCTTATTTCGCACACATAGCGACCCTCTCTGAGGATAGGTGCGCTTAGATCAAGGCTTAGAACCATGCTTTAGACGATGAAGATGATGCAGATGACAGGTTCGGCAAGGGGAACTACGACCGAACCTTGTTCAGCTCCGGCGAGCCTTTAGCCGAACCCCTGGATCGTGCGAACCTTAGGGCGAACCTTTGCATGGTTCGCTGAGGATCAAACGAACCTTCATGCAGCATCCATCACGGGCGAACCTTTCAAGAAACCACGAACCTTTGCATGGTTCGTGGCAAGATCTGCCGAACCCTACTATGTCGAACCTTATACAGACGAACCCTGTATGGTTTTCTGATTGTCGCCGAACCTTGGAACCTAGCCACGAACCATGTCTGTTGTCATGATAACCGAACCTTGATAGCCATTATCATAGACGAACCTTGCTCGCCACTTTAAAGCCGAACCTTGGTCGAAAAGGGGAAGGGTTCGCTGCCCAAAGTTGGCAGCCCACATCTCTTTCGGCCCAATTCAAGTTTCTTTGGCCCAACTTCAAAATTATTCGGCCCAACTCAATCCTAACCGGCCCAAAACAATTATCCTTGGCCCACGTTAGTTCCTTGATCCACAATGTGGATTTCGGACTATTGAGAGTTGTAAGTTGGCCCAATTTTGTCTTTGGCATGTTACATAGTCCATAAACAGGTTGGTAGGCCCAAAAGCGCATTCAATTGGCCGTGGTTGATCTAAGTAGACCGTGGCCTTGTAAGCCCTCATGGTTTATGGGCTTAAGGCCCAATAGTGTTGGCTTCAACTTATGATATTTGTGAATTGATCACGAATAGGTTAAGTAGTAACTTAACATAATCAAGGGATCAATTCATAATCACAAAGACTTGAAAACAATTGAACATCTTTCATGAATCATAGTAATCAACGGTTATCAAATTCTCAAACACATGTGATGTGTACAAACAAGTTTGAACACAAAAGAACATTTCATAAGTTTCATTGACCCATGATCATTCAATTGATTCAAATCATAACTTTCAAGTTTGCTTAACAATCATAATCATGAGATCAAGTTATCATGTGATAATCAATTTCAAGAGAACACAAGTCAATCAATGAATCAAAGTCTATACAATTATAAATCCTATATCTTATGTATGATTACAATGTTATAGGAAACAATTAGAAGTCCTGTTTGCTACTTGCTATCTGTTTTAGTTCAGAGTCTACTGCAGACAGGTGAGAACATTAGCCCCTCTTTTACTGTTTTTATAACTGTTTTGGGGTGGAACACGTGATCAAACCAATCATTTACAATCATATTTCATTACACAAGGTGTGTGTATTCTTATAAACATTACGGGTTCATCTTACGAATCCTAGGGATTCATCAACTGTTTTAAGGGAATTATCAACTATTAAACTCTTTTCACTAAAAAGGTTTTATAAAGGATCTTTGAACTGTTTTGTAATTGATTTACTCAAATGTATTTATGAAGGATAAACACTTTTAGATAAAGGATTTTATAAACTCTTCTGTTATAAACCTTGTTGTTACACAAGGTCACCACATCATGATATTCAAAACAAGTAGTTCACAACATGGTATTCAAATCAAGTGGTTCACAACATGGTATTCAAATCAAGTGGTTCAAAACATGGTATTCAAATCAAGTGGTTCAAAACATGGTATTCAAATCAAGTGGTTCAATTCATGGTATTCAAAACAAAGGATTTAATTCGTGGGATTAAATCCAGGTTTTCAATTCATGTTATCAAATAAGGCATTAACACATCCGGTTAAAGTAAGATTCAGAAAACATGGTGTCTATTGTTGTAAACAAACTTGTAAAAGCATCAAGTATCATATTCATTAGCGTTAGTACTGGGTGATCACAACAAGGGAAAGCGGACACATTGTTTCTTATCCAGGATGGAGTTAGCTTTTAAATTTGTTTTAAAAGCTAACTGCAGGTCTGGTGTCATTGTTTTCTTATCCAGGATGGAGTTGGCTTTTAAATTTGCTTTTAAAAGCCAACTGCAGGTCTGGTGTCATATGGTTATCAAAACTGCTGATGTATTATCTAACTCCAAACGTGTTTTGGGACTTGATATTATATGTTGGCTTTCGTGCGAACAGTGATTGGACTGTTTACACTCATTTTCTTACTTGATGTTAGTTTGGGTTGCAGCTCATCCGTGTGAATCTTATGTAGCTTTAACTTACCTATGTCTTATATCATATACACATGTTTACAAATGTTAAACCTATTGTTCTCACCAACTACGTCTGTAGTTGACAGTTACTTTTCACGTGTTTCAGGTAATCAGGTTTAAGACATTTTCAGAGACAACTAAGGAGACCATTCTAAGATAGAACAAGATGAAGAAACATGCTAGGATGGAATAGAAACTCACTAAATCCTAATTGTTTAATTGTCTTGTTTGATGTCTTATTTTGTAAACTATATTTTGGGTCTGTAGTTGTCTTTCTTTTGGTAGATAGATTGTCTGTACTAAACAATTGTCTAAACATTATGCAACTTAGTAATCCATTGTGGTTGTTCTTATTCAATACTTGTGCATGATTCAACTGTTCATACATCACCGCGCCGTGGATTCCGCACGCGGCGCAGGGGTGTGACAGGTTTGACTCTTTCCTTCCGACTCAAAGCATCTGCAACAACATTTGCTTTGCCCGGATGGTATTTGATCACTCAATCGTAATCGTTCAGGAGCTCGACCCAACGTCTCTGTCGCATGTTAAGCTCCCTCTGATCAAATATATGTTGTAAGCTCTTGTGATCGGTGAAGATGGTGCACTTGGTACCATACAGGTAGTATCTCCAAATCTTTAAAGCAAAGACAACAGCTCCCAGTTCCAAGTCATGTGTTGCGTAGTTCTTCTCGTGTATCTTCAGCTGTCGTGAGGCGTAAGCAATAACTTTGACTCGTTGCATTAAAACACAACCAGGTCCCTGATGGGAAGCATCACAGTATACTATAAAGTCATCATTGCCTTTCGGGAGTGTTAAGATTGGAACATTGCACAATCTTTGTTTTAATGTTTGAAATGCCTCTTCTTGTTTCTGTGTCCAGACGAATGGTTCACTCTTCTGTGTCAGCTTTGTGAGACGTAAGGCTATCTTAGAGAAATTCGAGATGAATTTCCTGTAATAACCCGCCAATGCCAGGAATGATCTGATCTCTGTTGGTGTTGTGGGCACATCCCAGTTCTTGATTGCTTTAATCTTGGCAGGATCCACATGAATACCATTACTGTTAATCACGTGACCCAAGAACTGAACTTCTCTCAGCCAAAATTCACACTTGGAGAATTTGGCATAGAGTTGTTCGTTCTTAAGAAGTTCCAAGATTGTCTTGAGATGCTGTTCATGTTCCTTTTCGCTTCTTGAGTAGATCAATATATCATCAATAAAGACGATAACGAACTAATCTAGATACGGCTTGCACACCCGGTTCATAAGATACATGAACACTGCCCGTGCGTTCGTCAGTCCGAATGGCATCACCAGGAATTCGTAGTGACCATATCGGGTACGAAATGCCGTCTTGGGTATGTCTTCCTCTTGAATCCGGAGCTGGTGATAACCTGAACGCAGGTCTATCTTTGAGAAGTACTGAGCTCCCTGTAATTGATCAAACAAGTCATCAATCCTCGGTAACGGGTATCGATTCTTGATGGTGAGTTTGTTGAGCTCTCTGTAATCGATGCACATTCGGAAAGATCCACCCTTCTTATTGACAAAGAGAAACGAAGCTCCCCACGGTGAGAAACTCTGTCGGATGAATCCCTTATCTAGTAGCTCTTGTAATTGATTGGACAGTTCCTGCATTTCTGATGGTGTGAGTCTATAAGGAGACTTAGCTATAGGAACCGCTCCCGGAATTAAATCAATTCGGAATTGCACAGATCTCTCCAGAGGCAATCCCGGTAAGTCATCCGGAAACACATCCGCAAAGTCTTTCACAATTAGTACGTCTTGAATCTTGATCGCTTTCTTGTCTTTCTCTACCATGTGGGAATGTGATGCACTGTTTCCTTAGATACTTGCGAGCCTTCATGCCGGATATTATCTTGACACTACGGTTTGCTTGATCTCCGTGAATTTCCAAGACTTGATTGTTCCCTACCGGAATACGTAGTAGCTTTTCGGAACAGACCAACTCAACTCTGCTAAGAGATAGCCAATCCATTTTGACGATGATATCGAAACTGCCCAGTTCCATCGGTATCAAATCGATAGAAAATGTGTGATTGCCAAGTGTTAGTGGGCAATTCCTGAGTACTGTGTCAACTGTTATCTGTTTTTCGTTTGCTATCTCAATAGTATAAGGGGAGTCTAGAGATTCCACAACATGATTAAGATGGCATGCAAAGTCGGATGAGATAAAACTCTTATCCGCACCAGTGTCAAATAATATAGATGCATAAAAGTCAGATAGGAGAAATGTACCCGTGACCACATTTGGGTCTTGTCGAGCAGCAGCGGCTCCAATCTGAAAGGCTCGTCCTCTAGCTACTTGAGCCCTTTGTTGATTCTTCTTGGGACAATCCCGAGAAAAGTGCCCAAGCTCGCCACAGTTGTAGCAAGACCGGTTGTCAGCAGCAGCAGTAGTAGCTGCATTGTTGTTTCTGTTCTGGGCTCCAGTGCCCCAGCATTGATTGGCCCAATGACCAAACTTCCCACAGTTGTTGCACTGTCGGCTCTGGGAAGTTGGTAGATGATGATACTGACAGCTGTTGCACAAAGGTGCTATGCCAGTGTAAGGCCGCTTGATCTGTAGCGGTGGTGGTTGGTTAGCCATCAGTGTTTGGGTGGTCGCAGCAAAGTTCTTGACCACCTTTTGTTTCTTAGCCTAGCGTTTATCCGGCTTTCTTGAGCTTCCAAACTTGGATGCTTCAGCTTCTTTCTTCAGTGCCCCAGAGGCAACCATCACGTCTGTCAGTGTTGATGACAGAGTAACAGCCATCTCTAGGGTTGTTGGATGAGTGGCAATGACATGACCTTGAATGCAAGCCGGTAGTCCACCGACATATCACTCGATGCGTTTCTCCAAAGTTGGCACTATATCTTGTGCCAATGTAGCCAGCTCATGAAATCTTGTGGTGTAGGTCAGATGCCCAACTCCAATCATGACAAGGTTGAGTAGGTCAGTTTCAACCTTTTTCAGCTCATTCCTCGGGCAAAACTCTGCCCTTAGAATAGTTTTGAGATCCTCCCAAGGCATAGACAACGCCTCGTCTCTTCCCCTGACTTGGACTTGAGCATTCCACCAAGTCAGTGCTCATTTGTTGAATGAGCCAGCAGCATACTTGACCTTGTACTGATCAGGGCATCCACTGATGTCGAGAGTTGTTTCCACCTTCTCGATCCATTGGATCAATCCGACAGCTCCCTCATTGCCACTGAAGGTCGGTGGCTTGCATCCTACAAAGCTCTTGTAGGAGTAATCTTGCTGGTGTCTGGTGTTGCCGCTGCCTTCACCAAATGAGTGGCCAATGTGATTGCCACTGTTGAAGTTGATCCTATTCATCATGTCTGGAATTACTTCCCTCGGCTGGCAGGTCAGCAACGTGGCCAGTGCAATAGTGGCAGGATTCAACTCATGGTTGGGTGGTGGCGGAGGAGGAGGAGGTAGATGAGGAGAGGATGGTGGTGTAGGTGTTGAAGAGTGAGGTGACTGCGGTGGTGGTGGCAGCAAAGGTGGCTGTCTTCTAGGCGGCATTCTGATCAAAACCGAAAGAGAATCGGTTAGTGCAGTGATCAAATGCAGAAGACGTATGCAAACAGAAACCTATGTTGTATGTTCTCTACATGAGCGTCCCTAGGTTATAGTCTAGGTCAAACCGTGTAAGTAATATGACATATATTTCTCTATAACCATGGCTCTGATACCAATCTGTCACACCATTGTGGAGTCATAATTAATTCAAGTCTTAAGATGTTCACCCACCGGTACTTCCATCTAAGACAATTGCTAGCACCTTTAGCTATCCACCATTGTGGAGTCATAATTAATTCAAGTCTTAAGATGTTCACCCACCGGTACTTCCATCTAAGACAATTGCCAACACATCTGGCTATCCACAATTATGGAGTCATAATTAATTCAAGTCTTAAGATGTTCATCCACCAGTACTTCCATCTAAGACAATTGCCAGCACATCTGGCTATCCACCATTGTGGAGTCATAATTAATTCAAGTCTTAAGATGTTCATCCACCGGTACTTCCATCTAAAGACAATTGCCAGCACCTCTGGCTATCCACCATTTGTGGAGTCACAATTATATCAATCAAATTGCTATGATGTTCACACACCGGTACTTCCATCATAGAATTCCCACACCTTCATTCACCAAGGTATTGAATTTATCATAGGTTGTTGAACTTTTATTATTCAACGTTCCCATATCACCAATACCATATTTATCATACAATTGAATCAACAACAAATTCAATGTTTATTATGTCATGTCATAGTTGTGGGATTACTTACCTTAATCAGATAAGAGATTAGCAACTGCAGGCTCTTTTACTGCTCTATGACTAATTGTTTGATTTCCACTACCACCACCTAGTTGCAAAATACATATACAACTAGTTTCAACACATATAACGCATACAATCAAGTTCAACACACTTGACTGATTTGACTTGCTCAAAGTCAATTTATCACATAATTGACTCTATCTTACTACGTTTAGTAAGTTTTAGTCAATTATCACAATTAATCATGTTTCATGCCTCACTTAGGCTTTTCATCAAATAATTGATGTTCAATTATATTAGTTACGATCTTTAATCACTTTTATTATTCAATTTTTATTTAAGATCATAACTTGTTAATAATTTTAACATCAATTCATCAAAATCATCATTTAACCTATGGATTATAATCCATAATTTATTTCAAAATCATAATCTACCCATCATACTAGTTATCACACCATGATATGGGTTTCATAACAACCGGACATTATCCCGGCTTCAAAACGAAGATTTCACCGTCAAAATATTGAGTTCTTCGTTTCTCACAACCCCTAGTTATCAACTAGGCAATAATCAATACCCATAGTCATAGTATTACAATCAAAACTAGATTTAATTCACAAAATATTAAACTAGTAGGATAAAACGAATCGTTATCCAATTGAACGGATATTCAGTTGCAAAACAACGATCAGATGTTGCAGATACGTTCTCTGGTACGATCCGTAGGCTTAAACGGCTTCAATTTTGAGATTTATAACTCAAAAATACGTTTATGGTTGTTGAAGCTTCGAGAGAAAGGTTTTAAAACCTTTCTAAAACTGAATTCTGATCTTTCAACAAGTCCGCCGACTCACAGCGCGCCGGGCGTACCGCCCCATGGTAATTTCGTCCAATTTTTGATTTTTGCTTCGTTTCGCGATTCCGGACAATCCGTAACTCCGTTTCGCGCACGGTTTTCGCCCACGTTCATCATTTCTCGCATACTATCAACCTCTAATAACCAAAATTGATAAATCATCATGGATCTCTAGAACGATCACATGTTCTCTTGCCACTGATGACGTAATTCTCACATATTTTCAAATTACAACAATCACAATCGTTCAATTATCGATTATTTCAAGTACATTAATTTATTAAAAACCGGTTGTTACAAATCTCCCCTCCTTACAAAGGTTTCGTCCCTGAAACCGATTAAAGCTCAAAAAGGAAGGGATAATACTTTCTCATTTCATTTTCCGATTCCCACGTGGCTTCAGAACCGGTTCTATTTTTCCACTGAACCTTCACCTGGCTCAATGACTTGTTTCTAAGTTGCTTGACCTTTCGGTCAAGTATTGCCACTGGCCTTTCTACATAATTTAATCTATCATCAATTTCTATATCTTCCAGTGGTACGTACGCAGATTCATCTGCTAAACATTTTCGTAAGTAAGAAACGTGGAACGTATTATGAATTCCACTCAACTCCTCAGGTAGCTCCAGGCGATAAGCAACTTCACCAACACGAGCTATGATTTTAAATGGTCCAATAAAACGTGGACTTAGCTTTCCTCACTTACGAAAACGTATAACACCTTTCCACGGTGAGACTTTCAACAACACAAAATCTCCCACCTGGAATTCAATGGGCCTTCTGTGACAATTGCAGGTAAACATTACGTCATCAATAACACGAGCACGTTTGGTCGTTCTAGGAATCTGTGTTAAATTGATGATTTTAATCATTACAGGTTTAAAGTGTGCGAGAAATTGGGAACATGGGAGAAAACCGTGCGTGAAACCGAGTTACGGATTGTCCGGAATCGCGAAACGAAGAAAAATCTTGAAATTGGATCCCTCGCGATACGCGACGACTCCTTGGAGTCTTGTCGCGGTACGCGACAAGTCACGATATCAAATTTTATCCGGAATCCCTCGCGTTACGCGACGACATGTGGGTCAATCGTCGCGATACGCGACGAGTAGGTCGGTCTGCTGAATCAGGTTGTTAAATCGCAGAAGCATGCAGAAAGTTTTATTTTTCTTTCCTCTCGACTCTAAACCTTTTAAACTCAAGATCTTGACCAATCTCCCACCAAAACTCATATTTGACACCACCAGAACGTCCAGCTCGAACCGGTGAACATGTATACGCGTCCTGATCGTGATTTTGTCCGTAGAATCGTCTGATTTGGGTAACTATCCTTTTTAATCTTCTGACTTGATTTTCATTGATTAGATCGTGTTTTTGAACGTAATGATATAGTTAGGATTGTTGATTATTGCTTAGATGATAGCTAGGAATGATTTTTGACGGATAACTTGTCTTGTTAACGGGTAAATGCCTGTTTTGATCCGTTATAATGCCCGGTTTTCACTAAACCATAACAATACTTCTAATGGTTTAAACCATTGGATTATGACAATGTAAGTGATTATTTTGGTTAATCTTGGAAATGCAAGGTTAATCCCAAGTGTTTCAAACTAATCACAGTTATTACCCTACCAATTGGAATAACTGTCTGGTTTTATGATAACAGTCGGATTAATATGTTAAACATGATTGTTTAACCTATTCAAATGTCATATTGTTATGTTTTGTGATACATGGATAATTAGTGACAAGAATTAATCATTCCTAAGCCGAGATTTCATCTAGGGACTGTTTAAGTAATATAATCAACAGCATTACCTAACTAATTAGTCGGAGATTATTACGGCTAATCCAATGAGTCATCAACTTAACACAAGGTACCTAAACGAGTATAGGTACCTACATTATAGTACATTGTATGATATTAGACTAAATAATTAATTAAACATCTAATGTTAGTTCGATGACTTTTCATTACAATGTCGGTGACATTGAACGTTCAAACAGATCTAATCAGCAAGTTAAAACACAAATAATTAATTATAAATAAACTAATGCAGATTAGCATTTTTAGCCACCGTTCGTGTGATTTTATCTTTTCATAAACTTCAGGTGAGTTTCATACAACCCCTTTTCTTTTACTGTTTTCTTAACATCGGGGTGACTATTATGAAAACTTTATCAAACGTGTGATATGTTTAGTAACAATTGCAATACCGGCTTGCATGTGGGTGTCATGGGATTATGACTATTTTCTGTGTGTAACAAAAGTCCTCAAAACTAACTGTATCTGGTTAACCCACGTGGGGCCGAATGTGTGGACAAAGATAGTACTATCGGGCTGACAACCCCATTCATGGATAGATAGCGTCTACCCTTGTGTGAATGCTTGTCACCATTCCTGGTATCGACTTGATGTAGTGAGACATTGAGTTAGAGGCACGGAGTTTAACTTCGGTTATTTTCTAGACTGGACTGTCAGAAAGGATCTGGATACGGGTCACATGATTATTCACTTATGTTAATGTGTACCATTGACTTTACTATCATATCATATTGTATCGAGTCTTATTTATGAACTCACCAGTTTTATACTGATATTTTTAAACTTTAAATCTTTTACAGGTAATCAGTACCAACGGTGAGGAAACACCTGTGCACGCACCATGTAGTTAGGACTTGGGATGTAATAGAAGGAACTTAAGTTGTGAGCGGATATTCAGGACATGTAATAAATATTTGTCGTGATTTGTAATTAGTGCTTTTCTTAACTATGTGTGTTATGATACCGGATCAAGTAAGTCACCCCTCACCTTCGAGACTTCGCCGCTATGCTTCCGCTACCTTTAGAAATGACGTCGTCTGGCGTAACAGGAGGTGGGGGTGTGACAGGGTGGTATCAGAGCCACAGGTTATAGAATTTAGGCGGACTTAGAAACCTAGATTATAACCATAGGCTCGAATAGTTACACTGAGAGCACCGAACATAGTTAACAAATATAAACACTCAAATAAATGTTGTTGTTATTTATTTATTTTATGTTACTAATACGAACTTGTGTGTCGATACAGCAATGTCAGACTCAGAAAGTGATTCATTAGGCACGGAAACAAGTTCAGGATCAACACAGACAGTGCCGTCGTCTCAAATGTCCCACCAGACTTTACCATCAATACCACCTACACCACCTATACCTCAGCATCTGTTAGATGCTGACTCACCAGCTATCGGGAGGGCACAAAGCCCTACACCACCACAGCAAGTACCAGTATTTACAGGGTTTGGAGGAAGGCGGGGACGAGCCCGCATCTCGACAGGTCCTGTTCCGAGAGGACCACTAGCACCTCGGGATGTACCTCATTCCATACATGAGGAAGGCGAGTCATCTCAGCAGGCTGAGATGAGAGTTCAGCTGCAACGGGTTACACTGGATCTTCAGTTATCGCGTGTTTCATTGCAGGAAACACGTGACACTCTGTGGGAAACTCGCACGGCCTATGAGAATTTAGCTGAACATGTTGCTGTCCTGGAGGCAGGTGCCAGGGCATGGAGGGAGGTGATTGAGGGTAGACTTCAGTGGACTTTAGGTGGTATGTGTAGGAGTGGGGTAGAGAGAGTTAGGGGATGGATGGTAGGGTTAGGCAATATGAGGATGGAGCTACGACTGTTGGACGTAGCAATAGTGATGGCAGCGGTGGCCATCATTATCACATGTTTACTGTATTTACTACGGTAAAGGAATCGAATAGGCTGGACTGTACTACTCCGAGGAAGTTTTGACTTGTAAAATAGGCCTCGGACGGTTAGGTTGTAATAGTGGGTACAACTGCATTAGGATATTTTCTTGTATATGTACTAATCCTAATGTACAACTGTGACAGTTATAATAAAAGTTTTCTTTTAACATTGTATGTGCAACATTGTGTCTTTACATTATAGCCGGTGCTAACTTTTCAAGTCATATAAAAAGAAAACTTGTGCGAAAACATAACAATATCGGTGTTACATTGCGGTGAAGTAATGTAATACTAGTACATAACAAGACTCATGTGGAGTCATAACAATATCGGTGTTACATTGCGGTGAAGTAATGTAATACTAGTACATAACAAGACTCATGTGGAGTCATAACAATATCGGTGTTACATTGCGGTGAAGTAATGTAATACTAGTACATAACAAGACTCGTGGAGTCATAACAATATCGGTGTTACATTGCGGTGAAGTAATGTAATACTAGTACGTAACAAAATTTGTGATAGGGTCATATCAATATCGGTGTTACATTATAGTGAAATAATGTAATACTAGTACATAACAAACATGTGTAGAAACATATTAATATCGGTACTACATTATAGTGAAATAATGTAATACTAGTACATATCAGTGTAGTAACATGTCTAAATCGGTGTCATTTTGGTAGACTATAAAATGATACTAGTATACGATTGGCAAGACAAACAGACGTACTAATATAACTGCAACTATGAACATGACTTAGTGGTGTACAATATAACTGTGAAAAACTCGAAGTAGTTGTACAACATTTGTCTTTATTACGACTATGGATTCTTGTTTTGACTTTACTTTATCTATGTGTGATCAGACTATGGCCCCTAGAAGAGGTCGTTCTGCTAAAAATCCTCAAACTCAAGAATCCATTCAGGATCCACATGTGAATGGACCCAGTCTAAATGAAGCGGACGTTGCTCGTATAGCAGGTGACCAATTATCCGCTGTTCTTACGGGCATGTTGGCCCAATATCAAACAAATCGTGCTCCTGGCTCGGGTAGAGTCCATACGGAGCATAATGCTACAGGCGGACATGTTGAAACCCGCCATACGACTAGTACCAACACAATCAATCCGGATCCTCCACAACGAGGATGCACTTATAAGTACTTCGCTTCTTGCAATCCCCCTACTTTTACGGGGAAGGAAGGGGCGTCAGGACTTTTGAAATGGATTGAGAGCATGGAGACTAAGCTCAAGATCAGCCAGTGTTTGGCTGAACACAAAGTGTCTTATGCAGCTTGTTCACTGACAGACTCAGCATTGACCTGGTGGAATACCCAGGCAAAAACCTTGACCACGGCTGTTGTGGATGCTATGACTTGGGACGAGTTTAAAACTTTGATTCTGTCAGAATATTGTCCCATCACTGAAATCCAAAAGCTCCAAGAGGAATTTTGGAACCATTCTATGATCGGTGCTGATTGTTTGAAATATACCGATCGATTTCACGAATTAACATGTCTGCTGCCAAACATGTTTCCAACTGAGCAGGCTTTGATAGAAAAATATATCAAAGGTCTGGTACCTCAAATCAAGGGAATGGTCACGGCAGCTGAACCACGTACTTTGAAACATGCTATCACCTTAACCACCAGGCTTACCGATGTTGCAGTAAGAAGTGGTACATTGACAGTGAAAGGTGAGTCAAGCAGCAGTCTGGCAACTACTACCCCCAGCATTGTTAAAGGGGTGAAACGAAAATGGGTTGGGAAAGGCAAACCAGGGGCTCCGGTGGAACCCAGCCGGAATGTGCAAATGGCAAAGGGATACATTGCCACAACTTTGGAGAGAAAAGCCTATGTAGGGCAAGCACCTAAATGTCTTAAGTGCCCATTTCATCATGTGGGACCCTGCCCTGTTTGTAACAATTGTAACAAGGTCGGGCATTTCTCCAAATATTGCAATCTCCCTGTTCGCCGATCAAACCAAGGAACTCAACAACAACAACCACAACAAATCAACCGGTCGTGCTTCAGATGTGGAAGCCCGGATCACTTCATGAAAAACTGCCCTACCAACAACACCAACCAGGGCAATGAAGCAAGAGGAAGAGCCTTCCAGATAGGGGCGGAAGAGGCTCGACGTGATAACAACACCGTTACCGGTACGTTTTTCTTAACAATCACTATGTATCTGTTCTTTTTGACACCGGAGCGGACAAAAGTTTTGTTTCCTCTGATTTTGCTTCACTACTCGGATTGGCCGTTGATAACCTAACAAACCCTTACATCATTGAACTTGCTAATGGCAAGTCAATTATGACTAACAATGTGATTCAAGGGTGTTTATTGAATCTAAACGATCATCTTTTTAATATTGATCTTCTTCCTATTGAATTGGGAAGCTTTGATGTTGTTATTGGTATGGACTGGCTTTCAGAAAATCGAGTGGAAGTCATATGTCAAAATAAGATGATTCGTATTTCATTACCAAATGGTGATACACTTATGATACAAGGTGAAAGGGCTGGCAGGAAACTGAGTATCATATCATGTATGCAAGCTCGAAAGTGCTTAAGAAAGGGCTGTCAAGCCTTTTTAGCTTACGTGACTGAAAACAAACCACATCAAAAACGTATTGAAGACATTCCTGTAGTTCGAGAATATCCTGAAGTTTTTCCTGACGATATATCAGGATTACCCCCAGTGAGACAAGTTGAGTTTCGTATTGACTTAGTACCAGGAGCAGCACCTATAGCTAAAGCTCCTTACCGATTGGCTCCATCGGAAATGCAAGAACTATCGAGTCAATTACAGGAACTTTTAGACAAAGGTTTCATTAGACCGAGTTACTCACCTTGGGGCGCACCTATCCTTTTTGTGAAAAAGAAGGACGGTACTCTCAGGATGTGTATCGACTATCGGGAACTCAATAAATTGACAATCAAAAATCGTTATCCACTACCCCGTATAGATGATCTATTCGATCAATTGCAAGGTGCTATCTATTTTTCAAAAATCGATCTCAGATCTGGATATCATCAACTACGAATCCATGATGATGATGTTTCTAAAACAGCTTTTCGAACTCGATACGGGCATTATGAGTTTTTAGTAATGCCCTTCGGGCTGACTAATGCGCCTGCAGCGTTTATGGATCTGATGAATCGTGTGTGTAGACTTTACTTGGATAAATTCGTGATTGTTTTTATTGATGACATTTTCATTTACTCCCGCAGTCAACAAGAACATGTGCAACACTTAAAACTGATCTTGGAACTTTTAGCACACGAGAAACTTTATGCCAAATTTTCCAAATGTGAGTTCTGGTTACGGGAAGTCCAGTTTCTTGGGCATGTAGTAAATGAAAATGGTATACAAGTGGATCCCAGCAAGATTGAAGCGGTAAAGCAATGGGAGACACCGAAAACCCCAACAGAGATTCGTCAATTCTTAGGGTTAGCGGGCTATTACAGAAGATTCATCAAGAACTTTTCAAAGATAGCCTTGCCTTTAACTACTCTAACCCAGAAAGATCAAAAGTTCATATGGGACTCTCAACAGGAGGAGGCATTTCAACTGTTGAAGCATAAACTCTGCAATGCACCTATTCTGGCACTACCAGAAGGCACAGAGAATTTCATAGTCTTCTGTGATGCCTCACGTCAAGGACTCGGGTGTGTGCTGATGCAGAACAACAAGGTGATTGCCTATGCTTCTCGGCAGCTAAAAGTACACGAGAAGAATTACACCACTCATGATCTAGAACTTGGTGCAGTAGTGTTTGCACTCAAGATATGGAGACATTACTTGTACGGGACGAAGTGTACGGTCTATACAGATCACAAAAGTCTTCAACACATTCTAGATCAGAAAATGCTAAATATGCGACAAAGGCGATGGGTGGAACTTCTGAACGACTATGACTGCGAAATCCGTTACCACCCAGGTAAGGCAAATGTTGTAGCCGATGCTTTAAGTCGCAAAGAGAGAGTCAAACCCATACGTGTGAAAGCGCTGGAAATGACGATTCAAACTAGTCTAAACCCTCAAATACGTGAAACTCAACGGCAGGCCTTGCAAACAACAAATTACACCGATGAGAAACTACGAGGGTTAGATAAACAACTTAAAACCAAAACGGATGGAATATTATATTTCAAAAACCGAGCATGGATCCCAGTACTTGGTAATATCAGACCAATTATCTTGGACGAAGCTCACAAATCCAAATATTCTATTCATCCAGGTACTGACAAGATGTATAAAGATCTCAAAGACTTCTACTGGTGGCCTGGTATGAAGAAACAAATAGCAGAATATGTGAATAAATGCTTAACGTGCCTTAAGGTTAAGGCAGAACATCAAAGACCATCTGGGCTATTGCAACAACCAGAAATCCCTATGTGGAAATGGGAACAAATTTCCATGGATTTCATCACTAAATTACCCAGAACGGCGCATAACCATGATGCTATTTGGGTCATCGTAGATCGCCTTACCAAATCAGCACATTTCTTACCAATTCGGGAAGACTATTCCATGGACCGTTTAGCTAAACTCTACATCAACGAAATCGTAATGCGACATGGAGTGCCAATCTCTATTATTTCTGATAGAGATAGTCGATTTATGTCACGTTTTTGGCAAACTCTTCAACATGCCTTGGGTACACAGATCAACATGAGCACAGCTTATCATCCACAAACGGATGGGCAGACTGAACGTACAAATCAAACATTAGAAGACATGCTTCGAAGCTGTGTAATTGATTTTGGAGGTAGCTGGGATACTCATCTGCCATTGGTTGAATTTTCTTATAATAACAGCTATCATACTAGTATCCAATGTGCTCCATTTGAAGCTTTGTACGGGCGCAAATGCCGATCTCCTGTGTGTTGGTCAGAAGTAGGCGAAAGTCAGATTATTGGCCCGGAACTGATCCAGGAAACGACTGATAAGATCGCGCTCATTCAGGAACGAATTAAAGCAGCATGCGATCGACAGAAGAGTTATGCTGATAATCGACGTAGACCACTTGAATTCCAGATTGGTGATAAAGTAATGCTAAAAGTCTCTCCCTGGAAAGGTATTTTCAGATTCGGTAAACGAGGAAAACTCTCACCAAGATTTGTAGGACCATTTACAATTCTTGAAAGGATTGGAATGGTAGCATACAGATTAGAGTTACCCTCAGAACTTAGTAACATACATGATGTGTTTCATGTCTCGAATCTGAAAAAGTGCCTATTGGACGAGTCACTAGTCATACCTCTTGATGAGATACACATTGCCGAAAACCTACAGTTCACGGAAGAACCAGTCGAAGTAATGGATCGGGATGAAAAGACCCTCAAACGAAGTCGAATACCAATTGTAAAAGTCAAATGGAATTCTAAACGAGGGCCAGAGTACACTTGGGAACGTGAAGACCGCATGAAACAGAAGTATCCTCATTTGTTTACATAGGCGATCAAACTGTAGGAGTTAAAGCAAATTTCGGGACGAAATTTCTGTAACAGGAGGAGACTGTGACAATTGCAGGTAAACATTACGTCATCAATAACACGAGCACGTTTGGTCGTTCTAGGAATCTGTGTTAAATTGATGATTTTAATCATTACAGGTTTAAAGTGTGCGAGAAATTGGGAACATGGGAGAAAACCGTGCGTGAAACCGAGTTACGGATTGTCCGGAATCGCGAAACGAAGAAAAATCTTGAAATTGGATCCCTCGCGATACGCGACGACTCCTTGAAGTCTTGTCGCGGTACGCGACAAGTCACGATATCAAATTTTATCCGGAATCCCTCGCGTTACGCGACGACATGTGGGTCAATCGTCGCGATACGCGACGAGTAGGTCGGTCTGCTGAATCAGGTTGTTAAATCGCAGAAGCATGCAGAAAGTTTTATTTTTCTTTCCTCTCGACTCTAAACCTTTTAAACTCAAGATCTTGACCAATCTCCCACCAAAACTCATATTTGACACCACCAGAACGTCCAGCTCGAACCGGTGAACGTGTATACGCGTCCTGATCGTGATTTTGTCCGTAGAATCGTCTGATTTGGGTAACTATCCTTTTTAATCTTCTGACTTGATTTTCATTGATTAGATCGTGTTTTTGAACGTAATGATATAGTTAGGATTGTTGATTATTGCTTAGATGATAGCTAGGAATGATTTTTGACGGATAACTTGTCTTGTTAACGGGTAAATGCCTGTTTTGATCCGTTATAATGCCCGGTTTTCACTAAACCATAACAATACTTCTAATGGTTTAAACCATTGGATTATGACAATGTAAGTGATTATTTTGGTTAATCTTGGAAATGCAAGGTTAATCTCAAGTGTTTCAAACTAATCACAGTTATTACCCTACCAATTGGAATAACTGTCTGGTTTTATGATAACAGTCGGATTAATATGTTAAACATGATTGTTTAACCTATTCAAATGTCATATTGTTATGTTTTGTGATACATGGATAATTAGTGACAAGAATTAATCATTCCTAAGCCGAGATTTCATCTAGGGACTGTTTAAGTAATATAATCAACAGCATTACCTAACTAATTAGTCGGAGATTATTACGGCTAATCCAATGAGTCATCAACTTAACACAAGGTACCTAAACGAGTATAGGTACCTACATTATAGTACATTGTATGATATTAGACTAAATAATTAATTAAACATCTAATGTTAGTTCGATGACTTTTCATTACAATGTCGGTGACATTGAACGTTCAAACAGATATAATCAGCAAGTTAAAACACAAATAATTAATTATAAATAAACTAATGCTGATTAGCATTTTTAGCCACCGTTCGTGTGATTTTATCTTTTCATAAACTTCAGGTGAGTTTCATACAACCCCTTTTCTTTTACTGTTTTCTTAACATCGGGGTGACTATTATGAAAACTTTATCAAACGTGTGATATGTTTAGTAACAATTGCAATACCGGCTTGCATGTGGGTGTCATGGGATTATGACTATTTCTGTGTGTAACAAAAGTCCTCAAAACTAACTGTATCTGGTTAACCCACGTGGGGCCGAATGTGTGGACAAAGATAGTACTATCGGGCTGACAACCCCATTCATGGATAGATAGCGTCTACCCTTGTGTGAATGCTTGTCACCATTCCTGGTATCGACTTGATGTAGTGAGACATTGAGTTAGAGGCACGGAGTTTAACTTCGGTTATTTTCTAGACTGGACTGTCAGAAAGGATCTGGATACGGGTCACATGATTATTCACTTATGTTAATGTGTACCATTGACTTTACTATCATATCATATTGTATCGAGTCTTATTTATGAACTCACCAGTTTTATACTGATATTTTTAAACTTTAAATCTTTTACAGGTAATCAGTACCAACGGTGAGGAAACACCTGTGCACGCACCATGTAGTTAGGACTTGGGATGTAATAGAAGGAACTTAAGTTGTGAGCGGATATTCAGGACATGTAATAAATATTTGTCGTGATTTGTAATTAGTGCTTTTCTTAACTATGTGTGTTATGATACCGGATCAAGTAAGTCACCCCTCACCTTCGAGACTTCGCCGCTATGCTTCCGCTACCTTTAGAAATGACGTCGTCTGGCGTAACAGGAGGTGGGGGTGTGACACCTTCTACGCTTATCAGCGTATGATTTCTGACGGTCTTGAGCGCCTTCAGATGGGCACGGATCTGATATATCCGTTCATTAGTAGTTTTAACTACATTTTTATGTGCGAGTTCACGCTGCCCAGCTTCTCCCCAACAAACGGGAGTTCGACATTTCCTCCCATAGAGCATCTCATAAGGAGGCATTCCAATGCTGGAATGATAACTGTTATTATACGAGAACTCTGCCAACGGTAGGTAATCATCCCAATTACCCCCAAAATAAATAATGCACGCCCGTAACATATCCTCCAAGGTCTGAATGGTTCTTTCACTTTGTCCATCAGTCTGAGGATGATACGCAGTGCTTAACAACAGTCTTGTTCCTAATTCTTCCTGAAAATTTCTCCAAAATCGAGAAGTAAATCGAGTATCCCGATCAGAGATAATGGTTACAGGCACACCATGACGAGACACCACTTCTCGTACATATAACTCTGCCATTTTATCAGAAGAATAGGTTTCACGAATGGGCAAGAAATGAGCACTCTTAGTCAACCTATCCACAATGACCCAAATCGTATCAAATCCCTTCCTTGTCTTAGGAAGCTTAGTAATCAGGTCCATTGTGATATGTTCCCATTTCCATATTGGAATTTCCAATGGTTGCAACTTACCATAAGGTTTCTGGTGCTCTGCTTTTACCTGCATACAAGTCAAACATTTCGCTACATGTTTAACCACATCTCGTTTCATACCTGGCCACCAATAGTTTACCCGAAGGTCACGATACATTTTAGTAGCCCCAGGATGAATTGAGTACTTCGATTTGTGTGCTTCTTCCAACAATACAGACTTTAGTGGACAAGTGGGAGGCATCCACACTCGACCCCACCTAGTCTTTAAACCACGACTATCTTCATCAAGATTATGAGCTTGCCCTTTAATCCTGTCACGTTTCCAATTTTCTTCCTTTAAGGCTTCAGTCTGGGCTTTCTTGATCTGCTCAATTAGCCCTGAAGTAATCACAAGCTGCATAGCTTTCACCTTAATTGGTTGATACTCTTCCTTTCTACTCAAGGCATCTGCCACCACATTTGCTTTACCAAGATGATAAAGGATTTCACAATCATAGTCCTTGAGTAATTCCAGCCATCGTCTTTGCCTCATATTCAATTCCTTCTAAGTGAAGAAATATTTCAAGCTCTTATGATCAGTGTAAATGGTACACTTTACACCGTACAAATAATGCCTCCAGATTTTTAAGGCAAATACAACTGCTGCATGTTCTAAATCATGAATAGGATAATTAATTTCATGGGTTTTCAGTTGTCTTGAGGCATAAGCAATCACCTTGCCTCGTTGCATAAGAACACAACCATGACCAAGATAAGAAACATCAGAATATACCACAAAATCATCAGGGCCATCTGGTAATGTTAATACCGGTGCCTGAGTTAATTTTGACTTTAACTCTTGGAATGCTTTCTCTTGGTCATCACCCCACACAAACTTAACATCTTTTCTTGTAAGTTTGGTTAAAGATGAAGCAATCTTGGCAAAGTCTTGAATAAATCTACGATAATAACCGGCTAAGCCAAGAAAACTTCTGACATCGGTTGGATTTTTGGGTAGACTCCAATCGGTCATTTCTTGAATTTTAGAAGGATCAACAAGAATGCCATCTGCATTTATCATATGCCCAAGAAATTGGACTTCGTGCAGCCAGAAGGCGCATTTAGAAAATTTGGCATATAACTTCTCCTTTCGGAGAGTCTCAAGTACCTCTCGTAAGTGACACGCATGATCACCTACATTTTTGGAATAAATAAGAATATCATCAATAAAGACGATAACAGATCGATCCAACATGGGAGGACACACACGATTCATCAAGTCCATGAATGCAGCTGGTGCATTAGTCAGCCCAAAAGACATGACAAGAAATTCGTAATGACCGTATCGGGTTCGAAACGCTGTTTTAGGAATATATGCTTCCCTAACTTTAATTTGATGGTAACCCTACCGAAGGTCAATTTTAGAGAACCAAGAAGCCCCTTGTAACTGATCAAAAAGATCATCGATCCGAGGCAATGAATATTTGTTTTTCACCGCCACTTTATTAAGCTCTCGATAATCAATACACATACGAAAACTTCCGTCCTTCTTTTTAACAAAAAGAACAGGAGCACCCCAAGTCGAGATGCTTGGACGAATAAAACCTTTATCGAGAAGATCCTGCAATTGAGTCATCAACTCTTGCAATTCAGAAGGTGCTAAACGATAAGGAGCTTTTGCTATAGGCTTGGCCCCTGGAATAAGATCGATTCTAAACTCCACATCTCTATCAGAGGGGATTCCCAGTAAGTCATCCGGAAAAACATCAGGAAAATCCCTGACAATTGGGACATCCTCCAAACTCTTTACTGTTTTCTCAGCATCAATGACATAAGCTAAGAAGGATTGGCCCCCATGATTCATATACTTCATGGCTTTGACCAAAGAACACAAAACAACCCCTCCACGTTTTTCTCCTTGGATGGACAATTCATACCCACTTGGGGTTATTAATTGTATAACTTTGCGATTGCAAACAATATTGGCTTTATAAAAAAGATAGCCAATCCATTCCAATAACAACATCAAACTCCCCCAATACCATGGGTATTAGATCAACAACATATTACTCATTATTGATTGTAAGTTTACAGTTTCGATAAATATCAAACACAAGAAAACTCTTATAATCAGCAACCTCTACTTCTATTGGTACAGGCAACTTTTCTAAGGCAAAAGATGGATGATGCACAAATTTTATAGACACAAAAGATCGATTGGCTCCAGAATCAAATAACACATAAACAGGTATTGAATTAACAGAGAAAGTACCTGTCACTACATCAGACGTGACTTTAGCCTCCTCTGCAGAAATCTGGAAAGCTCTCCCCTTTGGTTTGGGCGCTTCCGGTTTCTTTCCAGAGCCTTGAGATTTGAACGATCGGCTATCATCACTAATTGGTGCTGCCCTCCTAAGTTCAGGGCACTCACTCATCCTATGTCCAGGCTTATAACAATGATAGCACAGACTAGAAGGCCTTGGACGACACTCCCCCGCGTGCATCCTCCCACAATTGGGACAAGTTTTAGTAAAAACGGGCTTTTTAAACGATTTGGCAAACTTTGCCTTTTTAGACGAACCTGTTTCTGTTTCCGCCTTTCGTTTATCTCCGCGATCTTCTTGTCGTTTCAATTCCAATTCCCGTTCCCGGGCACAATTGAGCAAATCATTAAGTGTCTCACACTTAGAAGGCATGAGAAATTCCCGGTACTTCGTGTTCAACATAGTATGATACCGGTTTATCCATATTCTTTCAGTTTGAAGAAGATCCGGACAAAATTTAGCTTTATCGAAGAAAATGGCAGTGATAGTATCAACACTTTCATCCTTCTGCTGTAGATGCAGAAACTCCTCAGTAATACGATCAATAGCGGCTTGAGGACAAAACCGCTTCAAGAAAAGTTCTTTAAACTGGGCCCACGTCAGCCCTTTTATTCCATCTCTGCCTTTTTCCTTCCTCAACAACTCCCACCAATCTTTGGCACGATCTTTCAACTGATTACCAGCAAACATGACCTCATCAGCCAGGTCACAATGACTAGTCTCAAACGTACTTTCAATATCAGATATCCAACTCTGGCTAAGCAAGGGATCTACCTCCCTCTTAAACTCAGCTGGCTTACAAGCCATAAATTCTTTAAAAGTAGTGTTCTTGGAAGATTGTTTCATCTCCGCTCCAGTTTCAGATTCAGCCAACTCTTGATGAAGGAACTCTTTTAAGGAAGACTTAATTTCATCAATATATGTGGGCAAAGCAGCTTCAAAAGCCTTTGCCACCTCTTCCTTCACCATTATTTGAGTTTCAGTGAGTTCCACCTTCTCACTGCTATTCACACCAGAGGTATGTTCGTCAGCCATTCGTGGCTGAAATCATATAATTAGACAGTCAGTCTTATATATCCACAATACTCAATTAATTTATACTTATACAGTATAACATCACCTTACCTAATGTTCAAAATCATGATACAATCTGACTTAATTAAGGAAACATTTATGTCCTAAACATCTTATTATACTGGCCAGGCAAAATAGCATGTTTATTCCACACTCGTGCCCTTAACATCATCATTTCATTTCATAATTGAGAAGTTCGGTTCACACAATTTATACACACAACAATGTGTACATATACAATTCAATACGTAATTACTGACTTCATACCTCCGGCTTAATGATCAAGGCTTGAATCGAACGTTTAATCATATATCAAGAGCATAAGATTTGAGTTCAAGTGTGTTTCTAACACTTGAATCGCTCAAACCATTGCGCTGATACCAACTTTGTAACCCCCGATTACCATTCAACAATTTTCTATAATATAGGAGTTGGTCCCAGCAAATTTTTCATTTTCAAAACCTTGTTTGACCTTTTTTATTTTATAATATTAAACAAAATTTAATGCAAACGTAAATGTGTCACACATTTTACAATACTTATTTACATAAGTAAGTTTAAACCAAAATTTCAAACGTTTGCAACAAGGTTTGTTCGTTCGATTCACAGTCCACCTCGATCCTTACAGCTAGATCCATCATGTTTGACCTACAAACATCACACAATAATTCACATTAGTTCATAAGAACTAAGTAAGTAAACCCCAATGGTTTCGCACAACAAAATGTAAAAATACATTTTGCACAACCAATATTCAAACTGAGTCATTTATATTCGAATTGACTCTCACAATATAATAATATTATATTATCAATCATCAACTATTGCTTACAATAGTTTAATCAATATTACACTACGGTGTTCACATTCCTGTGCTTCCACCATAGCTATTTGTCAGCACCTCTGACTATTCACACATTTGTGGTATCATAATTAGTTCAAGTCTTGAGATGTTCACCCACAGGTACTTCCATCTAAGACAATTGCTAGCACCTCTAGCTATCCACCATTGTGGAGTCATAATTAATTCAAGTCTTAAGATGTTCACCCACCGGTACTTCCATCTAAGACAATTGCTAGCACCTCTAGCTATCCACCATTGTGGAGTCATAATTAATTCAAGTCTTAAGATGTTCACCCACCGGTACTTCCATCTAAGACAATTGCCAGCACATCTGGCTATCCACCATTGTGGAGTCATAATTAATTCAAGTCTTAAGATGTTCACCCACCGGTACTTCCATCTAAGACAATTGCCAGCACATCTGGCTATCCACCATTGTGGAGTCATAATTAATTCAAGTCTTAAGATGTTCACCCACCGGTACTTCCATCTAAGACAATTGCCAGCACCTCTGGCTATCCACCATTTGTGGAGTCACAATTATTTCAATCAAATTGCTATGATGTTCACACACCGGTACTTCCGTCATAGAATTCCCACACCTTCATTCACCAAGGTATTGGATTTATCATAGGTTGTTGAACTTTTATTATTCAACGTTCCCATATCACCAATACCATATTTATCATACAATTGAATCAACAACATATTCAATGTTTATTATGTGATGTCATAGTTGTGGGATTACTTACCTTGATCAGATAAGAGATTAGCAACTGCAAGCTCTTTTCCTGCTATATGACTAATTGTTTGATTTCCACTACCACCACCTAGTTGCAAAATACATATACAACTAGTTTCAACACATATAACGCATACAATCAAGTTCAACACACTTGACTGATTTGACTTGCTCAAAGTCAATTTATCACATAATTGACTCTATCTTACTACATTTAGTAATTTTTAGTCAATTATCACAATTAATCATGTTTCATGCCTCACTTAGGCATTTCATCAAATAATTGATGTTCAATTATATTAGTTACGATCTTTAATCACTTTTATTATTCAATTTTTATTTAAGATCATAACTTGTTAATAATTTTAACATCAATTCATCAAAATCATCATTTAACCTTTGGATTATAATCCATAATTTATTTCAAAATCATAATCTACCCATCCTACTAGTTATCACACCATGATATGGGTTTCATAACAACCGGACATTATCCCGGCTTCAAAACGAAGATATCACCGTCAAAATATCGAGTTCTTCGTTTCTAACAACCCCTAGTTATCAACTAGGCAATAAACAATACCCATAATCATAGTATTACAATCAAAACTACATTTAATTCACAAAATATTAAACTAGTAGGATAAAACGAATCGTTACCCAATTGAACGGATATTCAGTTGCAAAACAACGATTAGATGTTGCAGATACGTTCTCTGGTACGATCCGTAGGCTTAAACGGCTTCAATTTTGAGATTTATAACTCAAAAATACGTTTATGGTTGTTTAAGCTTCGAGAGAAAGGTTTTAAAACCTTTCTGAAACTGAATTCTGATCATTTAACAAGTCCGCCGACTCACAGCGCGCCGGGCGTACCGCCCCAGGGTAATTTCATCCAATTTTTGATTTTTGCTTCGTTTCGCGATTCCGGACAGTCCGTAACTCCGTTTCACGCACGGTTTTCGCCCACGTTCATCATTTCTCGCATACTATCATCCTCTAATAACCAAAATTGATAAATCATAATGGATCTCTGGAACGATCACATGTGCTCTTGCCACTGATGACGTAATTCTCACATATTTTCAAATTACAACAATCACAATCGTTCAATTAACGATTATTTCAAGTACATTCATTTATTAAAAACCAGTTGTTACACAAAGAAGGGTGAAAACCCTAGTTTTCGTGATTTTCAATCTCAAATACCTCGATTTCTGGTGGTTTTTGCTCTAGATCGGCTGTACTTTTGTGTAGAGGATGATTGTAGCTTCGTTTGGACACCAAGAACACGACATTTCATCAAGAATAGAGTGAGATCTAGTGGTTTGAAGATTGAAATTTTTAGAGAGAGAGAGTTCCGGGATTTTGAATGTAGAGAGAGAGGATGAGAGAAAGAAATGAGGTTGTTGGTTCATTCAGGGTATTTATACCCTGGGTGTGTTCGGGTTCGTTTTGTTTGCTCGGTTTCCGTCGTCGTTGCGTTTCCGGCACGTAACACGCGTAATTTATAAATTAAAATAAAAATAGTTTTAGCGTTTGGTTTTGATGGTGATTATTCCTAGTAAATATTTTAATTCATTCCTATTAAATTATTTTATCGAAAACATTTATTTTAAAGATTTCGTCAGATCGTGTCACCTTCGCGCGTATTCGTTCGAATCGTCACCCGAACAAACATGTAACACCCCGACCGATGGCGGAAACGTCGGGATGCCACGAGGGATGTGTAGATTGTTCAAATGCTCGTGGGCATCTAATCAAATCATCACATAATCAATTAATCAACCAACTCAATTACACAAAAATCATGTTCATCATGAATTAGTTACATCAAATACACAAAAGATTTAGCTAAACTAACTAAACTCTAATCGCCAGAATTTCAGTTATTTTAGCTAAGTCCAAGAGTCCTATGTGATGATGTCCAAAAGTGTGAGCTCATCTTCCTCAACCTACTTAGCTTCGTTCCCTGAAACATGTAAGAAAATCAAGTGTCAACTACGAAGTAGTTGGTGAGTAATCATAAGTTTTTATATTTAAAACGGTTTTATACAATGATTATAAAAGTTTAGAGTTTCTAGGGAAAATCCACATGAGTACCTGTGAGAATATCCAACACAACATCCCATCACATAATCCAAACACATAAACCAACACATAATCACATATATCAATAATTCATAGATAATTATAGATAATCAACCACATAACCATTCAACAAATCTCAAACATCAATATTCTCAAATAGTATATGTGACAATACATGGAATTAATGTGATTAACATAAGTTAAAGACATGATCCATGGAGTGGTGGCTAACCACGTGACAATACATGAAATCAATGTAATTGACCGAAGTCAAAGACAATGGTTCATAGAGTTGTGATAATCCAAGTGGCAATACATGTAATCATTGTTAATGACCAGAGGCAATGACAATGTCACACGGATATATGATAATAAGTGATAATCCATAAATAATGATAATTCCATAATATGAATATCGTATTGATAAACAGGTATCATCCATGTGTTATCAAAATAATATTTAAAATTGGTATACATGTTTCACCTCCGAGTTTAAAACAAAACAGTTTAAAAGGGAGGTTATGAGAACTCACCTGAGTTCCTTAAATTCGGTGTTTTAGAAGAATGCGCGCTCGCGTATGAGAATCTAACCAACTCAATCAACCTGTAATTATAAGTATGTTTGTGTTTATGATCATATGCATTTCAACTTAAATTTAGTGTCCCTCTAGGCTTTCTTTAAACTCAGTAGTATCTTACTAACTTAGTTTATTTACCTAATTAAATATCCCGCTAAGGATTTTATAATTAATCATTCTTAACATATAATTTATTTGTCGGTTTAGGTCATTTAACAAATGATAACTCGTTATGTTATCTTATGTGTATTTCCCTCTGTTACATGTATATACATTTATACCAAGGTGTTGACCTTAATTATATATATAAATTAACACATACACGCATGGTCAATTAACTCTACCACCGTTTTCCAATTAAAATTCCTTTTTAAGCTTAGTGAACCCAAAATCAAGTTACACACACAAAACTTCACATTCCAAAAGAAACCTCATTATTTTTTATATGTATTTAGTTAAAAAGGTGGTGACTCCCAATTTCCCATGCATGCATGGTTCTTGACTTATCCTTGCCCTCCTATATCCATGTATTGGTTCCTTTGGTTAACAAAGAATCTAGGTTAGAAGGCCCTAAAATATTATTCAACTAATATTTGAGTTTGTTATAGGTTAGGGCAGCGAACCTATAGACAAGGGTATAGGTTCGGCTCCCACTATGGTGGAGGTTCAGCCCATGTTCAGCCGTGCTAGGTTCGGCCAGAGGATGCTTCATCGACTAAGGTTCGTCCCATGTTAACTGGCAGTTCCTAAGGTTCGCTTATAGCCATAGGTTCATTCCTTTCTAAAGCATGCATGTCAAGGTTCGACTATCACTATGGGGGGGTTCATCTACTAATGAGGTTCGGTCAGGTCGCTTAGGACCCTAGGTTCCGCCCAATTCCAGAAAAAGAAACCCATGGGTTCGTCTAGCATCAAAAAGATTCGACTGAAGTAAATGGATCGGCCCAGAATAGCTTCGGCTGGCCAAGGTTCGGCCAGCCTTAGGTTCGTGGTTCCATGGCTTCAGCTCCAAGCTAGGTTCACTTCTTATGGTAGCTTGGTGATAAGGTGAGGTTCGTTCAAGACTCAGGGTTCGGCTGGCTGCATCTAGGTTCGCGTAGAGGAACAGGTTCGTGGCTTTCCAAGGTTCACCCAATCATGCAGCCATAGGTTTCGGGAGTGGCCATGCAGGTGGCGACAGGTTCGCTGAACAGAAAGGGGTTCGGCTGGGAGGTTTGGTCCGAACTAGGGTTCGCTGGGTGGTATAAGTTCGCCCAGCAACAATCCTCCACGAACCTATGGGTTTTGGGCTGTTCATCGTCACCATCATCAAGCTTCTGCAGATTTTAAGACTATATTTGGCTTCTACATGATCCTATTAACTCGTTTTAGGGTTTTATAAGTGATTAAACCGATTACCTCTACCACTAGTTCAATACTCACCACCCAACAATAAACCAAACATAAAAACTCAGATTAACTTCGAAATGTCGATCCAATGTAGGCTTTCTTCATATCTTCTTGTTCCTCTCGTTCACGCGGTCGTTTAGGCGCCAAGATCTCGCGATTCCGTTGGGTAACGAAGGAGATAACTTAGAGAGAAGGTAGAGAGCGAAAATGGTGGCGGAAATAGCTTCTAGAGAGAGAGTGAAAGTTGGTGAAATGAAGAAGAAAGAGGAAAACCTATTCCCTTATATCGCGTATCATACCCACGTGTTTGGTCTCGTTTTTATCGCGATAATATTACTAAATTGCTCGGTTTTCTCGTAAAACACATTTAAAACGTAAAACGTTTAAATAAATAGGTTTTCGTTATAATAAAATGATTTTAAATAAATTGTTTCGTAAAACGATTCCGTTTCATTTACGGTAAATTAGTCATTTAAATAAACAATTTATTCGGATTTAATTTAGGTTGTGATCCCTAATAAATGTTTTTAAATTATTTTTCTCATTTTATTATCATTAAATATTATTTAATTATCTCGTCGAAACGCGTTACGTAAGTATTCGTAAAGATCGTCACCTTTCCGAATCCGACGCTCGTATCGTATTTCGATTCGATTTACGAATTAGGGAATATCGTTTCAGAATATTATTCTTAATAATTATATTCGTGTGAATCGTCAACCACGCGAATACATTATTAGGTTAATATTTCTGAATTAATATTCGCGTTTAAATTATGTTCGTAACCTCACCATCGCGTAATCTATTCCAATTATACTTCCATTATTTTATGAACTTTAACATTATCAATCTCAATCTAAAACCCACTAAACCATATCACTGACACATCCATGATATACCGAAATATGCATATGTATAGGGCATATGCAGGGGTAGATCGCAACCTCCCCAACACCGTCCCACCGCTATTTCGATAAACCATGACCATGTGTCCTTGACTATGTTTAGCAACCACACCATAACCAACTCCTAATCCCTTTCCATTCCATATCAACATCCATAATCTGTGAAACGTAACTGCAATAAACTCTTTTGTTCTGTTTAGTTGGGTTTCAACTAAACTCACCATGGTTTATGCATGTCATAATATGTTCTCAATATGTATACCAAATCATAAGTAATGATAGTCAAAAATTCATAATCATTAATAATTAATACATCAGGTAGTAACAGTACAACCGTACATATGTACGGATAACTGAAAGTGTAGTGATGTTACAGTCTCCCCTAGTTAAAGGAATTTCGTCCCGAAATTCAACTTGGAGTGACCGTAGTGAATAAATGTGGGTACTTAAGCTTCATCTGATCTTCCCGCTCCCAGGTGAATTCTGGACCCCTCTTCGATTCCCAACATACTTTGACAAATGGAATTCTACTGCGTTTGAGCTTTTTAACCTCACGATCCATTATCTCAACTGCTTTTTCAACAAAATGCACGGTATCATCAATGCGAATGTCATCGAGTGGTACCTGAAGATCTTGATCAGCTAAGCACTTTCTTAAATTGGACACGTGAAACATTGGGTGCATGTTGCTAAGTTCAGGAGGAAGTTCTAACTTGTAGGCAACCTTCCCGATCCTTTCAAGAATCTTAAAAGGGCCAACATATCGTGGAGAAAGCTTATCCTTCTTCCCTAATCGTACCACTCCTTTCCAAGGCGATACTTTGAGTAATACCATATCATCAACTTCAAACTCTAAAGGTTTCCGTCGTTTATCCGCGTAGCTTTTGTGTCGACTACGTGCAGCTAACAGATTGTCACGGATCTGGCGGATCTTGTCAGTCGTTTCCTGAATAATCTCGGGACCAGTAATCTGCGAATCGCCAACTTCGGTCCCACAAATAGGTGACCGACATTTTCTGCCATAAAGAGCTTCAAACGGCGCTATACCAATGCTCACGTGATAACTGTTGTTATACGAGAACTCAACCAATGGTAAATGGGTATCCCAATTGCCACCGAAATCGATGACACAAGCTCTCAACATGTCTTCCAATGTTTGAATCGTCCGCTTCGTCTGTCCATCCGTTTGAGGATGATAGGCAGTGCTAAGATCCAGTCTTGTTCCAAAAGCTTCATGAAGTGATTCCCAAAATCGTGCCGTGAAACGAGCATCATGATCCGATATTATGCTTAAGGGAATACCATGTCGGCTAACGATATCATCAATGTAGATACGAGCTAACTTCCGCACATGGTACGTTTCGTGTATCGGTAAGAAATGAGCCGACTTGGTCAATCTATCGACTATCACCCAAATACTATCCTTACTGTTTGTGGTTCGTGGGAGTTTAGTAATGAAATCCATGGAGATATGTTCCCACTTCTACATGGGTATTTCTGGTTGTAATAACAATCCCGAAGGTCGCTTGTGTTCTGCCTTCACTTTAGCACAGTTAAGGCACTTGGACACATACTCAGCAATATCCTTCTTCATTCCAGGCCACAGTATAAGGCCCTGAGGTTTTGATACATCTTATCAGCTCCCGGATGGATTGAGTAACGAGACTTATGAGCTTCATCCATAATCACCATCCTAAGATCATCCCGATTCGGTATCCACAACCGATTCAAGTAGTATATCAAACCATTATCCTTAGTTTCCAATAATATCTCAGCCCCGCAAGACATCTCATTTTTCAAGTTATCTTGAGCCAATGAGTGTTGTTGGGCTGTGAGAACATCATTTCGGAGACTAGTGTGCACTTGGACACTATGGATCTGAACTTGACTTTTGCGACTAAGCGCATCTGATACTACATTCGCTTTACCAGGGTGGTAGAGAATTTCACAGTCATAATCATTTAACAGTTCAACCAATCTCCGTTGTCTCATATTAAGCTCTTTCTGATTGAGAATATGTTGCAGACTTTTATGGTCTGTAAAGACTACACACTTTGTGCCATAAAGATAATGTCTCCATATCTTCAAAGCAAACACAACCGCACCATGTTCCAAGTCATGTGTAGTGTAGTTCTTCTTGTGAATTTTCAACTGTCTTGAAGCATAGGCCACCACTTTTCCCCGTTGGATGAGAACACAACCGAGACCTAGGTTGGATGCATCACAGTAGACCACAAAATCATCATTTCCGTCAGGCGGTGTCAAGTCAGGAGCATCACAAAGTTTCTGCTTCAAAGTCTGTAATGCCTCTTCTTGCTTCGGTCCCCACTCATAAGGTTTATTCTTCTGAGTCAAAGAAGTGAGAGGGACAACAATCCTGGAGAAATTCGAGATAAACCGCTGATAGTAACCGGCAAGTCCAAGAAACGATCGAATCTCCGTCGGTGTCTTCGGTGTACTCCAATTCTTCACCGCATCAATCTTCGCAGGATCCACGTGAACACCATTTTCATTGACTATGTGTCCCAAGAATTGAACTTCCTTAAGCCAAAATTCACATTTAGAGAACTTGGAATACAATCGCTCTTTTCTCAGGATCTCCGAAACCAACTTAAGGTGCTTCTCGTGTTCTTCTTTGGACTTTGAGTATATCAAGATATCGTCAATGAATACAATAACAAACTTATCCAAGTATGGCCTGCAAACACGGTCCATGAGATCCATGAAAACCGCAGGTGCATTGGTAAGGCTGAAGGGCATTACCAGAAATTCATAATGGCCATATCTTGTTCTAAAAGCTGTCTTGGGAATATCATCATCATGTACGCGAAGCTGATGATACCCAGACCTAAGATCGATCTTTGAAAACCATGACGAGCCTTGAAGCTGATCGAAGAGGTCATCGATGCGCGACAGTGGATATCGATTCTTAATTGTGAGTTTGTTTAATTCGTGGTAGTAGATGCACATTCGGAATGACCCATCCTTCTTCTTAACAAACAGGACCGGTGCACCCCATGGTGAATGGCTCGGGAGAATAAATCCTTTATCAGTCAGTTCTTGCAGTTGGCTTGCCACTTCTTGTAACTCTGAAGGCGCAAGTCTGTATGGAGCTTTGGCGACAGGGTTCGCACCATGTACTAAGTCAATTCGAAACTCTACTTGACGTTCTGGTGGAAGACCCGGAAAATCATCTGGAAATACTTATGGGAAATCTCTGATTACAGGAACGTCTTCAATGCTCTTTCCTTTCTCTTTCTTCTCCACAATGTGCGCTAAGAATGCTATACATTTCTTCCTAAGGTACTTGTGTGCTTTAGTGCATGACATCAGCTTAAGACCTTTACTAGAAGTTTCTCCAAAAACTCTTAAAGTTTCACCCGAAGGTAAGGGAATACAAATGTATTTCTCATGACAAACTATCTTCGCTTTGTGGGTGGCTAACCAATCCATTCCTATGATAACATCAAAGCTACCAAGATGCATAGGTATAAGATCAATTGGGAAAATGTGATCACTTAAGTTCACAGTACATTCAATAATAACAGTGTCAATATCAATAGTGTTTCCGTCAGCCACCTCCACGTTAAACGGTTTATCTAAATATGTACGTGTTCTACCAAGCATGCATTCAAAATCATACGAAACGAAACTCCTATCGGCACCAGAATCAAATAAGACAGATGCATAAGAGTTGTTGATCAGAAATGTACCGTTGACCATATCCTGGTTGCGCTCTGCCTCTTGTCACCCGTTGATTGTTTCCTGTCAGTCTCGGGCATTGATTCTTGAAATGACCCACTTCGCCACACTCATAACAGGCTCTTGCCTGTGCAGGTACCTGGCGAACTGGTACAGCTGGAATAGGTTGAGTTTGCGGAGCTGGTAGTGCAAGCAGTGCCTGTTGCATCCTTTGTGCTTGCGGTGCACTCTGACAAACGTTTGCAAAATGACCATATTTGCCGCAGTTGCTGCAGACACGACATGGCAAGTTAGGTGCCTGGTGATATCGGCAGGTATTATATTGGGTAGTGTTCCCAACATAATTCCTGGCAGTAGTGTTGTTGGATGATTGATGCGCAGACTTAGCAGCAGGAGTAGTGACCACAAATTTCCTGGTCTTCCTCTTCTTGTTGCTGTTTTTTGACGAACTAGCAGCCTCAGACTTGACTTCGGTGTTGGTTTCCCTTGCAGCAGTCTTCACCTCAGTCTTCTTCGTTCCCTTCCTTGTGAGTGTTCCAGCCTTTACGTGATTATCAGTGAGTGTAGCAGACAAACGGATTGCAGCCTCCAGTGTTTTGGGATTGCTTCCGTAAACAGTGTCTTGGATCTGCATAGGCAGATCGCCGATGTACTTCTCGATGGCTCTCTCCAATGGTGCAACCAGATGGGGCACCAGCAGACTATACTCGTGGAAACGAGTATTGTAGATGACGTTCTCGTCGCTATCTTGTTTAAGTTCCCAGAACTCAGTTTCCAGTTTCCTGATCTCACTGCGAGGACAGAATTCAGTGGTCATCAAGTTCTTGACCTCAGTCCAAGTAAGTGCTAGTGCAGCGTCAACTCCCCTAGTTCGCTTTTCCCCATTCCACCAAGTTAGTGCTATCTTTTTTAAAACACTGGTGGCATAACGCACTTTCAGGTTATCGGGGCAGTCCCTGTTGATGATGTTGTTCTCCATGCTCTCAAACCACTGTAGTAGGCCAGTGGCTGTTTCAGAACCCGTAAACTTCAGTGGATTACAGGAGTTGAAGTGCTTGAAAGTGCAAACTGGCGGGTTTGCACCACCTCTGTTCTGATTGAAATTCTGGTTGGCTTGGGTTAGTTGGTTCACCAATCCAGAAATGAAGTTAGTGAACTCTTGTATGCCGGAGTTGGCATTACCGTTAGCATCTTCAGGGTTCGTATCATCTCCGTTGTGACGGCGTGGCGGCATGTTTCTGAAGAGATTAGAAACATGTTACTACCGTTTCAACGTAATTCATACAAACCATGATCGAATGAGTTCATTTAAACAGTTAGGATTACATATAGGAACTATATTTCTCTCCTATCTGTCTTTTTACTCATAGTATTTATAAATTTCCTAATATTATGCTAAGTGTCCTAGTTGGTCGTAACTAATATTAGCTAAATATTCCTAAGTTCCATACATTCCCCACCCAATACCAACACTGACAACCTCCCGATGCAATGCAACAAGCGTATATATAGGGCATATGCAGGGGTAGATCGCAACCTCCCCTACACCGTCCCACCACTGTTTCATTGCACCACGATTACGCCATTGTTAGAATTTAGGGTGTATCATGTATCTTACCATAGTCTCACTTCACAACCCTTATCCTAGGTAGGATAATTTTGAGTGAAGTGGTCTCTAGTTCCCTTGGACAATTAGGTTCGTTTAATGTCTAAGTTCACCTGACATGTAGGTTTGCCTATTTCTAAGTTCACCTAATGTCTAAGTTCACCTGACATTAAAGTTCCCCTAATGTCTAAGTTCACTAAAAGTCCATACTAATCCCAATGTCCATAATTATCAACGAGGGTTCATATCATCACTGAGTGCTCTTACTGTCACTAAGTGTTCATATCCTCCCTATAATTTATTTTCATCAAGTGTCCATACCATCACTAAGTTTTAGTATCATCACTATGCATTTATATTATCCCCAAGTGTCTATATCATCACCCAAGTCTACAGTCCATCACTAATCGTTCATATCGTTCGTTGATCCTATGCACCCCACGTGTCCAATAAGTGTGTTCATAAATGAGTTTATATGTGTTCATCAATTATGATCATCCCAAGTGTCAATCCAACCCAACCTTAACCAACATACCATCAACAATCCATCAATCATAACCTCACAACAATTCCTAATAATATCCTAATAATATCCTAAGTTCCTGACACTGACAGACCCTTTGATATACTACAAATGGTATATGTATAGGGCATATGCAAGGGTAGGTCGCAACCTCCCTAACACCGTCCCACCACCTTTGTAGTATACCACGAGTGTGTCCTTGTCTGGTGATCAAGAGATCTAACAAATAATTCCAAAAGCAAATAGATTCCTATGCGGTTAATTTATTAAGCAATTAATTTCCCAGATGGGTAGTTCCCTTATTCCTCAATACTGACATCCACCCGATGTATTGTAAATGGTATACATATAGGGCATATGATAAGGGTAGGTCGCAACCGCCCAAACCATCGTCCCACCACCTTTACAATACACCATGAGTATGTCCTTATCGAGTCATTAGGGCACAAGTAAGCAATAAATTAGTAAGCAGTAAATATATATCAGATGTAGAACAGGAGTTCAGTTAACATGTAATAAACACATAAGCATGAAATCCTGAATATACTAACTAGTGTATGAATTTCTTCATACTAGGGTATCCTACGGTTATAGACTAGGTCAACCATTTCTAGTAACCTAATTCCCTATAACCCAGGCTCTGATACCAATTTGTAACACCCCGACCGATGGCGGAAACGTCGGGATGCCAAGAGGGATGTGTAGATTGTTCAAAAGCTCGTGGGCATCTAATCAAATCATCACATAATCAATTAATCAACCAAATTAATTACACAAAAATCATGTTCATCATGAATTAGTTACATCAAATACACAAAAGATTTAGCTAAACTAACTAAACTATAATCGCCAGAATTTCAGTTATTTTAGCTAAGTCCAATAGTCCTGTGTGATGATGTCCAAAAGTGTGAGTTCATCTTCCTCAACCTACTTAGCTTTGTACCCTGAAACATGTAAGAAAATCAAGTGTCAACTACGAAGTAGTTGGTGAGTAATCATAAGTTTTTATATTTAAAACGGTTTTATACAATGATTATAAAAGTTTAGAGTTTCTAGAGAAAATCCACATGAGTACCTGTGAGAATATCCAACACAACATCCCAGCACATAATCCAAACACATAAACCAACACATAATCACATATATCAATAATTCATAGATAATCATAGATAATCAACCACATAACCATTCAACAAATCTCAAACATCAATATTCTCAAATAGTATATGTGACAATACATGGAATTAATGTGATTAACATAAGTTAAAGACATGATCCATGGAGTGGTGGCTAACCACGTGACAATACATGAAATCAATGTAATTGACCGAAGTCAAAGACAATGGTTCATAGAGTTGTGATAATCCAAGTGGCAATACATGTAATCATTGTTAATGACCAGAGGCAATGACAATGTCACACGGATATATGATAATAAGTGATAATCCATAAATAATGATAATTCCATAATATGAATATCGTATTGATAAACAGGTATCATCCATGTGTTATCAAAATAATATTTAAAATTGGTATACATGTTTCACCTCCGAGTTTATAACAAAACAGTTTAAAAGGGAGGTTATGAGAACTCACCTGAGTTCCTTAAATTCGGTGTTTTCGAAGAATGCGCGCTCGCGTATGAGAATCTAACCAACTCAATCAACCTGTAATTATAAGTATGTTTGTGTTTATGATCATATGTATTTCAACTTAAATTTAGTGTCCCTTTAGGCTTTCTTTAAACTCATTATTATTTTACTAACTTACTTTATTTACCTAATTAAATATCCCGCTAAGGATTCTATAATTAATCATTCTTAACATATAATTTATTTGTCGGTTTAGGTCATTTAACAAATGATAACTCGTTGTGTTATCGTATGTGTGTTTCCCTCGGTTACATGTATATACATTTATACCAAGGTGTTGACCTTAATTAACACATACACGCATGGTCAATTAACTCTACCACCATTTTCCAATTAAAATTTTTAAGCTTAGTGAACCCAAAATCAAGTTACACACACAAAACTTCACATTCCATAAGAAACATCATAATTTATTATATGTATTTAGTTAAAAAGGTGGTGACTCCCAATTTCCCATGCATGCATGGTTCTTGACTTATCCTTGCCCTCCTATATCCATGTACTGGTTCCCTTGGTTAACAAAGAATCTAGATTAAAAGGCCCTAAAATATTATTCAACAAATATTTGAGTTTGTTATAGGTTAGGGCAGCGAACCTATAGACAAGGGTATAGGTTCGGCTCCCACAAAGGTGGAGGTTCGGCCCATGTTCGGCCATGCTAGGTTCGGCCAGAGGATGCTTCATCGACTAAGGTTTGTCCCATGTAAACTGGCAGTTCCTAAGGTTCGCTTATAGCCATAGGTTCGTTCCTTTCTAAAGCATGCATGTCAAGGTTCGACTATCATTATGGGTTCATCTACTAATGAGGTTCGGTCAGGTCGCTTAGGACCCTAGGTTCGGCCCAATTCCAGAAAAAGAAACCCATGGGTTTGTCTAGCATCAAAAGGATTCGACTGAAGTAAATGGTTCGGCCCAGAATAGCTTCGGCTGTGTAGAGTCCCGAAAGCATTGAAGACTGACAAAGTCAACCGGGAAGAGTCAAAGTCCAAATTTTGAACATTTTTGTGTACAGTAAGATCGAGTACACGTTCGAGTACTCGATGTATTCGTGTACTCGAAATAGTCTGTAGTAGATTTCGAGTACACCTAGGCTTAGTATAAATAGACGTATTTTGTACAGGTTTAAGTTGGAATCCCGAGGCATTTGCTCTCTAGACGTATTGAGGCACTTGTACTCGAATTTTCAGTATTTATACAAAGATTACATTTTTCTACTTGCTTTCTTGATTCTAACTTGGATTCCGCACTTGTTAGAGATCATTGATGATGATTCAGAAGATAAAGTTTCGTTCTTGATCCGGTTTGAGACCTACAAGTGGTATCAGAGCTTGAGTGCTCTTTTCATCGTCAAGGTAACAACTTTCTGAAGCAAGTTTAGCACTTTATCATTCTTCTCTACTCCATCTAGCTACTGTGTAAATTTGGGACTCCAAATCTTAAGAAATATTTTAATAAAATTTTTCTTAAGTATTTTCGAGTTCAAAATTTTCGAGTTCAGCTATTTCGAGTATAGATAGAATGTTCGAAGGTTTGCCACAGTTCGAGTACAAGAAATTTTCGACTACAAAGGTTACTTCGGGTACAAGTGATTTCGAGTACAACATTATTTTCGAATACAAGAGGAACTTCGAATACAACTTCATTTTCAAGTACATGATATTTCGAGTATAAACTGAGCTTCGAGTACAGGTTATTCTTCGAGTACATGTTTCTCTTCGTATACAAGAGAATTTCGATTACAGTATTATCTTTGGGCAGTGTTTGGTGATCTGTTCTACAGGAACTTCGTAAACAAGACTTAGAAATTTTTCTAATTCATCATGGCTTCAAAGAATCTGACAAATTTGTCCAACTTACTCAATCTGGACAATGAGATTGGCATCGAAACAAAGCCACCAAGGCTGGTGTCAGGAGATAGCTTCCATGATTGGAAATTAAGATTCCAATCCTTTATCAAGTACACTGATCCAAAGCTTCGGAGATCCATTGAAGAGGGTCCCTTTGTGCCCTCATACCACAGTGAAATCAATGGTCCTCTTGTTCCCAAGGATCCTGAATTGTACACTGACAATGACATCCTTATGATGGAAAAGGATGAAAAGGCCTATGCATCAATCACAATGGCACTATCAACTGAAGTAGCTCATGGGTTTAAGGAACACAAGACCACAAAGGAACTATGGAATGCCTTGATTGAACGATTTGAAGGAAATGAAGACTTGCGAGAGAGTCGCAAGGATATGTTGAGACAAAGGTTCAACATGTTTAATCACATCAAGGGAGAGTCCCTTGAAGCACAACTGAATAGATTCACTCATTTGATGACCGAGATGACAAGTTTTGGCATTGTGATGACTAAGGAAGAAGTGAACAAGAAGCTACTAAACTCATTACCTTACACCTGTAACTCAAATTGTACAACTATCAAAAGGACAAAGGATATGTACAAGAATTCTCTGAGTGAGCTGATTTTGATTATCAATTCCTATGATATGGATGATAAGCAGAGAGCACTGAATCATGCCAGCTCAATGGGCATTGCACCTGTATCTGAAAACTCTGCTCTTCTGTCAGCAATCAATCTTCAAGCCTCAGGGATGCAGCACTATCAGCCTTCCTCATCTCAGTTAATTCCTTTTGAGACTGCATTCCTATCCTCTGGACAGGCTGGATCAGTGTCCAAGATCAATCCAGAAAGTAAAGAAAATTTGCTGCTGTTTAAAGGTTTTATGAACAGCTACAATGCATTCATGGCTGGAGAGTTAGCACCTGCAAACCTTACTCAGGATAATCTAGAGCAGATAAATCTAGCAGATGTTGAAGAAATGGATATCTCGTGGCAGATGGCTATGACTGTGTTTCGGGCAAAGAAGTTCATCAAACGATATGGAAGAAATAGCTTTGGAAACAATCCGAGAAAGAAACTTGGATTTGATAAGTCAAAGTTGCGATGCTACAACTGTGACCAACCGGGTCACTTTGCCAGAGAATGTAAGCAGCCAAAAGTGGCTAAGGAAGGAGTAAGAGAAAACTGTGACTACTGCTGCGGGAGGAAGTTCTAGCAAGTCTAAAGCACTAGTGATTCAAGAGACTGACTCTTATGATTGGAATGATCAGGTGCAAGAACTGGAACTAACTCTAAGTCACGCCTTCATGGCTGAGGTGGATGACAAGCAAAAGGAGGTAACTGAAAGTCTTTGCTCTACCTCGTGCATAGATAAAGTATTTAAGTACAGGTCACACAATGAATCATTAATCAAAGAAGTAACTAAACTTAAATACTTTAACTCAGAATTTCTTAAAAATGAGGGAATCTTCAAAAGAAAACTTGAAGCCGAGGGTCGGGATGTGGCAAGGTTAAAAGAACTTTTAAGTGACAAAGAGTCCAACTATCGAGATGCTCGACGCAAAATCGATGAACTCACTTTGGAGTTGGACCAAGTTAAAACTCAGCTTTCTAAAACTTCAGTAAAATGTGAAAAATTTGATTATTCAAGCAAAGTTTTAGAAAACATGGTAAACATACAATACATGGAAAAGAGGGGTAAGGGTCTTGGTTATACTGAGTGTCAACCACCGTTTAACCATAATTACTCAAGTATGCCAAGGATCAACACATCTGTTGATGACTTGGAATTGGAATTTGATCGTGCTTGTGATTTTCCCACCAAACCTGTTATACTCACTATTGACCCTGTTATGACTAATGATTCTGAGGTTTGTGCAGAAAAACTAAGTGTTACAGGTTCAGAGGAGAAGGAGGTAGAAAGAAGTGCTAGGAGGAGCACAAATTGTTCAACATCTACAAGTCAATCATCTTTTGTTCCAAAAACTGTTTTTGTTGGAAAATTTGATGAAATTAACATTAAGCCTAATGATATGTTGAAAAGTTTTCAGAAGACTTTTTCTCTAAATCACATCTCACAATCAACTTCCTCTCCTTTGACAAAGCAGGCAGCGCCTGCTCATTCCACAGTTACCAAGGACGAGGGGTCACAGTTAAATCCTAACTGTGAACCTACTTATGTCCCAACTGGGTCCATTGAACAAGTTTCTTCAAACTTATCCTCTGGTCAAAGTAACTGTGATGTAAAGCCCTTTGACCCAATTGAATTTTACCAGAAAGTATGCTGCTTTGCACGTGGGAAACCAGGCCACATTGCTCGACATTGTCTGCACCGACCTACTGAGTTCTTCTATGGGAAGAATCAGAATGTCACACCTAAGACTAAGCTGGTTAATAAACATGTGAGGACTGTTCCATCCTTCAAGTCAAAGGTAACCTCTCAAAAGGGAACTCATACTCATACCTCTTCCACTGCTAAAAGGAACAAGAAATCACACCACACTCAATCTGGTTTTCATAAGCAAAATCCAAGGATTTTTGAAACTAAAACTAACTCTCTTCAAAAATCTAATGTAAAATCAGTTGCTCATAGCAGTGGAAGCAAGTCAAAACTTATTAAAAACAAATCAGACCAGCCCAAACAGAGTCCCAGGAACAGACCCAAACCTAAAAACAAAGTCTATGCCATTTCCAAAATGCCTAAGTCTATTATGATTTGGGTACCGGTCTCATTAGTTGAGTGTATGTGGTGCATGGACGACCAAGCAAACTTAAAAGTGTTTGGTATGTTGATAGTGGTTGCTCCCGGCACATGACTGGGGATTTCTCTCAGTTACACGAGGTCACACCTTTAATGGCGGATATGTCTCATTTGCTGGAGACAAGGGAGGAAAGATAAGCATGAAGGGTACCGTGACAAATGGAACTCTTAGTTTTGAAGATGTTTATTATGTTGAAGAACTCAATCACAGTCTGTTGAGTGTTTCTCATATATGTGACAAGAGTTTTTCAACTTACTTCACAAACAAGGAGTGTCTTGTTCTTAAGCCCGGATTCGTTGTTCCTGAAAGGTGGATTCTGATGAGAACTCCAAGGATTAACAATGCCTAAATCATCAACATGAATTCAGAGTCATTCACAGAGAACACTTGTTTGTTCTCAAAGGCATCAGAGCATGATTGTTTATTATGGCACCGTCACGTAAATCTGAAGAATCTTAACAGACTCGCCAAAGGAGATCACGTTATCGGCTTGCCTTCTAAAGACTTTTCCACCATTGAGAAGTGCATCGCATGTGCCAAGGGAAAGCAACACAAGAGACCCCATAAGCCTAAACTTTTCAACTCGATCTCTTCGGTTCTTCAACTTCTTCATATGGATCTCTTCGGACCAGTCAACGTAATGAGTATCGGGAAGAAGTCATATTGTCTTTTTGTGACAGATGATTTTTCCAGATTCACTTGGGTGTTCTTTCTGGCCAAGAAGGACGAAACACCAGAGATTCTGAAGAAGTTCATTACCTTGATTGAAAATCAGAAGAACCTAAAGGTCAAGGTGATTAGAACTGATAATGGCACTGAATTTAGAAATCAGACTCTTATAGATTTCTGCGATGAGAAAGGGATTGCTAGGCAGTACACTACAGCCAGAACACCTCAACAAAATGGAGTTGCTGAAAGGAGGAACAGAACGCTTATAGAAGCTGCACGAACAATGCTGTCAGAATCTAAACTACCAATCTTCTTCTGGGCCGAAGCAGTTAACACCGCTTGCTATGTTCAAAATCGAGCACTCCTGAACAAGCGCCATCAGAAGACTCCCTACGAGATTCTATTCAATCAGAAGCCCAAAGTTGGTCACTTCAAGTCTTTTGGATGTCCGTGTACTCTTCTTCATACGGAACCAGTCACAAGTTTGACGACAAGTCAGATGAGTGTTACTTTGTGGGTTATTCGTCTGAGAAGGCAGCCTACAGAGTTTATAACAAGAAGACTCGGATGATCGTGGAATCGTATTATATTGATTGGCAAGAGATGAACTCTACTGATGCCGGTTCTGGTCCAAACTGGCTGTTTGAATATGATTCCACTTTTAGGCCTTTCAGCACTACCTCCGAGAGCGCAGGAGCATTTGAGCAAGCTGATGATTTCTACAAGGATGATGATGTCGACTATAGGGTTGACTATGTTCCTTGTGATCCAAAGCTTCTGTCAGTTGATCCTCCAGGCATGTGTACCAGAGCTCCTTCAGATCAGTCCACTCCGATACATGAAGTTCTTCCGTCAGAACCAGACATTTCTCAGTCCGTTCAACCACTTCCTAAAACTGATCCAGTCTCATCTTCTTCCCACCAGACCTTTGATAATCCACTGTTCACAGATAACATTCCTGAGGAACACTGTGTGAATAAAGAAGCTACAACAAGTGAAGCTGCTCCTACTGATGATCTATCTTCCTCAAATGATAATCAGCTGACACATCTCAGCAATCTACTTGACAACTTAGCTGTAGAGGAAGTGCCAACACTTAGCATCAACAAGGATCATCTTGTGGAAAACATCATTGGACCTCTTTCAGAAGTAGTTCTCACCCGGAGCCGGTCAATTCCAGCTCAAAATGTCTTGCCTGAAAGCAATCTTTCACGAAGCCAATCAGGTCCAATTAATTCCTGTTTATACTCATGTTTCATTTTGCAAGTTGAGCCCAAGAACGTCAAGATGGCTCTTAAAGAGTCTAGCTGGGTCGAGGCAATGCAAAAAGAATTAATGCAGTTTCAGAAACTTAAAGTATGGAATCTGGTTCCTCTGCCCAAAGGAAAACTGCCTATAGGAACCAGATGGGTTTTCAGAAACAAAAGAGATGACTCAGGTGTCATTATCAGAAACAAGGCCCGACTGGTAGTTCAAGGCTTCTACCAACAGGAAGGGATAGATTATGAGGAAGTCTTTGCACCAGTTGCAAGACTTGAAGCCATACGGATTTTCTTGGCCTATGCCTCATACATGAACTTCACGGTGTATCAGATGGATGTGAAGACTGCTTTTCTGTATAGGAAGGTTAAAGAAGAAATCTATGTGTGCCAACCCCAGGCTTTGAAGATTCTCAGTTTCCTGACCATATCTACAAGTTAGACAAAGCTCTCTATGGTCTTCATCAAGCACCGCGAGCGTGGTATGCTACACTTACTGATCACCTGCTTGCAAATGGATATACCCGTGGAGCCATTGATCAGACTTTGTTCGTTCACAAAGATAAGGATGATTTAATTCTCGTCCAAATCTATGTGGATGACATTATATTTGGCTCCACAAGCTCGGCGTTGTGCAAAGAATTTGAGGGGATAATGAAGAAAAAGTTTGAGATGAGCGCGATGGGAGAAATGACCTTCTTTCTGGGTCTGCAGGTGAAGCAAGATTCAAAAGGTGTGCTGATTCACCAAGGAAAGTATGTCACAGATATTTTGAACAAGTTCAAAATCATGGAATCAAAACCGGCATCCACTCCCATGGCTGCTCATCCTGTCTTAACTTTGGATTCAGATGGTGAAGATGTTGATCAACACCTCTATCGCTCGATGATTGGTTCTCTGATGTATCTGACTGCTAGTCGTCCTGACATCATGTTTTCAGTTTGTCAGTGTGCCAGATATCAGGCAAATCCGAAGGCATCTCACCTTATAGCTGTCAAGAGAATCTTTCGGTATCTTGTCGGGAAGCCTCGTCTTGGTCTTTGGTACCCAAAGAACTCTGAGTTTCGTTTATTTGCATACTCAGACAGTGACTTTGGTGGACGTAACCTGGACAGGAAGTCAACCACCGGTGGGTGTCAGTACGTGGGAGATCGCCTTGTCTCGTGGCAATGCAAGAAACAAACAACCGTATCCACATCTACTGCGGAAGCCGAATACGTTGCTGTTTCCAGTTGCTGCTCTCAGGTTATCTGGATGCAACAACAACTCCTCGACTACGGTTTGAACTTTCTTGACTCTCCTATTTATTGTGAAAATGAAGCCGCCTTACAAATCGTCAAGAATCCGGTACAACACTCCAAAACTAAACATATTGACATCCGGATTCACTTCATCCGTGATTGTTTCGAACGGAAACTAATTCATCTTGAAATGGTCCACACATATGACAATCTTGTGGACCTTTTCACAAAACCGTTCGACACAGCACGGTTTCATCACTTGCTTGCCTCTCTCAAACTAATAAGCTTTAATTAAAAGCATTTTTTGTAAATACATTAAAATTTGTGTCCTAGTCTGTTCACAAATTTAGGGGGAGAAAATTTACAAAACAACAAAAAGATTTTTCGTTCTTTGAAGTCAAAATATACAAAAACAACAAAAAGATTTTGGTCCTTTTTAAGTTAAAGTCTTTAAGAAAATACAAAAAGATTTTCTGTCTTTGAGTTAGTCTAAGATGATCTACGAGTTTAGGGGGAGTTAGGCTTTGTGAAAACCTAAGAAAAGGAAATCCTGCCTCTTGTTATTCAAAAAAAATTACAAAAGATTTTATGTAACATTTGTACATTTAGTAATGGTAGTCTTAAACAGTGTTAGAACAGATGTGTTTTCATATCAAATCAGTCAATGTGATTCATGTGTTCATAATGTGCTTGCGTGTTAGGATCTTTATTATTTAGGAACAAGTATGTATTATTTATTTACAGTCGAGTTCGCTAGGCAAAAACAGTATCGTATTATATCGAAACAGTGGTGGGACGGCGTCAGGTACGGCAGGTAGCTGGAATCTGGGGTATGCCCTATACATATACTGCGTTCGGTGTAATGGGATAGTGTTAGTGCGTAGTGTTAAGACGAATAGTATGACAAACAATTAATTAAACAAAAACTCGTAATACGTAAGCGAGACTGAGTATAGTTATGGGTGACGATCCATAATGATACGAATGTTGAACTTATAATTAAGATTAAACGACTTTAAATAATTAATACGATCGAAAAACGTTCGCGATTGCGGGTATACACGTAATTGTATCTGTTTAACGATCTGACAACGAACGAAACATAAAAATAAGTAAAATATATTATTTTACATTTTTACAATTTTGAAACTCATCAAAATAATAAGAATAATAATCCTTTTTTTAAAACGCGTAAAATGCGCGTTACGTTCCGGAAACGCAAACCGAGCGACCGAAACGAACCCGAATACCACTCGGACTATAAAAGCCTTGAAGAAGGCTATTTCTTTCATAAAAATCCAGCCAAACCCTCTCTCTCACTAGAATTCGTCTCCCACCTCTCTCTAAAAATCCAATCTTCAAACACGCGTATCTCACTCGTTTCTCCACGGATTTGGACGTTCTTGGTGTCCACGCGAAGCTCTCGACATTCCCTACACGAAAGTACAAGATATCTATGGATTTAGCCGGCCAAAAACAAGGTATTGATGCTTGAAAAACACGAAAATAGGGTTTCTTGTGTGTTTTGTGCAAACCCGACACTTAGCCGAATCCCTCCTCTTAAATTTCAAATCCTATACACTCGATTGTTGTTCTGGGTTACTTGTGTGGTGTACATCGAATTGGAACAGATTGTTTCGGTGATGATGACGATTCAGAGTTGTAGGTTCGTGAGATTCAAGGGTTGGCCGAACCTTTCGACCAGCCAAACCTATGGCCGAACCCTCAGCAGCTCGACGAACCTTCATCAGCACCATCAGACGAACCTTGTTGCTCATGAACCTCCCTCGACGAACCTATTAGCTATCAATGACATGGCCGAACCCTTGCATGCATGCAGCGAACCCTAGGTTCGTCACCTTAACCGCCGAGCCTTGTTGACACCATGAGCAGCGAACCCTTCATTTGATGCCCGAACCCTTGCATTCAGACGAACCAGGATCATCCAGACGAACCCTAAATTGTTTGGCCGAACCTTCTGATGGATGATCAATTTGCCTAACCCTCATGCATGTACTCACGAACTCTAGAACCCTTGGTGAACCCAAGCAAGCCGAACCATTAGGCGAACCCTCACCGAATGTAGCATGTAGCGAACCCTCGATCATCATCCTCAGCCGAACTTAGAGTAGGTTCGCCAATCTGAAATGCCGAACCTTGTGATTTCCCTGTGCTACGAACCTTATGGAAACCATCTAGCCGAACCTGTGGCATCAACTTCTGGCCGAACCTTAGTAGCAAAATCAGATAGGTTCGCTGCCATTGGAAGCCTTTTCTACTCGACATGTTGGATCAGCAAAATAATACTATTTATTTGTATCGGCCCAACAACAAAACCACTGGCCCAATTCGAATACATGCGGCCCATGTGATGTGATCAAGCCCAATAGGACTCCCGGCCCAATAGTGAACCCACATTAGACTAATTGGCCCAAGTAGACCACACTTGGCCCAAATCATTCGCTTGAACCATTAGGGCCCAACACCACACTCAATTGGACCATTGTTAATTTAATAAGGGCCAAGGACTTTGTTTAAGGACCACCATGGTTTCATGGGCTTCAGGCCCAATGTGAGGCCCACGACTTAAAGTAATTGTGAATTGATCTTAAATAGGTTAAGTTTACAACTTAATATAATTATGAGATCAATTCATAATTCCAAAGACAAAAACAATTCAAGCATCTTTTCAAAATGCATGTTAAACAATGGTTATCATGTTCACAAACACTTGCTATCCTATGCAAAACAAGTTGGTGCACAAAAGAACATGACACATTCGTTTCATTTTTTTTCAATCATAAATCAAGTAACATAATCATGACTTTCAAGTTCACACAACGTTTCCAAACAAGAGAACAAGTATTCAAGAGTTAATCAAGTTCAAGTTAACACAAGTCAATCAATGAATCAAAGGTCTATACAATCATAAATCCTATATCTTATGTATGATTACAATGATATAGGAACCAGTTAGAAGTCCTGTTTGCTACTTGCTATTTGTTATAGTTCAGAGTCTACTGCAGACATGTGAGAACATTAGCCCCTCTTTTACTGTTTTTCAACTGTTTTGGGGTGGAACACGTGATCAAATACATTATTCACATTTGTAATTCATTATACAAGATGTATGTCATTCTATAACATTTACAGGTTCATGGTACAAATTCATCAGATTATCCAACTGTTTCAAAGGATTTTATCAACTGTTAATACTTTCTATTAAAGAGGTTTTATAAAGTTTTCTTGAACTGTTTTATATCAGTTTTACTCGAATAGTTTTATAAATGACAAACACTTTTAAATAATGTGATTTATAAATTCTTTTACTATAAACTCGTGTTTTCTAAAATCATTTTTTATAAACCTTGTTATTATGCAAGGACACTGTCATATTTACTCAATCAAGGGTTTCAAAACAAGGTATTCAAACAATGGTTTTCATGGTGATGTTCAAACAAAAGAATTCATTTCATGGTGTTCAAACAAAGAATTCATTTCATGGTGTTCAAACAAAGGATTCATTTCATGGTGTTCAAACAAAGGATTCATTTCATGGTATTCAAACAAGGTTTTCAAATCATGTTATCAAATAAGGCATTAAATCACTGGTTTTAAAGCAAAGTTCAAAAGCATGGTGTCCACTGTTGTGAACAAACTTATAAACACATCAAGTTACATATTCATTAGCGTTAGTACTGGGTGATCACAAGGGAAAGCGGACACATTTGCGCAGACCAATTTCTAGAGTTAGCTTTTAAATTTGTTTTTAAAGCTAACTGCAGGTTTTGGTTACGTATGGTTTTATCAATGTTGCTGACTAATTATCTGACTCCAAACGTAGTTTGGGACTTGATTATATGTTGGTTTTTCATGTAAACAGTCTTTTGACTGTTTACACACGTTTTACATACTTGATGTTAGTTTGGGTTGCAGCTCATCCATGTAATTCATTTATTGCTTTAAACATATGCCTTGCAATGCCAATTCATATTTACAATTGTTAAACCTATTGTTCTCACCAACTACTTCTGTAGTTGACAGTTACTTTTCACGTGTTTCAGGTAATCAGGTGTAAGACATTCTAAGGACAACTAAGGAGACCGTTTAAGATAGAACAAGATGAAGAAACATGTTAGGATGGATTTAGAAACACACTAAAATCCTGAATGTTTAATTGTCTTGTTTGATGTCTTATTTTGTAAACTATATTTTGGGTCTGTAGTTGTCATTCTTTTGGTAGATAGATTGTATGTAACTAAGCAACTGTCTAAACATTATGAAACTTAGTAATCCATTGTGGTTGTTCTTAATCAATACTTGTGCATGATTCAACTATTCATACGTCACCGCGTCGTGGATTTCGCACGCGGCGCAGGGGGTGTGACAGGTTGGTATCAGAGTCAAGGTTGTAGAGAACTAGGAAAAACCCAATACTTAATGACCTAGACTATAACCTAAGCTACCCAATAGGACTAAGTGCTATAGGCTTGAGGATACTTAGGATCTAGGTAACTTTAGTAAGCATTAAGTCTACATTAAGCTTGAAAGATCTTAGGGATACTTTTCTAAGATTAGATATCGAGTCAAGGAATTTGAATCAGAATTCTATAATTTTAGAAACCGAATTAAATTTCTCACATATATTCATTAAAGGATTTCAGAGGCAAGGATCTGTATTCTTAGTATCCTTGATCTGAAATTCTCACGCAGAGTTCATTAAAGGATTCCAGAGGCATGGATCTGTATTCTTAGTATCCTTGATCTGGAATTCTCAATCAGAGTTCATCAGAGGAATTTAGAGGCAAAGATCTGTATTCTTAGTATCTTTGATCTAAAATCCTCATCATGTTTATCATAGGAATTCAGAGGTCAAGATCTATAATTTTAGAATCTTTGATTTGAAATCCTTGTCATGTTATCATTATCAGGTATTCATTATCATAGGAACTTTATAACTTAGAATCTGTGTAACAGTATTCTTTAGTTGAAGTTCTCACAGGTGATCATTATACTCAATACTGTAGGTATTGAGAACCTAGGTTAATTAACCTAGGACACACATACTAAAACCTAAGGTTTTAATTTCAAGTAAATTAAGAACCATGGTTTACACATTCATAATCAAAATCAAGGAACAAGATACAAACATGAATCAAACATAATCAATCAAGAGTTGGAATCTTAGCTCCAAATACAAACGGCAGATTAACGCTGACGTGTTGAGGTAAGTGGTGGGCGGTGAGAGCTAGCCCTATATATAAGCTTATTTCGGTATGTCAGGGGGAATCCGGCGTTCGTAATTGAAGTAAAGATTCGGGAACAATTGGGATCATTGAACATTAGTCAAACACATGAGATACAATCAGTTGAGATACAATCATTGTGTGAATCAATCATTGTGCTATTCAAACATGGATGAGCCAAACATGGCGTGTGAATCAACCAAGTTGTGAACATTTTTGTTATGTAAACCTTAAGTGAAATTCTTAAGTGATTACATCATTAGTACTTACTATCAATAGTTTAACAATAAAAAAAATGTAGAGCATACATGTGATCTAGTTCTACATGTTAACGACTGTTAGTAGGTGCACACATAACATAATCATAATTAAATCATGGATTCCATCATAGTTCAAGTTGATCAAAGATCATAGGATTCTTAATCAATGGAACATACATGGAAATCAGTACAAACATGTTGCCAAACTCTAGCAAGGACATGATCGTGGTATATCGAAGCGGTGGTGGGATGGCGTCTGGGCTGGCAGCTTGCTTGACGCTTTCGTATGCCCTATATATATATATACTATCTTCGGTATATCGGGAAAGTGTCAGTGTGTAGGTTTGGTGGAGTGAGATCATGGGACATCATACACATTCACATGAGAAGTATACTAATGAGCTGAGTGCTTATACGTGTACATGCTCATATTACAATTGAATGATAATACTAGTAGTATGGATATATTACTAACATAGGTTAACAGGAAAGTGTAGAGCACACGTATGATTAGTTCTACATGTTAACAACTGTTAGTAGGTGCACGCATAACACAATCATAGTTCAATCATGGAATCAATCATAGTTCAAGTTGATAAAAGATCATGGGATTCTTAATCAATGGATCACACTTGCAAATCAGTACAAAACGTGTTGCCAAATGCTAGCAAGGGCATGATCGTGGTATATCGAAGCGGTGGTGGGATGGCGTCTGGGCTGGCAGTTTGCTTGACCCTTTCGTATGCCCTATATATAAGCTATCTTCGGTATATCGGGAAAATGTCAGTGTGTAGGTTTGGTGGAGAGATCATGAGACGTCGTACATATTCACATGATAAGTATGCAAATAAGTTGATAACTTATACGTGTACTGGATCATATTACAATTGAATGATAATACTAGTAGTATGGATATATTACTGACCTTATCATAAAAAATTCAATTGAATCCTTCCTCATTACTGACCCACTTGTGGCTTCTATTCGTAGAATGCCTCCCCGACGTGATCCTAACGGAGGGGGTTCGACAAGTGGCAACGATGATGAGATCAACAAGATTGCCCGAGCCATCGCTATACATATGAGGGATGTCATTCCGGGCATGGTCACTCATATCAGCCAGAATCTTCTGGGGAGTACCAGTGATTCAGCAAACAACTCAAACACTCACAACACCGGAACTGCTAACTTCACCTTCAAGCAGTTCAATGATGCTAAACCTCCTAAGTACGCTGGTACTGAAGGAGCTACCGGCCTACTGCAGTGGCTGGAGAGCATCGAGGATATTCTCAATTTCACAGGATGTCCTGAAAATCTGAAGGTCAAAATGGCCTTAAGCGCTTTTCACAAAGGCGCTCTCACCTGGTGGAATTCTGAGAAGAACACCAGAGGACGAGAGGTCCCATTAGCATTACCGTGGGACGGTTTCAAGAATCTACATGTGGATAAGTTTTGTCCACGACATGAGCTGAAGAAACTTGAGGTGGAGATGTGGAATCTGGTGCAAGACAGTGGTGAGAACGCGAAGTATACAACTCGTTTTCATGAGTTGTGCATTCTGGTGCCACACCTGGTTACTCCTCTATCCCGCAGGATAGAGAAGTACATTGAGGGTTTACCTCTGGTTGTCAGGGGAACTGTTATGGGGAATAACCCCACTACTCTGGAGGCAGCAATTCAGATTGGTGCTACCCTCACTGAAGAATATGTTAAGTCTGGGGTGCTCACCCGAAAGGGGTACAAGAGAGCACAGATTGATGAAGGCAAGAAACTTGAACATCACCATCCCAAGAAGAAAAAGCAAAAGACAATCAAGAACTTTGCAGCTATGACTGTAGTTACACCCACTCAAGCCACACATATTACTGCTATGCCACAACCAGTTACCGCCAGAAAGCCTTATACTGGCCCGTTTCCACTGTGCACCAAATGCCAATACCATCACCTACCCAACACTCCATGCAAAAAGTGTCTCAAGTGTGGACGGATGGGACACTTGGCAGCTACATGCCGATCTGCTCATCTTGCTGCTGCAACAACTGCTACCACAAGTCCTACTGCTACAGGTGGAAGGGTCTGTTACAATTGTGAGGCAGAAGGACACTTCAGAAACCAGTGTCCAAAACTCAACACAGCTGCGACAACTGCTACAGCTCGTGCCTTTGTTATCGGAACGTCCGAAGCACGCGAGGACCCGGCAGTCATCACGGGTAGATTTCTTCTTAATGGTCATTACGTTTCTATCATATTTGATACTGGTACTGATAAAAGCTTTATCTCTGCTCATACTGCTTCTTTGTTTAACATACAACCATCTATACTTACGGCTCCCTATATCGTAGAAGTAGCTGATGGTAAAACCATACTTGTAGATTCGATAATTCATGGTTGTGAATTAAGATTTAACGACCATCTTTTCCTCATTGATCTTATTCCTATGACACTCGGAAGTTTCGAAGTTGTGATAGGAATGGATTGGTTATCCAAAAACAATGTCGAAATTGTCTGTTCGGAGAAACTTATTCGGATTCCTCTACCGACCGGTGAAACGGTGAGCGTTTACGGCGAGAAACCCTGCCGCGGATTGAAGATTGTGTCGTGCATCAAGGCTAGGAAGTACCTGAGGAAGAAATACTATGCGTTCCTGGCTCACGTAGTAGAGAATAAACCTGAAAATAAAGCAGTTGGAGACGTTCCAGTCATCAGAGATTATTCTGACGTGTTTCCAGAAGACTTGCCTGGATTACCACCGATCCGGCAAGTGGAGTTTAGAATTGATCTCGTCCCTGGAGCAAACCCAGTGGCGAAGTCACCATATCGATTAGCACCATCTGAGATGCAAGAACTGTCTAGTCAGCTTCAAGAACTTTTAGACAAAGGTTTCATCAGACCGAGTTTCTCTCCTTGGGGAGCTCCGGTTCTCTTTGTCAAGAAGAAAGACGGTTCGTTTCGTATGTGCATAGACTATCGTGAGTTAAACAAGTTGACAATCAAGAATAGATATCCTCTGCCCAGGATCGATGATCTGTTTGATCAATTACAGGGAGCAACTTGCTTCTCTAAGATTGATTTACGATCCGGGTATCATCAGTTGCGAGTAAATGATGAGGATATACCAAAGACTGTATTTAGGAATCGATATGGACACTACGAGTTTGTGGTTATGCCATTTGGGATGACCAATGCACCTGCAGTGTTCATGGATTTGATGAATCGAGTCTGCAGACCGTACTTAGATCAGTTTGTTATCGTCTTTATTGACGATATACTGATCTATTCAAAGACAGAACAAGAGCATGAGGATCATTTGAAGAAAGTCTTAGAATTATTAAGAGAGGAACAACTTTATGCTAAATTCTCAAAGTGTGAATTTTGGCTAAAGGAGGTTCACTTCTTAGGACATGTCATAAACAAAGATGGGATACATGTAGATCCAGCAAAGATTGAGGCGATTAAGAACTGGACTACCCCATCTACTCCAACAGAGATTCGTTCATTTCTGGGTTAGGCAGGCTATTACCGAAGATTCGTCGCGAACTTTTCAAAGATAGCCTTGCCACTTACCACTTTGACTCAGAAAAGTCAAGCGTTTATATGGGGGCAGAAACAAGAGGATGCCTTTCAACTTCTTAAACAGAAGTTATGTAACTCCCCTATCCTTAGTCTCCCAGAAGGAAGTGATGATTTCATTGTCTACTGCGATGCTTCAAACCTTGGTCTCGGTTGTGTACTTATGCAACGAGACAAGGTCATCGCATATGCTTCTAGACAACTTAAGGTTCACGAGAAGAATTACACTACTCATGACCTTGAGTTAGGGGCTGTGGTCTTTGCATTGAAGATTTGGAGACACTAACTGTATGGTACTAAATGTGTCATCTATACAGACCACAAGAGCCTGCAACACATCCTTAATCAGAAAGAAGTCAACATGAGACAACGGCGTTGGGTTGAGCTTCTAACTGATTACGACTGTGAGATTCGTTACCATCCGGGTAAAGCCAATGTGGTGGCGGATGCTCTTAGTCGTAAGGAACCAGTCAAACCAATTCGTGTCAGAGCCATGGAGATCAACACACAGCCAAACTTGAAAGATTTGATTCGTATTGCACAGCAACAAGTAGTGACAGACAATCAACTGAAAACAGACTTAGATTGCGGGATTGAGAAGAAACTAGAACCTCGATCTGACGGGGTGTTATATCTCAACGGCCGCATTTGGATTCCAAAATCAGAAGAATTGCGCACACTCATCTGTGATGAGGCACATAAGTCGCGATACTCAGTTCATCCTGGAGCAGATAAGATGTACCAAGATTTGCGGGCATCTTACTGGTGGCCGGGAATGAAGAAAGACATAGCACTGTATGTGGGGAAATGTCTTACATGTTCCAAAGTCAAAGTAGAACATCAAAAGCCTTCGGGACTTCTGCAGCAACCTGAAATTCCTCAATGGAAATGGGAACAGATTTCCATGGATTTCATAACCAAGTTGCCGAGAACTCCGCGAGGTTACGATTCGATTTGGGTGATCGTTGATCGACTCACCAAATCAGCTCATTTTCTCCCGATCCGAGAGGATTACAAAATGGAGAAGTTATCCACATTGTACATCAACGAAATCATTGCGTGACATGGTACTCCAACATCAATCATATCTGATCGTGATGGTCGATTCACTTCTCGCTTTTGGCAATCATTGCAAAAGGCTTTGGGAACTCGTGTTAATCTTTGCATGGCGTATCATCCCCAAACCGACGGTCAAAGCGTGTAGGATCAGATGTTCTCAATTGATAAATCAGTAGAGTATAGCAGCGGAATTCAACACAGAATTAGCATAAGTAAAGTAAGAACAAGTTCAATCAAACAGTAACGCAAGTTTGTTATAGAGAGAGAAAGTTTTCTGTAAAAGGAATATCTCATTCAATTGATTAACTTCGTTGCATTACAATCATGTCAACTGCCTATATATAGAAGGCAGTGACGTCTGATGATGTCACATGATGTTGACATCTAACAGACAAAACAAAACAACTGAAATTAACTAAACGACTGAGAATGTCTTCAACATCTGAAGACAAACTCTAAAACTACTGAAGTACAAATACTGAAACTACTGAAATACAAAATACTAAAACCTCTTATGAGTAAACTACTCACCAGACTTTTACAAACAATAAGAAAACTACTGAAGACTAACTATACACTACAACACCTGACGACTTACACTTCAGCTGTTGTACATCTCTTCAGATCTTGTGACTTCAGCACATTTGAATATCAGCCTTTGTGTTCTTCTTCAGTTGTTGTAATGCTGTGAGACTTAGAGATTTTTCTAATCAGGCTCATTGGTTCTTTTAGTCCAACAAACTCCCCCTGAACCAATGCAGCCAAAAACCTCTAACTTATTTAAGGTCTCACTTATTTATTCCAGGCAGAAAGAAATGTCTTTTTCTTTGAGATCAGTATCAAAATGACCAATTAAAGTATAAGCCTGATAACCAACAGCTTTCAAAAACTCTAACTGTCAAAATATGAGAGGGAACTCCATTGGGGAAATGGACTATGAGCATTAACCCCTCTCATTGAAGCTATTGATTGTATACTAACCTGAAAGACTCCCGGACATAAGCTTCAAGTAGTAACATCTTCTCTTCTGGAGTCATTTTTTCAGGTTCACCTTCGAAGAAGGACTCAGGCCCATAAAATTCAGACAAGTATCTGGCCGTAGTCCCATCCTTCAGTTCTACTCTTGTAATTTCCCTGTACACAAACTCATCAGGGTGCTTACCCTCTAAAAACAAATAGAGTTCTTCTTGCTGAACATGTTCCAGCCTCCTATACACCAGTCCCTTCTTTATCATTTTGTTCTCTAAGAAGTTAGGAGCTTTTGCACCCGAGTTGTAGACACTCTTGAAGTCATTAATGATTTCCCAAGGATCAAGCACTGACCCAAGCATGATTTCAGCACTCAACACCCTTTTGATCCTATTTGCATAAGTTGCTGGGGGCTGTCTCTTGTGAATCCTATGAAGAACCCTTGGGTCAGGCCACATCTTAATCAATTCTTTCGTATATTTAAATGTCCATTTCAGAGCATACAACCTTTGAGCTTCCTTTTTCATTGCAGTGATAGTTGAAGTATGAGGATAATCTTTGTCCACCAACTTGAGGAATTGCTCATCATGTTTCTTTTGGCTCTCTTCTTCTTCCAGTTTTACTTTGACTGCCAACATCCTAGCCTCTGGTGTGATAATTGACTGTTGACCAAAAGCTAATGGCTTTTCAGGAATGTAATTGGCAGGAAGAGTAATTTTCTTCTTTGGAACTGTCAGATCTACCCCAGTTGTTGAAGGTGCAGGCTTTTGAGCTTTTGGCTTGATGACTGTGGAGATAGGCAACCTGTCTTCTGCATCAGAACTTTCTTCTTCTTGAATTCTGAGTTGCCTTCTCTTCTTTGGAGGAGCCCTTACCTCAACAACCTGAGTCTCAACCTGAGTCTGAACCTCTGGAATTTGAACCCCCTCTAGTTCAGTGTCTTGTGCATCAGAAGTTGTGGCTTGTACTTGAACTTCAGAGATTGTAGCCTGTGTTTGAACTTCAGAAGTTGTAGCCAATTCTTGTACATCAAATTCTTGTACATCAGAGTTTTTGACTTGTTTTTGTACATCAGATGTTGTGGCTTCCAATTGTTCAGCACTAACGTCAATTTCTTTAGCAACCATTTCCTGCTCAACTTCCACATCATCTCTGTTGATAATCTCAACAGGTTTGTTCTTCTTCTGTCTCTTATAAGTTACTTGAATGACAGGAGACCTTTCAAATGCAACCTCTTCAGACCTTGGCCTTTTGGAAGCTGAAGTTGTGACTGATTCAGTTCCTAACTCCCCCTTTTTGGCTGCAGGGGAAGAAGGAGTGTGTAGAGTTGAAAGTTTAGCAGTCACAGCCTCATCAACCATTTGTTGAATTTGAGTTTGGGAAGGTAACCTCTCATCAAGGGCTTGAACAATAATTGATTTCAGTAATGGAGTAATGAGAGGGAGGATTTGTAGAAAGGCAGCAGCTAATGCCTCTGGGGTGCCAGAACCCAAAGGATTAGTGCCAAAAACAGTGGCTGGTGGCTTTTCAAATTGAATATGAGTGGTTGAAGTGTTTGGGTGACCTTCAGAATGAGAAGGTGCCATCTGTGGGGTAAGTGGGGAAGATGGTCTTTTGTCCTTGGACATTTTGGTGAGTAGCTCATTGAGTCTACATACCTCAGCCTCAAGGAGTTGGTTTTGCTTAACAAGCTCAGCAACTGATCTTTGGTCATCAGTAGCATTAGCTACATCATCTGACCTCCTGAGAATCTCAGGATTTACCTGAGTTGAGTGTGGCTCAACAGATTCAGGTGCCCCTTTGTCTTGGTACTGGGGACGTCCAACCTCAGGGGTAACCCCTTCATCAGTTGTTGCCTCTGACAAGGTCTTAGCAAGGGTACCACTAGCAATCACTCCAAATGATGGAGGTGATGAAGTAGCAGCCTTGTCAGATATCAGAATCTCTCTTTCCACACTAGGAGATCTGATGTTGTAGTCATGATCCTGTGGGTTATCAGAGACACTTTGGTCCTCCCCCTCAATGTTGGAGCTTATCCCAGTAGTGATAGGTGTCTGGGAGGGGATAGGAGTGTTCAACTGATTCAGGATGTTTTCAATAACAAAAGTGGGACTATCTGGGGTGGTTTCCATAGGAATTGGTTTTGAAACAGATTGCACCCGGGGAGATTGGTGCTGTTCAATAGAAACCTTTTCAACTGAAAGAGGTTCTAGTGATGTGTCTGCCCCTTCAAAAGTTGCACCAGGTTCCTGTTGAGAGGAATCCTGGGCGGTTTGAGCCGGTGGAGTCGGATGGATCACTGGTTGACTACTCCCAGTGACCATGTCATGCCTTGGTGAGGCATGGGCAGACTCAGGGGACTCATTTCCCTGAGCAGCCTTTTTGGTTTGTTTGGATTTTGGTTTAGTGGGGACTCTGGATTTTGATTTTGTGGTGGAGGCTGTGGGTTCCCTCTGCTTGGGTTTTAGCTTTCGGGCAGCCTCTTTGAGAGTAGGGTTAGAGTTGTGTCGGGAATATACTTCCAACAAAACTGCTGGAGCAGAGATCCCCTGACCAACAAGGCCATTTTGCTGAAACTGTTTCTCTATGATGGCCATGATAAAACGTGGATAGAGTAGCCATCTAGAAGAAACAGGCTTACCAGCATGTTCAGTTAATTCAGAAAAGAGTATTTGAGAAAAATTTAGCTTTTGAGATTCTAGGATAGAATACAATACCTGTTGCCATCGAGAAGACACTTGATCCCATGAAGAAGACTTCGGAGCCAAGCAGATGTTGATCATATGGAATATCAAGCACTCTGGGTCATTGAAGTGCTTCTTGAAAAGTGTGGAATCACTTAAGTCGCCCTGGTATTCATGACTTGTAAAACAGAGGTCAGTGGCACTTTTAGGGAACTGAGCGACAAGGTTGGCATCGTCCAGTTGAAGAACATCCCTTAGCTCAGCTGGACTAATATGGATGTTGTGACCATTGACTGTTGATCGAAGAGATAGGACTCCAGTTCCAACATTTACCAGTTCAACATTCATCCAAAATTGATGAATGGATTCGACATACAGAGTCGGATTGATGAGAAAAGCAATTTTGAATTGAGAGGAGTTCATCAAATCCACTGCTTCATCAAACTTGGACCAGAATGAAGATTTGGTCAAGTAGGCAATCGAATTGTGACGCGGTTTCAAAGTAAGAGCAGCCATGGAAGCAAAGATGAAAGAGGGAAAATAGGTTTTGAAAAAAAAGATGAAAAGTTCTGAGAAGGTGATAATGAAACAACTGAAGAAGGTTGAGTTAAATAGAGAAAACAACAGAAGTTAAAACAACTGAAGAGTAAAATTACTCATCAGGTGTTGTCGACAGTTTTGTTCATCAGTTGTTTTCATCAGTTTTCATCAGACTTTTTGGAAATTTTGTTCATCAGAACTTGTGAACAATGTGTTCATCAGAACTTGTAAACAATTTGTTCATCAGAACTTTGTGGAAATTGTGTTCATCAGAACTTTTGAACAATGTGTTCATCAGAACTTGTAAACAATTTGTTCATCAGAACTTTGTGGAAATTTTGTTCATCAGAACTTTTGAACAATGTGTTCATCAGAACTTGTAAACAATTTGTTCATCAGAACTTTGTGAGTAATGTTTGACCTTCAGTACTTAGTGAATCAATACTCATCAGTACTTGTAGCTTAGAGTATTAGAAAAGGTCATAACTGTTCTTGAATCAGTACTTTTGATATGTATCAGTATGTACTGAAAATATCAAAATGTGTCAAGATAAAGAAAAAAAATATTTTTGGAATTTTAAAAGGATATTTAACATTTTATTCATTTAAACACTAACCTATTCAAGTTGCAACATACCAAGCCTGAGAACTAAATTTTGAAAAGTGGATGTGTCTAAAGGCTTAGTAAAAATGTCAGCAAGCTCATCAGCACTAGGAACAAATTTGGGATCAATCAGACCTTTTTCAAAACAATCTCTTATAAAGTGATGTCTGATCTCAATGTGTTTAGTCCTAGAGTGCTGAACTGGATTCTTGACAATACAAAGAGCTGAAGCACTATCCATTAACAATGGTGTCTTCAGTTCTTTGATGCTATAGTCCAGGAGTTGAGACTGAAGCCAGAGAATTTGGGAAGTGCAACTTGCAGCAGCAATGTACTCAGCTTCAGCCGTGGAGGTGGCTACAGAAGTTTGCTTCTTACTTTGCCAAGAAACCAAGCAATTTCCTAGAAACTGACACCCACCAGAAGTAGATTTTCTTGAGAGTTTGCATCCTGCATAGTCACTATCTGAAAAAGCAACCAGCTTGCAGGATTGTCCAGTGGAGTACCATATTCCCAGGAATTGAGTACCTTGCAAGTATCTGAAAATTCTTTTCACAGCAATCAAATGAGACTCTTTGGGTGCAGCCTGAAATCTAGCACAAACACATGTGGCAAACATAATGTCTGGCCTGGATGCAGTTAGATACATTAAAGATCCAATCATACATCTATAAAGAGTTTCATCCACTGAAGAACCTTTCAGATCTGCATCAAGTTGTGTGGTGGTGCTCATGGGGTTGGAACATGGCTTACAGTTTTGCAAATCAAATTTCTTTAAAAGCTCTTTTGTGTATTTTGATTGGTGAATGAAAATTCCATCAGGTTTTTGTTTGATTTGAAGACCCAAGAAAAACTGTAGCTCCCCCATAGCACTCATTTCAAAATTTTTAGTCATAAGTTCAGTGAAATCATCACACAACTTTGGGTCAGATGAAGCAAATATAATGTCATCAACATAAATTTGAACAAGTAGCTTATGCTGACTTACATTCTTTATGAATAAAGTTTGATCAATGGAGCCTCTAGTGAAATTATTTTTTAGAAGAAAAGTGGATAATGTGTCATACCAGGCTCTAGGTGCTTGTTTCAGCCCATAAAGAGCTTTATCAAGCTTGTACACCCAATCAGGATGTTTATTGTCCTCAAAGCCTGGAGGTTGACACACATACACTTCCTCTTTTATTTTGCCATATAAGAAAGCACTTTTGACATCCATTTGAAAAACTTTAAGTTTATGTAAGGCAGCATATGCTAAAAACAGCCTAATTGCTTCTAATCTGGCTACAGGGGCAAAAGTTTCATCATAATCAATACCTTCTTCCTGACAGAACCCCTGTACAACCAGTCTAGCTTTGTTTTTAATGATTTGACCTTTTCATCTGTTTTATTCCTAAACACCCATTTTGTGCCTATTGCACACTTACCTGGAGGTAAAGAAACCAGCTCCCAAACCTGTTGCTTTTTGAATTGCAATAATTCCAACTGCATTGCCTCCACCCAGCCAATATCTCTAAGTGCTATGTGGTAATTCTTTGGCTCTTGTTGACTGACAAACAAAGCATAAAGACAAAAGTTAGATAATTGACTTCTTGTTGAAACACCTGCAGAAATATCACCAAGAACTTGAGATAATGGATGATCCTTCAGTTCTTGATATGGAATGAGATCAGTGCAAGTGTTTGCTGGAGGAACTGATGCAGCAGTTGAAGAAGATTCAGGATGTACAGCAGCAGGAATTTCAAAGGATTTAGAAGATGCCAGAATTTCATCAGCATTTGTAGTGAGTGGGATTGCTGAAGCAGAAGGAGCATCAGATTTGGTAGATGTGGACATATTGTCACTGAATCTGAACAAATGAGTACTTGCATCTTCATCATCTGAAATTCCTTGTGATGTTGCATTAGAAGCTGGTGGTGGATCAGCTGGAAGAACTTCATCTTCTACACCACTATTCTCAACATGAAAATCATGTTGCAAGATATTCAGATCAAACATCTCAGCAGGATTCTGAGGAATGGAATCTTTAGGACATTCATTGAATTTGACATGAAGAGTTTCTTCTACAGTCTTTGTTCTACAATTGAACACTCTATATGCCTTGCATGTTGAAGAATATCCAACAAAGTATCCTGCATCAACTTTGGAATCAAACTTGGTAAGTTGATCTTTGGTGTTGAGAATGAAACAAGGACACCCAAAAGCTCTGAAGAAGGAAATCAAAGGAGTTAAAGAATGAAGGATTTCATATGGAGTCTTCAACCATCTTTGATTCACCAAAACTCTGTTTTGCACATAGCAAGCTGTGTTAACAGCTTCTGCCCAGAATGTGAGAGGTAAACCAGAATCAGCAAGCATTGTTCTGGCAGCTTCAATCAGGGTCCGATTCTTCCTTTCTACAACTCCATTCTGTTCAGGAGATCTGGGAATGCTATACTGTCTCTAAATTCCCTTTGACTGATAAAATTCATCAAGAAGATGATTTCTGAATTCAGTGCCATTGTCACTCCTAACACACTTGATAGAAAGAGAATACTGCTTTTCAGCATACAACACAAAATTGATAATAGCCTTGGCAACCTCACCTTTTGAGTGTAAGAAGAAAGTCCAGACAAACTTTGAATAGTCATCAACAATAACTAGACAATACTTCTTCTTTGCCATAGACATTATCTGCACTGGACCAAACAGATCCATGTGTAACAATTGTAAACAACCAGTGGATTTGGAATCTCCAATTGAAGGAAAAGAGACTTTGTGTTGCTTTCCTTTCAAGCATGCAGAACAGTTTTCATCACAACTAAAATCCTTTAAAGGAAGACCTCTAACCAAACCATGTTTCACCAATTGATTCATGTTCTTAATGTTCACATGACCTAATCTTCTATGCCACAGATTTGATTCCTTGAAAGAGGCCTTAGAAAATAAACAAGGATGACCTTTGATAGAGATTTTCTTAGAAAGATCAAAGGCATATACCTTTCCCACTCTGTTAGCCTTAAGAAGTGTATACTCATCTAATGTAACGCCCGTCTCCCGGGACACGTCACTTTGTCGGATTTACTCATAAGCACAGTGATAAAATAATTATAACTCAATCGCAGCGGAAATAAGACATATTATACATAAGTAAACCCGATTACACATTTATGTCACACAACCATTTTTATTTATTTATTTATTTATTTATTTACAAAATCTACATCTATGCCAGTCTTCTCAAAACCTGCAGCCAGCATCCACCCATGATCACTTACGCCAATTGTTTCTTGCCTCGACTAGCTGAGGCTTCACCATCTCTACCTGATGTGCATACTAAAATTTGTCAGCTTAAGCTGGTGAGTTCTAAGTTTAATAAACATCTTTAATTTCAAACAATATATTTCAAAAGCATTTCACAAAAGCATACATTGATATACATGTATCATATTATATCAACAACATTTATTTAAAAATCTGTTTTACCCGAAGGTAACTTCTTTACCCGAAGGTAACTTCTTACCCGAAGGTAACTTCTTTACCCGAAGGTAAACTTCTTTACCCGAAGGTAAACTTCTTTACCCGAAGGTAAACTTCTTTACCCGAAGGTAACTTCTTTACCCGAAGGTAAACTTCTTTACCCGAAGGTAACTTCTTTACCCGAAGGTAAACTTCTTTACCCGAAGGTAACTTCTTTACCCGAAGGTAAACTTCTTTACCCGAAGGTAAACTTCTTTACCCGAAGGTACTTTCAAAATTTCTTTTAAAAACTTTATAATCAGCACCGTAGTGCAAAAACCTTATTCGAAACACCGTCTTTACCTCAGACCTATACACCGGCATTATCCTGTTATATCGAAGGAGCATACGAGTACACACCTTCGGTATACTAGGACCATGTCTTTGTTAGTATATGAGATTTGGACCTCTTGATAACTCTTTTAATAAACTCTTTTCAAAATAAAGATTCGGGTTGCCTCTTTTTATTTTAAAAAAAATACGTACATAAAATTCGGCATTATCCCGACATAACATTGGTATAAACGGGAAACATCCCGGCATCAATATAATATCATATACATCAATCATTTCAAATATATTTATCATGCATACACATCAGCCCTAAAACATTAAAACAGTAAAAGAGGGCTCATAGAACTCACCTGATCTATGCTTCTATCGTAAAATTTTAGCTCCTCAATTCTTATCTTACGTGACCGCCAATTTCCTAATAACATTAGTACGCTAATGGGATTACTTAACGTATCTTTATATTTTTAGGTATTGACTCGAGTCTTTAATTGGACAGCATAACGGCTTATGCTTTTCGGTTTTCTTAAAAATACTTGGGCAGAATTTCGGCTTATAAAACTTTATTTTAGAGTTTTAAGTTGGACAGAACCTCGTCTTATAAATATATATTTTTATAAAATATTTGGGCAGCATCTCGGCATACTCCGTGTTTTACAAAAATGTTGAAAATAGCCTCCACGCATAACATTAGTGAGGTTTTTAAACAAACAATAACTCGACCATACTAATTAAATAATTATTTTAAAATAAGAGTATAATAGGTGGTTACCTCAAAGTAGCTCGTACCAATGCTCGCTTAACAATATTTGAACGGAATTCTAGTAACTACCGTATCCGCTCAAGGGTTTTAGGAGAGTATTTTGACAGAGTTTTGTTACTGAAGAAAAATGAAAATTTGATCATCGACATTCATCTATTTATAGACGAAGATTCCTTCGTTATTAAGAAAGGAATAATATATATATGGTTCAAATCGTTCGACGTATAACTTTCGAATTTCGACATATGTTTAAATTGATTATTTTATTATTTTTTATTATTTTATTATTATTATTATTATATTATTATAATTAATTTAGCTCAATTCTTGTTTTTCTCTTATAACTTTTTGCATCTGATGTTTTAAAAACTTTTGAATATGCCGTTGAAATCTACTAATTATTCTCTACATTTCTACCCAAGTTTCGTTGAAAACGGAGCAGGGTCAAAAATAATATATTTTAATATTCACGAGCTTATATCTTGCTCATACATTATCGTATAACGGTCTGGCTTATATCAATGTGATCGTAATTACTTCAGGATTGTTCATAAAAATTTTGAACCCAAACGGTCACAGAAATTCTGCACGTTATTATTAGGCTCTATAACGTGTCCATACATTATCGGATATTTTTATCATTTATATCCTTTTGATCATAATTACTTTACGAACGTTTATATAAATTTTGAACATGAACGGTTCCCGAAATTTTGCGCGTTTATCATTGGGTTGCTAATTTTTATTTTTTTATTTTTTTCGGATGTTACAAATCTACCCTCCTTACAATAGGTTTCGTCCTCGAAACCTGTTATGTTTCAAACAATTGAGGGTAGCATATTCTCATCTCTTCTTCGGTTTCCCAGGTTGCCTCTGATCCCTTTCTATGCTTCCATTGTACCTTAACCATCTTGACAACTTTGTTACGAAGTCTCTTTTCATCGCGATCAAGTATCGCGACTGGTTCTTCTACGTAATTAAGCTTGTCATCAACCTCGATTTCATCGTAAAGCACATGAGAGGTTTCATCCGCAAGACATTTCCGTAGATGAGACACATGAAATGTCGGGTGTATACTACTAAGCTCATCTGGCAGCTCCAATCGGTATGCAACTTTACCGATCCTGGCTAAAATCTTAAAGGGTCCGATATACCTCGGACTTAGCTTTCCACGCTTTCTAAATCGAATTAGACCTTTCCATGGGGATACTTTTAATAACACACGATCCCCTACGTTGAATTCAATTGGTCTTCTTCTCTTGTCTGCGTAGGACTTTTGACGATCTTGGGCAGCTTTTAGTCGTGCTCTGACTTGAGCGAGTTTATTGGCCATTAATTCTACATCTGATTTGCTCCCCATGTCTTTCTGTCCAACCTCACCCCAACATAGTGGTGTTCGACATCGTCTCCCGTATAACATTTCATATGGTGGCATTCCGATGCTAGCATGGTAGCTGTTGTTATACGAGAATTCAACTAACGGTAAATGATCGTCCCAATTACCACCAAAGTCGATAACACATGCACGTAACATATCTTCTAATGTTTGTATCGTTCTTTCAGTTTGCCCATCCGTTTGCGGATGATATGCCGTGCTTAAACATAACCTCGTCCCCATCTGTTCATGAAATTTCTTCCAGAATCTAGAAGTAAATCTGGTATCTCGATCCGACACAATCGAGAGTGGTACTCCATGACGTGCAACAATTTCTTTTACGAACAATTCTGATAACTTTTCTGACGAATATGTCTCGCGTATTGGTAAGAAGTGAGCACTCTTCGTCAGTCGGTCTACAATCACCCATATGGAATCATGTTGTTTAGCTGTACGCGGTAGCTTTGTGATGAAATCCATGGTGATGTGTTCCCATTTCCATTCAGGAACTTCCAAAGGCTGTAAATAGCCGTGAGGCTTTTGATGCTCAGCTTTCACTTGCAAACAAGTCAAACATCGATTAACATATTGTAATATGTTGAATTTCATTCCTGGCCACCAATAATTTTTGCGTAGATCTTGAAACATTTTGGTAGTACCGGGATGGACAGAATATCTTGTCTTGTGTGCTTCGTCGAGAATTCTTGATCTGATATTCCCATATTGAGGTACCCACATTCTACCGTAACGAGTTTTGATTCCGAACTCGTTTTCATCAAGCTTCTTTATCAGACCAAAAATTCTTTCACTCATCATGTTTTCTTCTTTCAATGCTTCTTGTTGTGCATCTTTGAGTTGATTCAGAAAGTCTGATGTTATAACAAGCGCATAAGATTTCACTCGAATAGGAGAAGAATCGCCTTTGCGACTTAGCGCATCTGCCACCACGTTGGCTTTTCCTGGATGGTAAAGAATTTCACAATCATAATCCTTAATCAACTCGAGCCATCTACGCTGTCTCATATTCAAGTCTTTTTGTTCGAAGAAATACTTCAGACTTTTATGATCAGTGTAGATGGTGCATTTGGCACCATACAAATAGTGCCTCCATATCTTTAGTGCAAACACGACTGCTGCCAACTCCAAGTCATGTGTTGGGTAATTCTTTTCATGGGTTTTTAGTTGTCGTGAAGCATAAGCAATAACTTTGCCCCGTTGCATTAGAACACAACCCAAACCCTGATATGATGCATCAGAATAAATTACCATGTCTTCTGTTCCATCAGGTAATGATAATACTGGGGCATGTGTTAATCGTCTCTTTAGTTCGTCAAATGCAGCTTGTTGTTCAGGACCCCATTCAAACTTTACTTCTTTCTTGGTTAACTTTGTCATGGCAGAAGCAATCTTGGAGAAATCTTGGATGAAACGTCGGTAGTAACCGGCCAAACCCAGAAAGCTACGAACTTCAGTGGGTGTCTTTGGCGGATTCCATTTTGTCACCGACTCGATCTTACTTGGATCAACCAGGATTCCATTAGCATTGATTACATGACCTAGAAATTGTACTTCTCTTAGCCAAAAGGCACATTTTGAGAATTTGGCATACAACTTCTCTCTTCTCAACGTCTCCAAAACTTCTTTTAAGTGATAGGCGTGGTCTTGTTCATTCTTAGAGTATATCAAAATATCATCAATGAACACAATAACTGACCTATCAAGCATTGGTCGACATACCCTGTTCATGAGATCCATGAATGCAGCTGGGGCATTAGTCAAACCAAACGACATTACCAAAAACTCATAATGTCCATATCGTGTTCGAAATGCAGTCTTTGATATGTCTTCTTCCCTTACTTTCAACTGATGATAGCCCGAACGTAAGTCGATTTTAGAGAACCAATTCGCTCCTTGTAGCTGGTCAAACAAGTCATCGATTCTAGGAAGAGGATATTTGTTCTTTATTGTGAGTTTATTTAGCTCCCTGTAGTCTATGCACATTCGCATGCTCCCGTCTTTCTTCTTTACAAATAATACTGGGGCTCCCCAAGGCGAAACACTTGGCCGCACAAAACCTTTGTCTAATAGGTCTTGCAACTGCGACATTAACTCCTTCATCTCTGAGGGTGCAAGTCGATAAGGTGCCTTCGCAACTGGTTTAGCTCCTGGTAAAAGATCAATTCGAAACTCTACTTCTCGTTCTGGAGGCATACCCGGTAATTCGTTAGGAAACACATCGGGGAATTGAGATACCACCGGAATATCTTTCAATTCTTTCGTCTTCACCTTATTATCGACCACATATGCGAGATAAGCTTTGCAACCTTGATTCATAAACTTTTGGGCCTTCAGCATTGAAACGATATTTACCGAAGAGCTCGTACGATCTCCACAGATAATAATCCGATCTCCATCAGGCGCTTGGAGTTGAATCATCTTCTTTTTACATAATATTTCAGCTTCGTGTTCCGTTAACCAATCCATGCCCAGCACGACATCAAACCCGCCCAAAGTTATTGGGTAAAGATTAATGGGTATTTTATGACCATCAAGGTCAATATAACAACCCTCAACAATGGTAGAAATAACTACCTTCTTTCCTAGTGCCGTTTCAACTTCTAGTGGGGTATCTATCTTATTGGGGATCTTATTGAGCAGTATACAGAAGTTAACAGATATAAAACTCCTACTGGCACCAGAATCAAATAATACAGTAGCTGGCATGTTATTGATAAGAAACGTACCCGACACAACATCTGGGGTTTCCTTAGCTGCACCAACGGTCATTGTAAAAGCTCTCCCTTGGGTTTTGGAACCATATCCGTTTTCTTATTTGGGCATTCTGTTGCCCGATGACCTGGTTTCCCACAATCGAAACATTTCACAATTGGGCATTTGTTGGCATAGTGTCCCTCCTTGCCGCACTTGAAGCAAACATTCATCCCCATTCTACAGTTCCCACTATGCATTCGGTTACATATCTTACAAACTGTTGGACTACTGCCAGATATCTTTCTTTTTGGATTGAAATTGTCTTTCTTAGAACCTTGAGAGTAATCTCCCCACTTCCTCTTACTTGTCATGGGCCTCCCTCCTAGCCCGTACACTTCTTCAAATAATTCTGCTGTAAGCTCTACTGCAGACTGATAGGTTCCTGGTGCAGAACCTTTAACTAATCTCCTTACCTCCGACGGAAACCCCTGAATATAACGTTTGATTCGGGATTCCTCTGGTGTTACCAAGTGAGGTACAAGTCTGGACATCTCATTAAACTTAGCCGTGTACTCTTGATGAGTCATAGTACCGACCTCTAGATTCATAAAATCCTTCTCCATCTTATCTATAACAAACTTTGGACAAAATTTTGCTAACACTAAACGCTTGAAACTTTCCCAACTTAATGCCTCTACCGCAGGCTCCCCCATCGCTTGCTGAATTGTGTCCCACCAAAACAAAGCTTCAGATACAAAAGAATGAGCTGCAAACTTGACTTTCTGGCTATCATTGCACTCACTAATTTTAATAACTGACTCCATCTCCCGAAGCCACTGGTGTGCTGTCACTGCATCCTTCTTTCCATCAAATGAAGGAGGGTTACAACTCTTGAAGATCTTATAGTCACACCCTTTCTTTTTATCTTCTTGCCTAACCGTAGTGAGTGGTACGATAATTTGAGTGGCTCCATTTCCCATAGCTGCACCTGTCTCTATTCCCGTATTGTTATCAGCGCCAGAGTGATTACCATTACTATCCTTCTCTTGTCGACGTATTTCTGCAGCAATTTCTGGTATTGCCGCTTTAAGCATTCTTACAAAGTTTGCTTCCATTTGATCTGGTTGATCATTGGCTCCGTCATTCTCATGAGAATTTTCACTCGTTTCAATGTGTACTTCATCTTCCAAATTTGGATTTAACCGAGTACTTTCTCTTCTAATTAGGGGTATATCGGTATCACGATCGATATTTTCATCTAGAGCATGTTCTCTATTGGCCATCCTACAATTAAGGTATAGGATAAATCAATATTTGTATGATAAGTAGTAATCCCAGAGTTCAAATGTATAATAAATAATCAATTACAGGACCTAGGATGTAATTACTTATTTACTATGACATCATTTTCCAGTTTACTATCTATCATATTTATATTAAATATCCGACCTTAACCCTTAACTTACAACACCTTTACAAATAACGAATCAAACTTTAGAATTATTTGCAAATGTCAAACCTCAATTGCAGTAGCTAATTGCAATTGATCTTTAGCATTTACGCATGTGTCCAAAGTTTTATTCGTTAGATGCTTGATGTATCCTCTGTGGCTGGCATGCGGCTGCTTTGACTGGCATTCCTATATTCTCCTAGAGTCCTAGTTTAAGTTTAGTTACCGCTTGAGTACCTAAATCTCTTAAACCAGTGCTCTGATACCAACTTGTAACGCCCGTCTCCCGGGACACGTCACTTTGTCGGATTTACTCATAAGCACAGTGATAAAATAATTATAACTCAATCGCAGCGGAAATAAGACATATTATACATAAGTAAACCCGATTACACATTTATGTCACACAACCATTTTTATTTATTTATTTATTATTTATTTACAAAATCTACATCTATGCCAGTCTTCTCAAAACCTGCAGCCAGCATCCACCCATGATCACTTACGCCAATTGTTTCTTGCCTCGACTAGCTGAGGCTTCACCATCTCTACCTGATGTGCATACTAAAATTTGTCAGCTTAAGCTGGTGAGTTCTAAGTTTAATAAACATCTTTAATTTCAAACAATATATTTCAAAAGCATTTCACAAAAGCATACATTGATATACATGTATCATATTATATCAACAACATTTATTTAAAAATCTGTTTTACCCGAAGGTAACTTCTTTACCCGAAGGTAACTTCTTACCCGAAGGTAACTTCTTTACCCGAAGGTAAACTTCTTTACCCGAAGGTAAACTTCTTTACCCGAAGGTAAACTTCTTTACCCGAAGGTAACTTCTTTACCCGAAGGTAAACTTCTTTACCCGAAGGTAACTTCTTTACCCGAAGGTAAACTTCTTTACCCGAAGGTAACTTCTTTACCCGAAGGTAAACTTCTTTACCCGAAGGTAAACTTCTTTACCCGAAGGTACTTTCAAAATTTCTTTTAAAAACTTTATAATCAGCACCGTAGTGCAAAAACCTTATTCGAAACACCGTCTTTACCTCAGACCTATACACCGGCATTATCCTGTTATATCGAAGGAGCATACGAGTACACACCTTCGGTATACTAGGACCATGTCTTTGTTAGTATATGAGATTTGGACCTCTTGATAACTCTTTTAATAAACTATTTTCAAAATAAAGATTCGGGTTGCCTCTTTTTATTTTAAAAAAAATACGTACATAAAATTCGGCATTATCCCGACATAACATTGGTATAAACGGGAAACATCCCGACATCAATATAATATCATATACATCAATCATTTCAAATATATTTATCATGCATACACATCAGCCCTAAAACATTAAAACAGTAAAAGAGGGCTCATAGAACTCACCTGATCTATGCTTCTATCGTAAATTTTAGCTCCTCAATTCTTATCTTACGTGACCGCCAATTTCCTAATAACATTAGTACGCTAATGGGATTACTTAACGTATCTTTATATTTTTAGGTATTGACTCGAGTCTTTAATTGGACAGCATAACGGCTTATGCTTTTCGGTTTTCTTAAAAATACTTGGGCAGAATTTCGGCTTATAAAACTTTATTTTAGAGTTTTAAGTTGGACAGAACCTCGTCTTATAAATATATATTTTTATAAAATATTTGGGCAGCATCTCGGCATACTCCGTGTTTTACAAAAATGTTGAAAATAGCCTCCACGCATAACATTAGTGAGGTTTTAAACAAACAATAACTCGACCATACTAATTAAATAATTATTTTAAAATAAGAGTATAATAGGTGGTTACCTCAAAGTAGCTCGTACCAATGCTCGCTTAACAATATTTGAACGGAATTCTAGTAACTACCGTATCCGCTCAAGGGTTTTAGGAGAGTATTTTGACAGAGTTTTGTTACTGAAGAAAAATGAAAATTTGATCATCGACATTCATCTATTTATAGACGAAGATTCCTTCGTTATTAAGAAAGGAATAATATATATATGGTTCAAATCGTTCGACGTATAACTTTCGAATTTCGACATATGTTTAAATTGATTATTTTATTATTTTTATTATTTATTATTATTATTATTATATTATTATAATTAATTTAGCTCAATTCTTGTTTTTCTCTTATAACTTTTTGCATCTGATGTTTTAAAAACTTTTGAATATGCCGTTGAAATCTACTAATTATTCTCTACATTTCTACCCAAGTTTCGTTGAAAACGGAGCAGGGTCAAAAATAATATATTTTAATATTCACGAGCTTATATCTTGCTCATACATTATCGTATAACGGTCTGGCTTATATCAATGTGATCGTAATTACTTCAGGATTGTTCATAAAAATTTTGAACCCAAACGGTCACAGAAATTCTGCACGTTATTATTAGGCTCTATAACGTGTCCATACATTATCGGATATTTTTATCATTTATATCCTTTTGATCATAATTACTTTACGAACGTTTATATAAATTTTGAACATGAACGGTTCCCGAAATTTTGCGCGTTTATCATTGGGTTGCTAATTTTTATTTTTTTATTTTTTTCGGATGTTACATCTAACATTTTGCTAATCAAAGGCATCACATCAGAAGATAAAATCCTACAATCTTGCTTAGTGAAGAGAGACACATGACCCTTATCACACATTTGACTAACACTCAGCAGATTGTACTTAAGATTCTCAACATGATTAACATCATCAAACCTAATCTCACCATTAGTAACTACACCTTTACCTATGATATACCCCTTAGCATCATTACCAAAGGACACAAATCCTCTCCTTCCAGTGAAATAGTTATGAAGAAGAGATCTGCTCCCAGTCATATGCATGGATCCTCCACTATCAACATACCAGATGCTACTTTGGCATGCTGAAGGACCCTGCATACAACAACACACTCAGTTAGACTTTTGGACCCAAACCATTTTGGTTTGGGTCTGTTAACATTTGAAGAAACAGAACTAGCATTATCAGTTGAAGCAACACTTGAAGCATTCTTATTAGAAATTTTGGTTTGACTTTTGATTTTGATTTCTTTTTATGAAATGAATCAACAGATGCCTCTGCCATATTGACCCTTCCTATCAGTTGTTGCATCATTAGCATCAGTTGATTATGAGTTTGAGTTAAAAGCTTGATTTCATCAGACACATCAGGACTTGATTTTTTATTTTTCTTGTTGATCAGTTTTGTGTCTGTAGTTAAAATAGATGTTTTCAAGTGTTGTTTCCCTGAATCTGGAACAATTTCTTTTCCTTTCTTGAATTGACTTGAAGTATTTCCTTGTACTGATTTTCCAGATTTTGAAACAACTGATGATTCTGGTACAAATTTTGAACTGAATGCATTTTTCATTTTAAGTATATGCTTGTTTTTATTCTTGATTTTATTGAATTTTGAACCTTTTCTGTACCAGCATTCATCAGTTGAATGATTAAACAACCTACAAATAGCACAAGGCACCCTCTTCTTCCTTTCTTTGTGATTGTCTACAAGTACTGATGACTTAGAAACAGATTGTTTGTTCATCAGAACATCTAAGGCATCAGTATTTGTAGTCAAATTGACAACAGCTGATGTTTTGACAACATCTGAAGAGTTATTTTTCAGCACTTGTGTCTCAACACATTTACCAACATCAGTTGTTGCATTATCAGCTTTTTCAACAACTGCTGAAGAATGACTTTGACTTATCAAATTCTTGCATCATTTTCACCAACACTATCCCCATCTGATTCAATTAAGTGTAATTTTAAAACATTTGAAACATGTTCATCAGGATTAATCTCAAATAAGACATTATCCTGACAAGAGTCATCCTCATTTAATTAAGTAAAGTAACGCAATCATAAGTAAAGTAAGAACAAGTTCAATCAAACAGTAACGCAAGTTTGTTATAGAGAGAGAAAGTTTTCTGTTACAAACATTTGTACACCCAATTGAATAAGAATAAGTAACGCATCCATGATATACCGAAATATGCATATGTATAGGGCATATGCAGGGGTAGATCGCAACCTCCCCAACACCGTCCCACCGCTATTTCGATAAACCATGACCATGTGTCCTTGACTATGTTTAGCAACCACACCATAACCAACTCCTAATCCCTTTCCATTCCATATCAACATCCATAATCTGTGAAACGTAACTGCAATAAACTCTTTGGTTCTGTTTAGTTGGGTTTCAACTAAACTCACCATGGTTTATGCATGTCATAATATGTTCTCAATATGTATACCAAATCATAATAATATCAGTAATGATAGTCAAAAATTCATAATCATTAATAATTAATACATCGGGTCGTAACAGTACAACCGTACATATGTACGGATAACTAAAAGTACAGTGATGTTACAAAACACGACGATGGTTTCACTTTCTGATTCTTGTTTTCTACTTTTCAGTCATCATTCCAGAACTTTAAACTCACAGATATGTTTGTGTGAATCGTCACCCACGCAAACACACTGTCAGTTCGTTATTCTGAAACGACATTGAACCTATGTTTTGAATTGTGTTTCCTCACAAACGGACTCAACTAAACTTGCCTATTTTCACATTGTTAACCTTGAATTCACATTGTTTTCACACTGAGTTATCGGCCATCTGATTCCTGTCATCTATGGATATCAGATCGTAACCGATATGTTCTTGTCATTTGTTTGTACACTATTGTTTCACATGAGTTGTTGTATTTTAAATTTTCATTCAAACACATACAACTATTGTTTATCGTGAGTTGTTGTACTTGTTGCATTTAACTTTTCAGTTAAACACATACAAATGTGGTTTGTTATATGAGTTCTGTTGTCACACGAATGTTTACACAATGTATTTACACAAAGTAAATAGTGAAAGTACACATACCGTACGGACTTGCCGGACGATCAGGTACTGGTTGTCAAAATTTAAACTGTGTAATGTTGATCACTTGAAAAATTAAAATCACCTTTGCAATCATCTAGGATGATGGAAAAATAACCCTATGATTACAGGTTCGATTGGATTCCAATCAGGGTTCAATTGAACCCAAATGGTTCGGTTAAGGATTTCAAAGGGGAACTAGGCTGTTAGAACTTATAATAACTAAAAACCAAATCATATTGTGAAAACCTAATGGGTTGAGATGGTAAGATGCATGTGTTGTGAGGGGGAGGCCACGGGTTAGAACCTGAGGCCTTCGATTTTTCAACAAAACACCATTTTTGGTGTTTTGTCCATAAGTTTCTCATTTCAACTCCGTTTCTGTCACACCTCCAAAATTCCCACATGCGGTGTCAGACCGCTAGGTGAGACGTGACCAGGAATCAATGCTCTCAGTCATATAGAACGACTCTATATGAGTTTGAAAACTCATAGTTTTGATATCCAAATCAAGTTTCATTAAATTATAAGCAGCGGAATAAGTTAATTGTTTTGCAGCGGAAAATATAAGTTAAGCAGCGGAAATATAATTGTCTAAAAACTACATTGTTTAAAATACAATATTATGAAAATGTTAAAAGTGTAAGTTAGAATGCTTGCAAGACTCTTCTTTAGTCCTACTCCAAGTGCATCCTAGCATCGTGCGTTTAGTTACTCGAGAATACATGCGAAAACCTATCAACATAAAGTTGGTGAGTTCACAGGTTTAAATTGTTAAAAGAAGTAACGAGATATATACTGGATATGTTATGTTGTGGATCTACGATCCCGAGTGTGTCAGTTCATCTTACCGAAACTAGACTGTTTGTCGCCTCCCCTGGGTTTATCGCGAAACCACAACATAGATCGATATTACACTCGTCGTGACCTCCAGCCAAAGCCGTCGTCGAGTGGGGTTTGTCAGACCTAGTAGTACTACATAATAACGACTCGTTTGTTACACAACTAACGGTAAGGATATGTGAGGTCTTTGTTGCGACATAGTTACACTCAAAAGTTTTTTACAACATACAAGTTATACATCAAAAACAGTTGCATAGTATTCTCACCCAAAAGTTTAACAAAACAGTTAAAGAGTAAAAGTGGGGCTGTAAACTCACCTGAGTCTAGCAGTTGTTGTTGCGTAAGCGGCTGGTTGTTTGCCCTTAGCGGTGACCTATATCACATAGGTGTTGTGAGTTCGTGTTCACGTTCACTTTTACGTTTGTGCTCGTGTTCATGTTGATCTCACTAGACCTTGTTCGTGTACAAACAACTTTAAGTTATCGTGTTGGTCGTGTTGACCGTGTTGACTGTGTTTTACTTAACGACGCGTTTGTGTTTCGTTAGGTTTAAGTGTTTATTCAACGTGATTTAAGGGTCGTGTGATACGTGTAAACACAATAGTTACGTTCGTGGGTTAACTTATTATTTGTAGTGTCACATCCCGAGCCGACGGGTCGGATCGTGTGTCCCGTCGGGCGAAAGGTTCCCGGGGCGCGATATCGGGAATGATAATCGTAATGATCAGATTGTTTACATAGCATCAACATTGAGAATAACTAAAGCACAAATAGCATTAAACTAGGATTACAAAGTTAAATTACAATGTCAATGTTTGATAATTTAACTGAGTAAACCTATCAAAAGAATCAAATGTTTACTATCTTGTAACTGTACAAGATATCAAAAGTGACTCACAACAATCATCAAAATATGTGTTTCCAAAAACTACTAGGTCCTCTAAGTAGGCATCCTAAAATGCATTCCTGAGCCTTAGCTTATTCCTGTACATCACCTGAGAAAGCATGTAAGAAAACAAGGTCAACACAATGGTTAGTTAGATCATATAATTTAGTATTTGAAAAATAGCTTTGCAAACCTTTTCCGGTAACAACCTTAACCTTATTAACATCAAATGTAATATCCAGATCGGTATGCTTATATATAGGGCATACGAAAGGGTCGAGCCTACAACCCGCCCAGACGCAATCCCACCACATACTAAACCACATATGACATTGTTGTTAATGATAATTAAGCGTTTTACCTACCATCCAATTTCATCTCCATCATAGCTTCAAGCATTCTAGTTAAGACTTCATATAGTTTAGTAATTTAGTATTTGCTTTTGCAACCCTCTCGGTAACAACCTTAACCTCATTAACATCACCTGTAATATCCAGTTCGGTATGCTTATACATAGGGCATACGAAAGGGTCGAGCCTACAACTCGCCCAGACGCCATCCCACCACATACTAAACCACATATGACATTGTTGTTAATGATAATTAAGCGTTTTACCTACCATCCCATTTCCATTCCCATCATAGCTTTAAGCTTTCTGTTTAAGAGTTTCAAGCATACACACCATAGCATTTGAGAGTCAAGTTTAAGAGGTTCCTTTATGGACCACTGAACACCCTAAGGAAATTCAGTATCAATCCATAACGAGACTAAATATGACTCGCAACGTCGGTGTTTTGATAAAGGGCTTCCCAAGATGACACAAAGTCAACTAAAGGAAACCAGAATCATCCTAGTCGCTCATCACAAACATGGTGGACCATGAGGAAACACTGTATGCCAAGCACTGAGAGACCAAACAGTCTGCTCCTCAAGGTCCTAATGGAATCATGAAGAACACTGAATGACTAGTAGGGCTTGACCAATGTCAAGACACGGCGGCCAATCAGTCTGTCTTACATGATCCTGACAAGGAAGAACACTGATGACTAGTAGGGGTTGACACCATCAGTCAGCACACGGCGGCAAATCAGTCTGTCTTACGAAGTCTAATAGCTTTTAGCATACAAGTTTATAGCATTCACATAGCTTAGCATTTACGTATCCTTTACTGATGACTAGTAGGGGTTGACACTGTAGGTCAACACGCGGCGGTCAATCAGCCTGTTGTCTTAGCGTTTCAAGCATATCAAGCATTCAATTGTTTTAAGCATTCCAAGCATTTCGAGCATACAAGTCTTTATAGCATTTCGAGCATTTCCAAGCATTTCGAGTATACAAGTATTTATAGCATTTCAAGCATATGAGTCTTTTAAGTTTAAGTTTTCAAGCTTTCAAAAGTATAGTTTACAAAAGCATTTCAGAGTTTTAGTATCTGTCTTTCTTAAGCATTTAAAAGCTTCAAAAGTTTTAAGCAAATAAGTATAAGTGTATGCAGCATTAGCATTAAGATTAAGAGTATAAAGTATTAGCGTTAATTATAAGTGTATAAAGCATTAGCATTTGGAATATGTGTAAAAGTATTAGCATTTAGAGTAAGTGTATCAAGCATTAGCATTTTGAATAAGTAAAAAAAGCGTTTAAGAACATTTAAATATTTATTTAAAATGTGTAAACATGCTTCTCAGTCCCGAAGTAAAACAAAATAGTTTGAAAAGGGACAAATGAACTCACCTGTGTTGCTAAGTCTGAATCACAACAAATAATGCACGCTCGTTAGTTGTAGCTTAGGTATCTTCAACACCTGAGTTGTTTTCAGAGATTCGAATACTATAAGTCTTTATAATAGACACAAACTAGGGTTTGGTCTCGGTGTGCAACTAAGTGTCCTGTGTTACTAATGCGTTTTCTATGATTCTCTCTAACTAGTCTAATGTATTACCCATTCATAGCCCTTATCCCCTAAGTAATCAACAAGTCCTTAATTAAATCATTTTTCTTAAGATAGTTCATTTTAAGTTAAACATTTAGTTAGAAATCATTTAATTAATTTAAGAAAGTTTATTCATTGATTTCATTTACTAAATCCATAATTTATCTTAAGAAAATCATCAATTAGTTTTTTAGACTTAGGTTAATCTAATTTGATCAACTCTAATCCTATGGTTAAGTCTTAGTTTTCCTTGCTCTTTGTCCGCTTCCTTGTATAACTCATTCTAGGTAATTCGAATGAAACACCTAATGTAGTTATGCGTCTTCATGAATTGTCTAAGTGTTAAGTGTCAATAATTAAATCAACACTTATAGCATTAGACCATTGTTTTGATTCTCAATGAATTCTCGAGCTTGTTGAATTTTCCATAATGTCAACAACCATGTTTAGACATAATTAGGATTTTAAGAAAACTCTCGTTTAATGAAAACCCTAATTCATATTTTATTTTAAAAAAGATTCATGCATCTTATACCACCCACATGCAATAACCCTCTTGTTGTTACAACTCGTTTACACCATAGATATTGTAAGTGGGTCTCATATTATGAAACCCTATTAAGTTTCCCATGCACACACACACACACACCATGCACGCATGAAGTGTGTGTGTGTGTGTGTAAGTGTTTAAACCCTCTCATATGCCTCTTAGTTTAGTCTCCTTCTTCGGTTAACAACCCCTTAGTCTCGGTTTGGTTTGTTCGAATGGGTTAGGGTCTCAATCGAATGGAGGCTCCTGCGAATAGGGTTTGGACCGACTAAGCTGCTATGGCCGAATGAGTTACATGCTCATGAAGGTAGCCCGACTGAAGGAGTTGGGGCCGAAGGTAGGTTGGCTGAAAGGACTTGGTCGTATGTAGCTTAGGCCAACCAGAGCTTGGCCGATCGAATGAACTCTGAACCGAATGGGTTGTGGAGAATGAGAAGTAGGTTGAATAGGGTTGCCATCCGAAAGAACCTTGGTCCGAAGGAGGGTGTCCGACCGAAGGGAGAAGCACCAGGCGAAAGAGCCCATTCGGCCAGGCCAGTCGGCTGTGGTTCGGTCGGCCCTGGGTCGTCCCATACGGCCTGTGGCCATTCGGCCGGCCGTAGGTAGGTTCCATTCGGCCATCTGCATCTCAGCCTCATGTTGGTCGCCATTCTCAAGTTCTAAGCTAAGACAAGGTTTCCCAAGTCCCTAGATCATCCCTAAGTGATTTCGTGAGGTTTCCCTACGTTTTGAGTGGGTTTCAACCGGCTAGAAAGTGGGTCGAACTAAGGGTTTTAGAAACCCTAAAATCGCAACAAAATCTAGTTTTTACCTCAAATCAGTTGGTTCAAAGCTTAGATCTTCTGTACTTTCCAGATCTACATGTTGGTGTGGTCGTTTTGACACCAACATGACTCGATTTGGTTGAGAAATGATAAGCTAGGGTTTGGATTGTAGAGAGAGAGAGAGTGACGGTGGTGAGGAGAGAGAGTGTTGTTGTGGGGAAGATGAGGCATTTAATGCCTCATTAAAAGCTTTCAACTTACCCGCGTGCTCGGTCTCATTCGGTTTCGCTCGTTTCGCGGCTAGAGACGTCGGTTTCGTTTCGTTTTCGAAACGAAAAGTTACTGTTTCAAAGTAAGATTTATATAAATTTATTTCGGTGGTAATTCCTAGTAAATTAAGTAAATATCTTCCGTTTATTTTAAATTTCTGAAAAACATTTAATTTACTGTTTAAATCGATCGTATAGTCGTCGCGCGTATTCGTTCGAATCGTCACCCGTACAAATACGACAATAACTACACTTTTCAATATGGTTTTCTAATTATTAGGCATCATTCAGAACGTTAAACTTTAAGATATATTCGTGCAGATCGTCGGTCACCTATACGAATAAATCCGTCCATTTAGCATTCCCGTAACGACGCCGTTGTTGTTTGTTCTGTTCAACCTCGCATACGTTCATACATAATAGCATCCTAACAAGCATTTTTGAGTCAGTTCACTGTTGTCTGATGTGTTCTGACTGTTAAAACGTGAGTTTGAATCATGTTACTGAATCAATTGCATATTAGTTTTGTGTCAAGTATTACATGATAATAGCATACGTTTTAATACACTAGTTTATGTCTGAGTTACTGTGCGAGTTACTGTTCCGGTTACGATTCCGGCACTGGTGTTACATTAGTAAGTTTCCATTTTAAGAAAGTTTCTATTTTTAAGCAAGTTCACATAAAGTTAACTTTTTATTATTCTAACATGCTTATTAATCCTATATGATCATGTTATCACATAGCACATGGTTACATGTTATTAATAAACATACTTCTTGTTAAAAAGTTTCTATTTTTAGAAAGTTCCTATATTTAACATGTTTCATTATGAAGAACCACATATTAGTAATCATTTAATTATAACAAGTAACGTTGTGTCATTTATCACTATAATTCATTTTAAATCATCACATAAGCATGTCATACATTTGCAAAGTTTCTATTTATAGAAACTTGTAACAAATATACATATTCCATCAATTCTAATTAATCAAACTCATCTATAATCAATATCTTAATTCCAAATAACCATTTAAACATACTTTTATTGACTAGAACATCATCACGCATTGATTTGTCATAATAAAGTTACTATTTATAGTAAATCATGTTATAACTTCATTTCAATGATTTTAATAGAGCAAAATAAACTTAATATCATCATATTAGATTCAAACAATCATTTAAGCATGAAAATCAAGTCAAACCTATCATTTCTTAACAACTTGTAACATAGAATTACTATATTTAGTAATAGGAGTGTGATCATATTTTATATCAACTTTAACTAATCAATACTTCAAATATCATCATTTAGATCATAAATCATTATCCTAAAACACATGCATGTCTTTATTTCTTTATCTAACAACATTTTGTAACATAAAAGTTACTAAAAGTAGTAATAACCTCAAATAACCATCTTTTGACCATAAAAATCATAATGGACCTAGTAGAACATCCTAAACATCATCAATAATCACTTATCTATACTCAAGATTATCTAAAATACATTAGATCATACATGCATGTTACCAAACCACCATCTAGTGGGTTTTTGGCACCCATGCTTCCAATACATCACCAAACCTTATCAATATCATCATAAATCAATCTAGAATCACCAAATCTGTAACTTATTCATATAATCACATATCTAAGTAGATTAAAAATTCATGCATGTGTTGTCAAAGTTTTTGCACGTGGGTGATTTTCATTGCATGTGTGTGTGAGTGTTTAAAGTGATAAAACTCGTTAGAACTACCTCAATGAAGCTTCGTGGGGTAAAATAGAGCTGGGATTTGGAGATTATCAGCTGCTAGTGCTACTGTTGATGAAGTCTTGTTGCTACAAGTGATGGTGAAGGTGACAAGCTTCCAAGAGCTTCTTCTTCTTGCTTCAAGACTTCTAAGAACATAAAAAAATGGCTACCAAGCTTCCACCAATGTTTCTGGCTGATTATGATGGGAAATACAGAGGTTTGGTCGAGGTGAAGGTGGTCTGGTCGAGATATTAGGATTGCAATGATTAAAAGTTAGACATGTTGAGTCTTAAACTAGTTTTGCCATCTGCGACTTCCGGGCATACCACCTAGCGAGCCTCACGAGGCTAGGTGTACCGCATGGATTATTATAATCCAATTAGCGCCTGTTTGATCCACGCGCACCGCCTCGAGTGGATGTAGCATGCCTGGCGTTTCGCTTGGTATTTCAGAGAGTTCAAACTTCTCCTCGCCAAGCCTGGCATACCACCAAGGCCCAAACCTTGATCCTTGGCGTCACACCCCGGGCCGGCGGGCCGGATCGGGGACCCGTCGCGGAATAGTCCCTAGGTGTGATTGTGATCGGAGTGATTCAGATGTTACATTGCACATGATAATATGAGAAATACTAAAATAAATTAAATAATAAAATTAAATTACAAGTGCTTCCTAATTTAATTCTATTACAGCTTGACTTGGACATCTAGAATGAGGACCAGATGTCCCACAAAGGTTGCTTGCACAGTGCAAGTCTTGAATCTTGTATACGGGCTAGTTGGAGAGATTCCACGCAGGAGTTTAGGTTCCTCTAAGGATCTATCTTTTGCTCTCTAAAAGTCATCATGCGTTCACCTGTTCTTCACTTGAGAACATGTAAAATCTGTCAACACTAGTTGGTGAGTCACATTGGTTTTGAAAATGTTAGTTTTGAAAGGTTTAGTGAAAGCCTTTCCATTCACATCGATTTGAAATATGATGTGTGAATGGTTTTGAAAACACGAATGAACTACACAAATGCGTCGTCTGTCTGACCATCATTACTGAAACCATCCCAAATCATCGAAGGTAGTTTATGTATAGGCATATGTAGGGTCAGGCTTGCCGCCAACCCACCACCC